>OZ005653.1:336005691-336618191 GCA_963930645.1 Salticus scenicus
TGAGAAAAACTAATTAGGATATATTTAGCAGAAGTCCGCGTAAATGGGTTATTTTCACACAATGTAAAAATTTTCATATTAATAATGTTTTAAAATATTAAAAATATTCGTACTTATTCATGCCCTGAGAAATTAGTTTCATGTACCTTAAAATGAAGAAATGGCTAAAAATATATAATAATACACATTTTTATTACAAAATGCGTACACGTAAAATAATGTTTTGTTAAAACAAAAACAAATTTGGTTAAATCAACCAAATATTTTTGCTGATAAGGCTTCAACAAAAATTTTGATACTTGAACCAAATTATTTTGCTGTTTTCACCAAACAGTTTTGTTCATTTAGCAAAACAGGAAAAAAAAGTTTTTATTGAGGTTATATCAACAAAATAATTTGGTTGATTTAACAAAATTTTGATGTTTGAAAAACACATTTTGTTGAAACAACAAAGCAAAATGTTAAATCAAACATTTTTTTTTTTTAAGATATAGACTCAATAAAAATTTCGATACCAATATCAGATTATTTTGTTGTTTTAACCAAACAGGTTTGTTGATTTAACCAGTATTTGTTTGAATACATAAAATTATTTTGTTAATTTAAACAAACAGTTTTGTTCATTCAGCAACAGAGAAATAAATGTTTTATGATAACAGCAAAATTTTGTTGAGGATATATCAACAAAAAAAAATTAGTTAATTTAACACATTTTTGATGTTTTAAAAACAAACTTCGTTGAAACAGCAAAACATTATGTTAAATCAATGAAATTTGTTTGTTGATGTTGCCCGAAAAAAACTTTTGATATCAAAATCAAATTATTTTCTTGTTTTAACAAAACTGTTCTGTTCATTCAGAAACACAGGAATAAGGTTTTGTTGAAACAACGAAAAATTTTCGAGTCTATATCAATGACAAAAATTTCGTTAATTTAACAAAATTGTTGATGTTTCAAAAACACATTTCGTTGAAACAATAAAGCATTATGTTAAGCCAATGAAATGTTTTTGTTGATATTGCCCGAAAAGAATTTTTGATATCAAAATCAAATTATTTTCTTGTTTTAGCAAAACAGTTTTGTTCATTCAAAAAACACAGGAATATAGGTTTTGTTGAAACAGCAAAATTTTTTTGACGCTATATCAATAAAAAATATTTGGCAAATTTAATAAAATTGTTGATGTTACAAAAACAGATTTCGTTGAAACAACAAAGCATTATGTTAAATCAACGAAAAGTTTTTGTTGATATTGTCTGAAAGAAAAAATAAAATAAAAAATAAATAAATAAAATAAATAAATAAATAAATAAAAATCAAGCTATTTTCTTGTTTTAATAAAACATTTCGTTGAAACAACAAAGCATTATGTTAAACCTACGATTTTTTTTTTTTTTTTTTTTTTTTTTTGTTGTTGTTGATATAACCTCAAAAATTCTTGATCTAAAATAAAGTTATTGTGTTGTTTTAACAAAAAAGATTGCCTCATTCAGAAACACAGAAATAAAGGTTTCGTTGAAACAAAAAAAGTTTTTGAGGCTATATCAACTAAAAATATTTGGTTAATTTAACAACCTTGTTGATGTTTCAAAAACACATTTCGTTAAAACAAGAAACCATTATGTTAAACCTACGAGATCTTTTTGTTGATATAACCTCAAAAAATTTTGATCTAAAATAAAATTGTGTTGTTTTAACAAAACAGTTTTCCTTATTCAAAAACACCGAAATAAAGGTTTTGTTGAAGCAACAAAATTTTTTGAGGCTATATCAACGGAAAAAAAAAAATGGTTTATTTAACAAAATTGTTCATGTTTCAAAAACACATTTCATTGAAACAACAAAGCATGTTAAATTGGCGAAATTCTTTTGTTGTTATAACCTAAAAGTCTTTTGATCTAAAGTAAAATTAATGTGTTGTTTTAACAAAATAGTTTTAACAATACAGAAATAAAGTTTCTGTTGGAGCAACAAAATTTTGTTCAGGCTATAGTAACAAAAATATTTTAAAAATTTTTTGATGTTTCAAAAACGTATTTTGTTGAAACAACAAAGCATCATGTTAAATCAACGAAATTTTTTTGTTGGTAATAAGAAAAGAAAAAATAAAACTTTGGATATTAAAACTAAATTATTTTGTTATATTAACAAAAGAATTTTGCTTATTCAAAAACACAGAAATAAAGGTTTTGTTGTGGCTATATCAACAAAAGAATTTGGTTAATTAAACAAAATTGTTCATGTTTCAAAAATGCATTTCGTTGAAACAACAAAGAATTGTGTTAAATCAACGAAAATTTTGCTGGTATGACTTTTGATATCAAAATGGATTAACAAAATAATTTTGTTCATTCAGAAACACAGAAATAAATTTTTTATTGGAACAATAAAATTTTGTTGAGGCAATATAAACAAAAATATTTGTTTAATTTAAGAAAATATTTGATGTTTTGAAAATGTATTTTGTTGAAACAACGAGAATTTATGTTAAATCAATCATTTTATATATGTATATAAAATGAAATTTTTTGTTGTTTTGTTTGTTGAAATATTTTGTTGTCCTCAACAAATATTTTGTAGTTTCAACAAACATGTTTTTCTGCGAAATCTTTCGCTCGTTGGTTGTTTACAGTCAGATCCAAGACATAACTTATCGGATTATCCAGTGACTCTTCTTTCAACCAAATTCTTTTTGGTTAATCGAAGCAAGTTGTTTTGGCTAACTTGACAAAATAATTGTTGAAATGACAAAACAATTCTACAAAACCAGTCAATAAAATAATTAGGCTTTTCCAACAAAAGCTTTTTTTCCCTGGTCAATTGAATTTTTATTCATGGGATATATTGATTGCTCGTGAGCTGCATGAGTCTCACAACTCTAAAAATACGATTTTTTTAGACTAAGCACACATCTCATAAAATACATATATATATATATATTTCTAGCAGTAACCTTATACAAATTCAATATACAGGGTGATTCTAATTAAAGTTACGATTTCAAAACGCTATAATTTTAAAACTACCCATCAGAGCGATTTGATATTTTACCAGAGCAATCGTGAGGCAATTAAATTTTGTTTCGCAAAAGAAAAAAAAATAAAGATAGTTTCAAAACGTGCCGTTAATAATCCGTAAAGTATTTGCTTCACGAAGCTCCTCTTTTTCTCTTTTAACTAGGACTGTTTCCGCTGTAAACACGTATTCTTGTCTTTTTGCTAAAAACATTGTAGTAAACCCTTGAAGTCTGTTGTTTCCTGCTATTCCATTATGTTGCCAACAACATTCCTGTGTTTAATGAGTCCGTTTAGGCGTTTCCCCTGACATTACCCTGACAGCGCCCTCTATAGGAACATGTTGGAACTACTTTTTTCCTCCCCAAACAAAATTTCATTGCCTAACGATTACTCTGGTTAAATATCATGTCGGTCTGATGGGTAGTTTTAAAATTATATCGATTTGAAATCGTAACTTTAATTATAATCACCCTGTATACACAGTAATGTAAAGTGTACGTATTTTCATAACAATGAAAACTTTAAACCCATTTAACCTCAAAACGAATTTTTTTTTTTTTTTTTTTTTTTTTTTTTTTTTAAGTTGTGCCACTATATTGGGGCCTATGAGCGATATGAGCAACCCATGAGCTACTAATAAAAATCTTGATATGAATTAGAGGCACCAGCTGATTCTTCTGCACAGTGTTCTAAGAACTAAATATGATTGAATGAAAACATGATTCACTTTGGTGTTCAAAATCACACGTTCTGCATAAGCACCGCATATAATGTTTTTCAAGGGACTAGCATAAAATGACCTATAAATGGGAAGAATATATTCTTTAATAAATAACTTTGATTCGGACAAATTTAATTCTATGGTGAATACAATTTTGCATACAAGAGTAATAATTTAAAAGTTTCTATTTTTTCTTTTTTCTTTTTTTAAGATAGTACTTAAATTTACTAGAAATTTAGAACTAAACTAAATCGATGTGTAAACGTAAAATGCATATAAAATATGACACATGTAAATGGTGCTTTACTATATATATTAATAGTCACTCAATGTACCTAAATTAAATAATTTTTATTGAGTTTCTCAAAGTGCATGCAACGACTCCATTAGTGGCCAAGGGGTAGTCACAAAGCTTCTTCCAAAGCTGGTAGTCGAGAAGTAACCAAACTTAATCTCAGGTCGCATTCGTCGACTTAGCTGTTCGGAGTTTTTCGTGTTTTTCTCCTAATATCACATAAATGTCAGCTTGAGCTTCATAAAAAGACACCGCCTCCAGGGAGGGCACGTCGTTCAAACCTATGACCTACATTCAGTCGATCAGCCTTAACCTCTACCCCAACACTACCTTAGTAACATTACCTTTATTGTTAGTAGTTGGTGAAGGTCTATTTGTATACATTATGCACTATTTACTAATATGTATTTGGACATTTTCAAATTTAGACGTTTTGTCAATTTTCTAGTAAAATTCTTAAGGAATTATCTTGAAATTTTGGGAGTATAAAGAACATGTTATACCTCATATATTTCCGCAAAAGTTTTGTCCTGAATAGGAAAAGGGGACTAGTAAAAAACTAAACAAAAGTCAAAACACCATAAGCGCTACCACTGAAGTTGCACCTTTGTAAATGCCGGGGCCTCCGATGAAAGCGACTAAGGATGAAGCCTAAAGTAAGGTTTTTATAACTTATTAAATATGTTAGCAGGCTTCATGTTTAAAAGTTTAAAGCTAAAAGTCAAAATGTTTTGGATTACCCTGTAAAATGCAATGCTTGAAATACGTTTTGGTTGTAGTATGTGATTATAAAAGTTTTTCTAACTGCCTGTATAAAATTTTATGAGACTACCACATATAGTCATGGAGATATAACAGTTTATTTAAAAAATTGCAAAACAAACTGCCACTTTTTTAATTATAACACATGGGGTATTAAACCCAGTACAAAGCTATTTTTAAGAAATTTGGTATACATAGCTTAGACACGGCATACAGCAATCAGAACGCAAAAATGTTAAATATCTTACAAAATATGAGCATTTTTACTAAATATGTTTTAACTACGCATGCGCAAACTTTTTAAAAATTTCATTTACATAATTTAATAGCCAAAAATATTGAGCTACTTATATGAAAACTCCAAACAAATATCAGGTATATTCAAAAAATTTTGAAAGATAGGATAAACAGAATTTTAGTTCCTCTCAAAATAAAAGCTGAACTATAAAGGGTTTTACCCACATTTCCCCCAAATTCTTCTTATTATTATGTACTTACTGTCATTCACTACGGTATGTTTGTGAATCTCAAGCTAATAAAAAATGCGCCATTTTAAGGTAAATATAAGCTTTTTTATTCGTCTTTCTGTGGCTGAGGTAGTTAGAGCGCCATATTAATAACGCGGTGTTCGAGCGTTCGATACCCCGAAGGTCCGGAGTGTTAAGTTTTGCAGATAATTAGTAGAAAAGATGTCATTTGATAAAAGAAAATTTTTCGTTGACTACATAATATCCTAAGAGTTTCTTTAAGAAGCCTTTTTTTTTTTTTTTTTTTTTGTGTGTGTGTGTGTTCGACTGCTGAAATTTGGGGCAAAAATTTAGTATTTAAACATAAAAATGTTTTATAAAAATTAACTCATCGATAAATTCAGAAAGTAGTACACAAACATATTTAAAAAATTTATAAAACTGAAAATTAAAATTGTTTGCAGGGAGCAACATTGTATGCATATTTTCATAATTCTAAAACAATTATGCAATTATTTACAAAAAAAAAAAAAAAAGTTTTTATGCATATTTACGTTTGTAATGAGCGATAGATGGCACAACCAGAGCAATAACTAATGGCCAATCATAGCAATGCACCTGTCAATGGATCAAATGCCTCATAATTTTTTTTTGAAACTCGGTCAGGCGTGTATCGAATCTTCGACTGCCTTACCGCCTAGACTTTTGTGGTTTATAAAAGAGTACAAATTCTTTTCCGCTGAAATTTATCATTTCACCTTAATACAAAAAAATTTGCAAAATCATAACTTAACAGATTTATGTGATATGATACATTAAGAATTTAGGTTTTAAAAGTTTTTTTTTTAAATAGATTATTATTTTCATTCAATCAATGCCCAATGATGATGCAGACTCTGTCTGCACATAAATATATATTGATACCCCCCCCCCCCCTGTCATTTTCCTCTGAGAAGAACTGAAATTCTGTTCATTATATCTCTCATAACTTTTTGAATTTACACAATATGTGTTTGGAGTTTTTATATAAGTAACTCAGTACTTTTGGCTAATAAATTATACAAATGAATTTTTTGTTTAAGTTTGCGAATGCGTAGTTAAAAATTATTTAATACAAATGCTCCTATTTCGTAACATACTTAACATTTTTGCATTCTTATTGCTGTATGCTGCGCCTAATGTAGTACCCCAACTTTCCTCAAAATGGATTTTTACTAGGTCTAATACCCTACTTGTTATAATTTAAAAATAAGTATTTTTTTTTTCAATGTTTTAAAGAAACCGTTATATCTCCACGAATGTATGTGGTAACCTCATAGAAACTTATACAAATAATTCAAAGAATCCCCATAACCACATGCTACAGCCAAAACACATTTCAAGCATTACTTTTTACAGAGTGATCCAAAACATTTCGATTTTTGTTTAGATTTTTTGCTGGTCCCCTTTTCCTCTTCAGGACAAAACTTTTGCTAAAATGTATGAGGTATAACATGTTATTTATATTCCTAAAATTTCGAGATAATTCCTAAGAAAATTTTCTAGATATTTGACAAAACGTCTAAATTCGAAAGTATCCATATACTTATAATAACAGGAGACTTGGCGTTGGAATATTAAAACTCGAATAAACAACTACGTCAGAAACGCCAAAGAAAATATTGGAAATGCATACAGCTGTTTCGGCAGCATTAAGCGTGCCGTCTTCAGTGCAAAAAGGATTCTGAATCTGGAGAAGTACTCGTATATATAGGAGAGGGGCCGAATTTAGTTCAACCAATAGGATTACGGGGAAGGTGAGGAGAGTGGCCAATAGAAATTTAGGAAAGTTAGCTGTGTAAACAGTAGAAAAATTAAGAAAATGTGGACTGAATATAAAATTTCCAACAGTCAGACAAATAGGGAATAGCGAAATCACAATTTACAAGGTTTTTAAAATTTTTATAAATATGAAAAGCTTCAAAGAAATCGAGTTCATGAATGGATTTAGGTCTGCAAATTATTTTAGCTGAATTAAATTTAAAATTATGATTTGCTGGGAGGAAAATCATAATTTTAAATTTAATTCAGCTAAAATAATTTGCAGACCTAAATCCATTCATGAACTCGATTTCTTTGAAGCTTTTCATATTTATAAAAATTTTAAAAACCTTGTAAATTGTGATTTCGCTATTCCCTATTTGTCTGACTGTTGGAAATTTTATATTCAGTCCACATTTTCTTAATTTTTCTACTGTTTACACAGCTAACTTTCCTAAATTTCTATTGGCCACTCTCCTCACCTTCCCCGTAATCCTATTGGTTGAACTAAATTCGGCCCCTCTCCTATATATACGAGCACTTCTCCAGATTCAGAATCCTTTTTGCACTGAAGACGGCACGCTTAAGGCTGCCGAAACAGCTGTATGCATTTCCAATATTTTCTTTGGCGTTTCTGACGTAGTAGTTTATTCGAGTTTTAATATCAATATACTTATTGGTAGATAGTATATATATTATTTATATCCCACACATTTGTAATACTTGTATATACGTTATTTGTATATTGTATACCACATGCCGTTAGTATGCGCAAGTGCACAGACGTGGATTTAAGTTAGATTGCGCAATAGGCCCATTTGTAAATGGACCCTCCCCCCTCCCCCCATATTTTGAAATATTATATACATATACATATACATTATAACTATAACAATAAATATAATAAAATTAAGGAAAGCTATATTGTACTTCTATACATCAATCACTGTGAAACATTTCGCATAATAATTAACTCGTATTTAAAAAGTAAATAAATCTAGTGCAATCAGGAAAAAGATCGCTTTATTTAGTTTCTCCTTTGAATATATGATTATATATGCAGAATAAAATTTTTATTTAATTACTAACAAACAGACAAATGTTATGATTATAATATTCAATAAATAATGTGGAAATTGTTACGTTTCATAAATAGATAAGCTATGCTTCACAATATTAACTTTACAGCTTTTTGTTTGTTAATTTCTATTTAAATCATTACATAATTATTTTTAAAAAGTAATTCTACTCATAAAATAAAAACGTGTTTGTGTCGTAGCAAGGATCTTCCAAATATGTTTGTACTGACGATTGAACACCTAATCGATTTTGAATTCTAGTTGCTTTTTGCATTTGAATTTCTGTATAAATTTTAATCTTTTTCATAATTTAATAAATTTATAAATTTTACCTCGCTTTTTATAATGGATAAAACGATGATAATTTTCAGTTTTCATTATCTTTTATATCAGATTTCCTTTTCAAATTCTATTCATTTTTCAAACTTTAATGGCCTCCACTTCCACCATTCAAATTTTAATCATTTTTAAAAATTTCGCGCCATAAGTGCAATACAAGAGATCGACGACAAATAAAAATTCAGTATGTCAGATGCGTGGTAACACTCGAAACTTATCTAATAAATGGAGGTTATTGAATGCATATATATTCATTTATTCATTAGAATAAACATCAGTTAGTTTATGAAATAAGCTGTTTTAATGGACTATTCACTCACATCAAAGTATTTGTGTGATATTGATGAACTATCCAAACTCTTTAACTTATCTCTAAAAAGTTTTTGGCAATTTTTCTGTAAGTTCTAAAAAATATCGATCCGGAATATCACCTGTTGATATTTACATGTGAAATGTTTTCATTTTATATTGGAAATGTTTTCAATGGAATACCAATGTAACTGAAATTATTTAAATAAAATTAAGAATATAAATATGAAAATACGTACTTCTCTATTTTTAGAATATGATTGCATCAATTTAAATATTTTCAACATAATGTCAATGCAGAGTTCAAAGCGTTCCTAACATTTTACGTTCGTTTTATTATACTGTCATCACTATTTTCGAACAATCATTTTTTTTTTACTAATATTATATGATTAATATAAAAAAAAAAAAAAAAAAAAAAAAAAAACTATTTTTGAAAGTAGTGGTGACAATATGATAAAGCATGTGGAAAATTTCAGGAAAGTTGCGAACCCTGTCAGTTCCATAATAACACTGCATTGCTAATATCTCTTATGTGTACAGGAAAAGTGTAATAGTAAACAATATATTAGCCTTCTTTCGAGGAATTTGTAAACAATAAGACAATTTATTCATAATAAATAGAATGAAGGAATTCGCTATGACATCATTTGTTTTTCCTATTACACATCTTCATTTATGTAAGAAAAGTTATTTTTAGCATTTAATTTTTTGTGTCAACAAGTTACCTTTGCTTATTAGATTGTTATTACAACTAATTAACTGTTTTAACTTTTTCAAAAGAAATTCCGGTATGAAAAAAATATATTAACGATATCATTTTCACCAAAAGAGTCTTAATAATATTCGTCACGCTTCCAACGATGATATTAACGACATTTACTTTTCCTTTCTTTTTTTTTTTTACGCGTAATTTTTCCGAGTTGTGGTAGAGTTTTGACACGCTTTGCAGTTATAATTAAATACATTAAGTCAGTCAGAACACAAATAGAACTGTCGACTGCTCTGGTGCTGAAATGCTAAGGAAAACTAGCGACGTATCTCCGTTACCAAGGCTGGCACACCCGCCCGGAGCACATTTGCTACATTACCATACTTAAAGCTGAAGCACCGAGTTTCTCCCTCGCACACTACTCCAAACTGTCACTTTCAGCTCTACCGAGGCAAAAAATCAGTCATCGTTCTGAAGGTTTGGAGAACGGCCCTGTCGGCGATGGTAAGGACCGCCCGCTAAGCGCATCTGCCACCGGCCCTTCCAGAGCCCTGGCCACCCCGCGTTGCGTGGAGCTACCGGCGCGTAAAGGATGAGGCAGGGGGACTCCCGTCGTAGTCAGCAGGGCGAAAAAGGGAATCCGTCTGCTCGAAAAGATACAGTGCTGGCCGCAGACGTATTCCACTTCATAAAATAATTTCTGGAGTTAAAATAGTCTGAAGACAGGGAAGAGTTTTCCGTGAGTTAATATGCCTCAGTATATGATGTTGCTTAGGAAAAGATACTATCAGAAAAGGAAAAAGAAAAAAAATGATAGCAAGGGGAGTAGTAATCTTGGCTCTGAAACATGGCATTTTCCCTCTTTCATTGTTATGTTAATTTTTAATAACGTTACTTATTTTCGTAATCTAGGCTATAAGAGTCAATCAAATTTAATCTATTGATATAAGTGTAAAATAATCAGATACTGTGCTTAGAAAGTGGGATTAAATTTTATCGATAAAAGTTCAACGTTCAGAAAAATCTAACCATAAAAAAATTTCAAGTATTTGCAGGATAAATACGTCCCTTTAGAAATCATCATTTAGATTGTATTGGGCTTCAATTATCTGAAGGTAAAGTAATTACGGACATTTAATATGAAAAGCCACCAGAGTTTACCGACAAAGTTAAAAAAAAAAAAAATTAAAAAAAAAGACATTTTTGAGTAAGGTTATAAAAGTACAATTTTGTTGAAGAATTTTGGGATGGATTTTGGCAGGTGGGAATTAGTAATTGCATCTTCATGGCGAAGATACTGTGCGTAAAAAGGTTTAACAACGAAAGAAAAAATAAAGCCCAGCAAAAGAGATTTCATTGTTTTGTTTGCTTCCAAAATACATGATTTTTCCCTTTTATTACTACAAAGAAAAAAAAAAAATCTTGGAACAACATGAATTTTGTTAAATCAACCAGGTCCTTTTATGCTGGAGGCAAATTCCATCTTCTTCTTCTTCTTTTTCTTTCTTTCTTTCTTTCTTTTTTTTTTTTTTTTTTTTTTTTGTTGGCCAGAATTATTCAATTCCTACTACTAGTTCACACTCACCCTATATATATCTTGTACAAATCTTGCAATCGATTTTTAACTAACTTCTCGACTAGCTAGAAATTTGGAACTTTCAGGATTGCTCAGAACTCGGTGACAACACAATACTTCGAAGTCCGATTTTCGAATTTTTGATTAGTTTCTTATAATTAATTAAAATATGAAAATAATAACATCCTAATAGCGTTAATATAGCCATTAAAATATTAGCTATAATTTAATTGTTGCCCAAAAAAAAAAAAAAAAAAAAAAAAAAAAATACGATTTCATTTTTTTTCGACATAAAAAATAAATGTACATTTAATTAAACGTGAATATTAAAAAACTATAAAAAGTTAAATTGTGCATTTCACAAAAATTGACATCATTGTCACTTTAAAAATTTTATGCACATTGATAAGAGCTCTATGATTTATCAGAAAGTTTAAAACATGGTACAGTCGGCAACAAAAGTGTCCGAACACTTGCAAAGTTCCTATGTAAAAAAAGTACACTTCATACTGTTTTGTTAAATAAATCCTTATCGAATCATGTTCTTACACTGAGTAAGAACACGATTCGACAAGGATTTATTTACCAAAACCGTATGAAGTGTACTTTTTTTACATAGGAATTTTTGCTAGTGTTCGGACACTTTTGTTACCGACCGTATATAAAAAGTTTTTTTTTTTTTTTTTTTTTTTAATCTTATAATGATTTTTCATTCATTTTGCACGCGCGCTTTTTATTTCCTAATTCAAAATTATTTTAACCCGTTAGTAGTCGCTAGTTGGTCGATTTGCCGCCCATCCTTCAGTTTTTCCAGATTTTTTTTATTCAATAGCCACCAAAAAATTTTAGAAGTGGCATTTGATATACATAAAACACAATTAAAACCGATTTAACGTCGATCACAAGTTTTTAACACTTGTTAAAATTATTGGTGACAGTTAAATAAAAAGTTCGCAATCTGTAATAGGTGGCGCTGTCGATAGCGACTACTAACGGGTTAAAAAAAAACTTTTTCAATAGTGTTTGCAACTAGGAATTGGCTTTAAAAAAATTTCTTTATCACTTGTTTTTTTTTTTTTTTTTAATTTAAGCAAATAATTTTACTGAGTTGACAAAAAAAGAAAAAGGTGAGACAAGAAAATAATTTCAGTTTTCCCGACAAGGAAAAAAAAAAAAAGGGTGTATGTCAATTTTTATATATGCAATTTCGTAATCTGTTCCATGAAAAAAAAAAAACAAGTCTCATCATACATTTACCAATAGAATAATACGGTTACTGTGATTAGTATCGGACATTAAATTCTTTCGATAAAGAATTTCCATTGCGAAAAAGTATAAATTTGAACAAAAACTACTATAAACAAAGAGACTCTTCTGTTTGTTAATAATACTGAAAGATTCACCAGAGTGCCAGTTTCTTGACACTAAGATTACAGCAAAATACTAAAATTTAGTCCATTCTAGTATTAGGCGTCTTTTATGGGTTTTCAATTATAAAAGTTTTCTAACTTGAAAGAGTTATATGAAATGAGTATTAAGTTGCTATACAGCTAATCTGCAAGCGTGAAAGATTTTTTAAAAATTAATAACATAGTAGAGATCACCATTTATACAGAGAAATTTTAACTTATAAATATTTTTTAAATTAATCGAAAAGGAATTACTTTAGCTCTTTGATATGATAGTTTTGTTTTAATCGCTGTGTTGAATTTAATAGAATTATGCAGTTTCAGAACATAGGATGTAAAATTTTGTGAAATATAAATCTTTAGCAAATAGGATTGCATGCAATATTTAAAATCTCTTGTCAATTTCATCAGTAAAATTTTTCTGGTGTTGAAATATTTTGCAAAATAAATAGACGTAATTTGTCTATGGAGTTATAGAATAATCTAAAGCCTGGAAGTAATTTCATGGAAATTAATATCTCATAGTGAAGCTTTAAGTTTTAGATAAATCTTCATATGTGTTATAAGTGTACTACTACTACTACTAATAATATTAATGGTTCAAGGTCATGTTTATGGCTAAGTTTGACATTCTGAAACAATATGTACTAATGGGAGTTAATCTTATTTGAAGAATTGAAATATGAATGTTGCTTTATAAATAAATGAATTTTCAATCTTATCGATTGATTTATATGCATTAAAATTTGACGTGCTAATTATTAAATTCGCATCGTACGACTTTTTTTTCCTGAAATAATGTAACATACAGGGTGATTATAATTAAAGTTGCGATTTAAAAATGCTGTAATTTTAAAACTACCCATCAGAGCGATTGGATATTTTACCACAACAATCGTGGGGCAGTAAAATTTTGTTTGGCAAAAGGAAAAAAAAAAAAAGGTTCCAAAATGTGCCGTTCATTATCAGTAAAAGTATTTGTTTCATGAAGCTCCTCTTTTTCTCTTTTCACTATGGCTGTTTCCGCTGTAAACACGTATTCTTGTCTTTTTTGCTAAAAAATATTGTAGTAAACCCTTGAAGTCTATTGTTTTCTGATATTCCATTGTGTTGCTAACAACATTCCTGTGTTTAATGAGTCCATTGAGGCGTTTCCCCTGACATTACCCTGAAAGCGCCCTCTATAGGAGCATGTTGAAACTAATTTTTTCCTCCTCCAATCAAAATTTCATTGCCTCACGATTGCTCTGGTAAAATATCCAATCGCTCTGATGGGTAGTTTTAAAATTATAGCGTTTTGAAATCATAACTTTAATTATAATCACCCTGTATATAATATTGTGTTGCATTATTAAGCTCGACAAAAAAGAGGGGTGTTATAAATTTGAGGCCTTATTATAAAATTGAATATTTGTCTGTTAGTGTAGGTGTCTATCTGAGGCATTTTAACTCCCAAACGAATGGAACTATTTCTTTTCTTTTCATTCATTTATTTATTTAGAGTAATCGTTTGATTATACGGTTAAAATTTTCAACAGACAGTACTAGTCATCATTTATCTTAAGTGTTATGCAAAGTTACGGAGAACAAAAAGGGGAGAGGTGCAAAAATCTACTTTACAGATGCATTTTAGTGACTACTATTAATTTAATTAATTATTACCGAGAGTATATTTGCAACTTAAAATGCTTTTTATAAAGAGTAGAAACATTTAATTTTAGTTTTTATCGATAAATTAAATAATAAATTTAGATAAAAATTTGGAATAAAAATAGAAAATCCCGATTATTTACTTTTAACTAAGAATTATTGTAAATTTACAGAGACTCTGGATAAACATTATAGTAAATTTAAAGATATCTTTTACTGTGTAGGATGGTTTTTGCCCCTGTTTGAAAAAAAACTATTTGACAGAATTTTTTATTATTTAAAAAAATGTTATTTTATTTATTTATTTATTTATTTATTTTTTTTTTTTTTTTCAGACGCAATTTGCTTTGACATTTTTTTTATTTTATAATTGCTGAGCTTGCAACCAAACTGCATTTTTTTTCTTTCAGTTTCTTGCGCAATTCAAAACAATGCACACAAAAATATGTGCAAATAACATAATTTTCACAATAATAGCTCTATAACAAGTTTTAAATAAATAGGTATTATACTTTATAACTTTAATACTTATTTTAATAAATTTCACAATTTTTTTAATTTGGCTTTTAAAACTAAGAGAAATTTATATTATTGTTTCCAGTATAATACAAACTGATCTATCACATAAAATTTATCAGGGAATTTTCTTCAATAAAAAATTCCTTTTAGTAAATGAAGAAAAATAATTTAATTAATATATATATATATATATAGTAATAATACCACTCACTTACTAACAGTTTTATTTGAAAAAAAAAACAAAAAACAAAAAAAAAGAATGAAAAAAGAAAGAAACTCTTCAAAATGCCACCTTTAACACGTTGAGATGTTTCAATAAAATCCATTAAAATTCCTTAATGATATAATCCTGTAATAAATAAAAATCAAGTAAATTTTAAATAAATTTTCGGTAATTACTTAAAACAATGTAATTTTTTTTAGTCTTATATCATATTTTACACTTGTCAGACACCGGTCGTTGACGCGGCCAAAACGGAAAGTTGAGTATCAGCCACCGATGACTGACAATGCACTCAACGTGTTAATGAATAATATTCTCACATTTATTTCGGAAAAGCTCTAAGTAAATGCTTATGCAACAACGAACTAAATTTTTTTTTCAATTATAGTAGTATTTATTCAAAGAGAAATTTAGACAGCATTTGATCCTTAGTTTTCAGGAAATGATACAAATTAGAGTTTCGATAAATTAACGGTTAAAAAAAAAAATAATTCTTGCAAGAGTCTTTTATATTGTCCTGGATACACTGTAAAAAATTTCTGTAAATTTACTGAAAAGTTTATCCAGAGTTTCTGTAAATTTACAATAATTTTTAAAAGAAAGTGTAAGTAATCGAGTTTCTCAATCTTCATTCTGTATTTTATCTATTTTCATTATTTTATTTCTCGATAAAAATTAAAAATGAACGTTTCTGATTCAGGAAAAGCATGCTAAGTCCCAAATATATTCTAATAATTAATTAAACTAATATTAGTCATTAAAATGCATCTATAAAATAGATTTTTTAATATCTCTGTTTATTTTTCTCTGTAATTTCACATATAACACTTAAGATAAATGATTACCAGTAGTTTTGTGTTGAAAATTTTAAGAGTGTATATACAACCTACAATGATGTCTCATAAAAAAAATAAAAAAAAATAAAATAAAAAAATCCTTAAGTCTCATCCTTACAAGTGAAAAACTTTGCATAAAAAGTCTGCAAAATTTTATAGGTTAAATGAAAAAAAAAAAAAAAAAAAAAAAAAAAAAGACAAATTATTTAAACTGCAGTTTAGAATTTTGTATTTTTCAACCTATAATAAACCATTACAGAAAAATTTTATTCTTCTCTTCCACAAACATTAAGCAAATTTGCTTATTTATTCATTATATTTTGCCATTGCATTTTAATCTTATGATAGTCTTTTTATTAAATCCAGATGTGCAAACAGTTTTTTGACACGACAATCAGATTTTTTTAAATAACTAAAGTATGAAATTTAGAGGGTAACACTTCATTTTAAACTTTTCTCATACTTTTTAGTGCGAATCAAGTTAATAGAAAAAGTCTTTAATTATTATTATTATTATTATTATTATTAATTTCCTCTTAAGTTTTTCAAGGTAATCAGTTGAAATAACATTTATTTTTCAACCAGGAGACATTTTTTAAAAATGAAAAAAATATGATACTCTAGCTTTAACAGAATGCAAAAACTGTAAATCGTAATACATTTTTCTAACGAGTCAAACTCTGTAAAAGTATATGTTCATGATGTTTTAAGGCGTTATTTAAAATGCATTAAATTTATTACAGAGCTGCCAACATTTTAAACTTTTAAATGAGAATTGACACCAGTATTTTTAAATGGAATATGTTATATAGATTTTCGACGATTAATATTACTGAAAACAGCTATAAAAATTTTCCTGTTTGAAGTCTCCCTTGAAAAACGGGAGACTTGGCACCTTTGTTATTAATTTGAAAAAAATATATAAATATAATATTTCAGTCCATATTACAAGAAAAACAAATCACAATAAATCAAACATGCTTACCTTTCAACTATCTGCTTTTTTTTTCATATATACACATCTAACATTTCTAAACTGCTCTTCTAATCTTTCAAAAGCACAGCTAACTTCAACAAAGAAAATATCTGGCCCATTTACTCACCTTTTGCCTTATTCAAAAGTTTTAATACATCTAGATATTCATAATGTAAATTAAAGTATTATTTTAAATTTTTTATTCATACTTAAAATATAAGAGCACAGTGTAAGAAAATCCAATGTTTCTGAAAATAACGTTTAATAATTATGAAACTTATTGAAACTAAATACAACATATGATTTTTAGCGGGAAAGGTAAAGTAATTTCGATCAATTAACTTGCGAAAATTGAATCTGAGTCGTTCTTAGTAAAGAGGGGAAAATCAGCATTAAAACTGCGTTATCATTCACAAAATAAATGAAATAGCTACCTAAACATTGTATGAAATGCACTATGTCGGTGTAAGAAGGTGGGAAAGATATTTCACTCGTTTAGCCAAGAAACGCGGTTCAATTTTTGGCCAAGTGGTATTTCGCACTTGACAAAATCTTTCAGCTTTTCGCTTAAAAATTCTTGTGTTTATAAATATGTTTATAGTATAATAACATTTAATAATTATGAAGTAACTAAGATTAAATACTGCATATGACTTTTGGCCCGAAAGGCTAACTATTCCGATAAATTTGAAAAGCGACATTGTGAAAATTAAATTTAATTTGAGTCGTTAAAAAAAAAAAAAAAAAAAACTATATAACATTATTTACAAAACAGATGAGATATCTACTTTCAAATTGTGGGAAATGTAACTGTTTGGTGCAGAAAGATGCGGAAGAGATTTGATTCATTTAGCCGAGAGCAATCCATTGGTCAGATGATATTTGGAATTTGACAGAAAACGTCTGGCCTTTCCTCTTTAAGTTCATATGTGTTTTAAATACATTCATTTTTCTTCTTAAACTGTAAATAATTTTGCACTACAGTAGTTACTACTATAACTTGTTAAAATATTTTGTTAGAATTTTACTCGTTTTGCGCTAAATTAACTAATTGGAGTACATGGAAGGGAGTACAGATTGAAGAGATTCGGAGAAGGGAATGGAGAAATTTGGTTCAAAAATAAATAAATAAATAAATAAAATAATAATAATAATAAATAGAAAGATAAAATAAAAATAAATTAAATAAATATATATATATATAATAATAATAATAATAATAAATAAATAGATAAAAATAAAAATAAATAAAATAAATAAAAATAAAATAAGTAAATAAATAAATAACATGCTTAAGTATTTTATGATTGCAACTACGGAAGTACTAAGATGTTGTTCAGTCTGTCACGAAATTCTTAATAGCGTATCCGGTAACCTGGATTAACACTTAATTTTAATGTCAACCTTATGCACACACATTTTATTTGGAAAGTTTGAGTTAATTTTGACAAAAGTGAAAAGTTTCCAGGCCAAGGCTCGAAACTGCAGGGGTCGTACTCTCCACCCTTTTTTCAGGTCACTCTCGTGAATAAGAAATTTTCAAATTTATTGTTACCACTATTTTTATAAAATGATTTCTACCCTGTATAATCCTGGCACATTACTATGTACATACCAGAAATATTTCTACATAAAATTAGTGGTGACAAAACAAGCGGAAATTTCTTATCTCTAAGAGTGTCCTGAAAAAAGGGCGGAGAGCACGACTCCTGAAACTGGGACCTATGTCCTAACATGATTTTTCTCTACCTGACTGTATCGTCAGGGTACCTCAATTAGTAATTATTGGTGGGTTTTACTCGACGCAAAACCCACGTATTGATGATCAACGCAACGCTGATTAGGAAATATATATATATATAAGAGTTCCAACATTTTAATTTATTCCCGAGCCCTTTTAGCTCCACCTTTATTTCATACCACTTTTATTTTAAGAGTAATTATTATTATTATTATTTTTATCGTAGCTGTATATTGGAGAGAATTTTTCCATAAATAAAGTAGTGCGAAATAAAGGCTGTGATAAAAATTCTCCGGAATAAACTAAAATGTTGGCGACTATTTATAAATAGATACACAAGAATTTCTTTTTAAAGTTAAATATTATTTAAATATTTTTTTTTTCTGTTTTTAGTTGTTCATTCATAATATATTAATAGTTTGCATTGAAGATATTTATCACTCCAAATGAATGATTATATTATTCTGCTGTCATAGTCACATATTTTAAATGGTTAAAATGTTTCCAATTCTCTGAATCAGTTTTATAAAGATTTAATTTGGTGGATAAAATGATATCTCTATGAATAAGGACTTGAATAATTTAAGCGCAAGAAAAAAATATCTTATGAAATAGCAAATTATGATTAGAAATTTAAAAACGGCTTCTTCTTCTTTTTTTTTTTTTTTCTTTTTGTCTTACTTCAGAATAAGATAAATAAGAAATGAGGGAAAGAAACTTTACATTTGTCTTGTATGCTTTCTAAGATAAATAATAGAGAATATATCTATGCAGATGTACATTCCATAAAATTATTTTTAAAAAATCTTGTTTTCAAATCGGGTAAATTCGAAAATACCTCATAGAATATCGAGAAATATAAATATACATTACAATAAACCTATTTGAACAATCTGTGTATACGTTTTGACTCAGTGGATTGGCCAACCTCTAAAAATGCATTTTGCGCATTACTGTTCAATATCAACTTCTCAAAAACCGCATGTAGACACTGGAAAATTTTATATTCAGTCAATTGAAACTTTAGATTCCAGAGTAAAAGAAGGCAGTTTTTGAAGAAAAATTCAACCAATTCTGAATACAAGCACATGATTCTTCACATCATTTCCTTTTCTTTCTGCGTCATCGATTTTGTCTACTCACTGTTGGCAGAGAAACTTTCCTGCAAGATATCGAGGCATTTGGGGGTGATTTAAAATGGATGAAAAGTGAGCAAACGTTTGTGCTATTGTGTGACCTGTATAGTTTTAGTCACAAACATACTTCTACATCGCACATTAAAGATTCAAGTGATCACAAACAGCTATCTGACCTATGTATGATAAAGATATCATTCATATAATATTAAACAAAATATAGGATTAAGCTACATAACTCTTTAGAAAAATAAATGAATTGAGCGGAAAGGCAGAGTGAATCTAAAATAACAATTGTCATCTCTTTAACCCGATAATACCTAACTTAATTTAAAGCATAAATAAAAGTAAAATTACTTTAAATTATGTTTAAGACATCAATATTAAACTAACCTAGAGAATTAATTCCAATCCCATCGTTACAGCTCGAGATAATTAGTGTCAGGGGTGGTTGTGTTGAGGTAATTTAGCTGATTTCAGCTTTTTTTAACACGCTTTTATTAGCTTCACCTGTATGTATGTATGTATGTATGTATGTATGTATGTTTGTTTGTAACTTCTCTGGGAGCAAACAAAAAATTTATATTGTAAAAACATACTCTTCCTACGTGAACAATGTGGCGTAGAGGTAAGACGCCGCGCTGCGAACCTAAAGGTCCAGCGTTCGATCCCCGTCCGGGGAGATTTTTTTAAAATGGTTTTTATTTAATTCCAAGTTATTTTAATTAAAGATTTAAATGTATGTAAATATTACGGTGTGTCACTCACACGATTTTCTCTTACCCTGAATTTTAATACTAAGATAGATATTTTGTACTTTTTAGTTCACATTTCTATAAAAGCGTGTTCTTTAATTTTTTAAAACTATAATATTATTTCTTTTGTATGAGAATTCCAGTTTAACTAGTTATTATATATATGTATATATAAGACTAAAATATCAAATACAATTTTTATTAAAATCACACAATCAACTGATTGGAAGAAAATCATATTTATTGAAATTTTATTTTTCCGACAGTCGGAAAAATAAAATTTCAATACACATGCTTTTCTTCCAATCAGTTGATTGTGTGATTTTAATAAAAATTGTATTTCTTTCTCCCATTGTTTAATGGTGTTTTCCTTTACCTGCGGCTTATTTCTGTCGAGCTATCTACATGATAGACCAGATGTTTCTGCCTAAAGGTTGTTTAAGTGAGTAATGCTGACCGGTTGTCGGCCTGGGTAGTTCAATTGGTAGAGCCTTGACCTTGTAAGTCAAAGATCCGGGGTTCGACTCCCGGTCCAGGCATTATTTTCACTCAGTCGAAAAAATAAAATTTCAATAAAATATCAAATTCCTATGAGGGCTCAGTTTAATTAAAACGAATATTTTTTCATAATGAGAGGAATTGGATCTCCTTGCAATAAATTATATGTTCTCTACCCATACAAAAACTCTTTCTCCTTAAAATTTCAGGTATTTTTGCATGAATCTATAAATACTCCTGATATAGGATACTGGGTGTTTGCAGAAGTTTTGGATAAGTTTTGGATAAGTACGGTTTTCCTGTGTTACTTTCATAAAATAAAACTGTCCTATAAATAGGACGCTGGGCACTAACGGGTTGACTGTCATGTAAAAGCAGATCTAAGTGCATATATAGAGATAAGTCAAAAAATAGGACTGTTTAACAGTAATATCTTATGAAATGTTGTGAAAAATGTATACCATGAGTTTGAGCTATTAATCATTTGAGGGAGAAAATAATCATTTTCATTTAAAATGAAAAACCACCAGGATTTAGAAACAAATTTAAATAAAATAAATAAATGACTTTTTTTCCTCCAAGTTACAAAGTTAAATAAATAAATAAATAAATTGAAAAAAAAAAAAAAAACTTCGGGACGAATTTTTACATCTAAGTGATTACGTCGTCGTGGTGAGGACGAGGACACTGTGAAGAGTTAACTTTCCTCATTTTAAACTATTAATCTTAAATAAATAATCAAAACACGAAGTATGGAAAAAAAAAAAAAATCCTGTACATTTTTAAGTTGTACGTCAAATCATTTTTAAAGTTTAATCTGACTTACGGTGATCATAATAAAGTTACATATTATCCATATCAGATTAACGGGAAAATACTTTACGTAAAACTTTTATATATATATAGCCTGTAAGGTAAAGACGCCAGTGTCCGCCACCCCCAAAATATGCACCAGTGTTCGTCACCCTCACAAAAGACATAAAATAAGCGTTTAATAGCATCTATGAATTTGAATGTGCTCACACTAAATTTTTCAGAACCGGAGAATCTAGATCAAGCGGATTCAAATTCATAGACGCTAATTAACGGTTGTTTTAACCTGTCTTTTGTGAGGGTGGCGAACACTGGTGTCTTTACCTTACTATATTCAAGTATCCTTAAAAGAAAATCTTTGAAAAGAATACAATTAGGCTAGAAAGATAATGAAGAGTAAAAACTATTACTACTAGCCAACGGTTATGTCATATAAACATAAATTGTATTACTTTAATGTTTAAAATTTCAGAATGAAGTAGCCTGAAATACCGCTTTTTTAACACGTTTATTGCCAAGCTGAAAATTAGGAATAACATAGAAACAGAAAATAAAAATAAAAATCCCTTCCCTAGCGACCAACGTAAATATTATGCGCCGTTTCGGTATGGCCGCTGTACTTGAAAACGACGACCCCGTGAAAACGTGTAATTAGCCGTTTGGCGAGAACTCGCATCACGCGATATCGTGTGATTGGCAATTAATGTGTTAAAGGGAAGCTGCTGAGATTTGAAATTAACTCTCGAGCTTCCAATCCAAAAATTGTAGGTCTAGAAAAGCTATCATCTTAAAATTATTCCCAGATTAGTTTGCATCGAAATTATTATTCTTAAATCTACAGGGTTAGCAAGAAATAAGTTGCCCACTTCAGAGGACTCTAGAATCCGTCCTATTGGTCCAAATGACATAAAATTTTAACTACAGATAATTCAAATGTCGCGTTTGACATTTATTAAATAAAAACAATTAGTACAAAATTCCACCGGTAGGTGGCGCTGTAATACACATAGCCATATTTAATATGCTTTAAAAATATGTTAGAAAAATAAAGTAACATTAATAAAACTGCTCAATATGATACCCTTCATGTTCAACAATGTGCTGTAATCGCATAATCATATTTTCAACAGCTGATCGGAGTAAGTCTGCCGGAATGTCTAAAACATGGCGCCGAATGCTGTCTTTCAGATCAGGCAGAGTTGATGGCCTTTGACGGTAGATATTGTCCTTTATCCAAAGAACAATACTAATAGGCATGCGCTGAAACACAAATGCAGTTTCTAATTTTGAATATATGCAAATAAGTACCATTTGTTTTATAGCGCCATCTATCGGCGGAAATTTGTGTTATTATTATTATTTTTTTTTTAATTTAATAAATGTCAAGCGCGTCATTTGAATTATCTGTAGTTAAAATTTTACCTCATTTGGACCAATAGGACGGATTTTAGAACCCTCTGAAGTGAGCAACTTATTTCTTGCTAACCCTGTATATACTAACATAATATAATAATAATAATAATTAATAATAACAAGTGATAAATAATACGTTAGTAGGTAGTTCATATAGAGAAACAAAAGAATGATTTAGTTGGAAGATTTTCATTCTACTTCGTTGAAAATTTAGAGACGAGTTATTAAAATTATTCTAATCATTAACGTTAAGAATTCACACTGAATCATGATTGCCCTCACCATTGGGACATTTTATGAGACTTTCCCCATTTCCAAAAATAAATAAGTAAATAAATAAAAGCAGAAATTTAACTTATAAAATTAAATTTAAACAGCTAAGTTAAAATTCTATTAGGATAATTAACTTCACCGTAAATACCAAATCAAGAGTGCGAGATATATACAGAGGGAAACTGCCAGCCTGATTCGCTGGAGATCATTTTAACACCCGAATAAAATATCGACTAATAGAAGCTTCTTGGTATGTATCAGTAGAATGAGCGAAAAAATATTCATGTTGAATGATGAATAATAAAAGCATTACAAGCTGACACCATAAATTGAAAAAAGACGTAGCAATTGTTTTGGTAAAAAGAAAGAAAGAAAAGTATTCCTACTTTTCTTTCTTTCTTTTACAGCACGAGTGCAGGGTGAATCCTAAATCGATTTAATCCTGAACTTGTGCTTGCCCATCTTCCTTCTTCTTTCCTCCTCCTGAAGTGTCGCGTTTCATTATTTAGACCTAAATATTTTTTTTTTTTTTAATTGTTTATTATTATTTTTACTTTCTTATATATGTAATATAGAGAAAGTATTGGATACGTGAAAATTTTCGACCTCCGTTTTTTGAGGGATTTACACGTTTTGGGATGTCCCGAATACGAATTGATAGTTTTTAGAAAATGTCTGTCTGTCTGGTCTGTCTGTGTGTATCACGATTTTTGTGGACATTGTATCTCACGAACCAATGAACTAAATTTAACCAAACTTGGTATGTAGTTAGTCCTTGACATAAACTGGTGCTGATTAGATTTGGGGATCAATCGCTCAACAGGTTGCGCTGTGATCGCATTTTTTCTAAACTTTTAACATGGCAGTATAGGACAAAATTTCGGATAAATGTACATAATGAGAGTTGTTTTAAACTTGTGATTGTAAAATCAATATGAATTTTTGATAATAGTAGTAGTTAAATAGGAAAAAAGTTTTGCGCATGTGGGGGCATCGCTTCCCCCCCCTGAGGGGGATTGCAAATTTTCAAGATGTGTATCTTTGGAAAGGTCTCCTCAGTACCTTTAAAACGAATGGTTGAACTATAGATCTGTGATAATTTAAAACAAAATTATCGATTTTTTTAAACTTTTAACAACAAAAAAAAAAATCGCTTTTTTTTTTTTTTTTTTTTTTTTTAAGAACGACATTTAACAAAACTTGGTATTTAGTTGGTCCCTGATATAAACTGGTGCTGATTAGATTTGGGGATCAATCGCTCAACAGGTGGCGCTGTGATCGCATTTTTTTCTTAACTTTTAACATGGCAATATATTACAAAATTTCGTATAAATGTACATAATGAGAGTTATTTTAAACTTGTGACTGTAAAATTAATATGAATTATTGATAATGGTAGTAGTTAACTAGGAAAAAAATTTTGTGCATGCGGGGCCATCGGACCCCCCCCCCCCCCGGGGGGAAGTACACCCGGAGGGGGGGGGGTATAAATTTTCAAGATGGGTATCTTTCGAAAGGTCTCATCAATACCTTTAAAAGAATGGTCGGACTATAAAACTGTGATAATTTAAAACAAAGTTATTGTTTTTCTTTTACTTATTATTATTATTTTTTTTTAATATTGTTATCGAGTGAATTTGTGTAGGAAAATATTGAAGAAAGTCTTGTGGTGGCCACAACACACTAGTTTAATTCATGATGTTTGGTTAGAAAGTTTTTATTCACCATCAGTTTTGATTCTTGCCACAAATATGGTTTTGAAAAATGAAATAATGTACTTAGGAATCCGTTATATGCAATTTTTGGTAATCAAAAACAAACTTTCTTAAAAAAAAAGAAAAAATAAAAAGGCATTAATGCAAAATAAAATTAAATGAAAATGGTCCACCGAACAAGTAATAATTATTAACAACAATATTTAGTATATCATATCATTAAATTGAAATATTATTAGCTAATTAAAATAATTAACACTAACTACATTCGAGACTATCAAGTAAAAATATTGAATTATTATTCCCCAATGATAACAATATTAATACAAAGGTCACACTAAAAAACAAGAAAACAACTCAAGTGAAAGATTTTGCTCTACTTTAATTGTAAATTTAGTCATGAAAATAAATAAATAAATAAATAAAATAAAATAAAATAAAATAAATAAATAAATAAAACATTATTATTTAGACATTGATTCTGCTTTTACAATAATTCATCAGTGAACCAACCTGTGTGACAAATTTTGCGATATTTGTCTCTTCTCTCCTTTCACTTTTAAAATACTTATAGATAATAAAAAAAGATAACTATAGATAATAAAAAAAGAACCCCACTACACACTTTTTATATAAAATACTACACAGTGGCACTAATAAACAAAAAAATTTTCGTTGAATATCAGCAAAAAAGTCAAAATTTCTTATTCTTAGATTTAAATGTTCTATATAAATGGCATCTAAAAAAAAAAAAAGAAAAGAACACATTCTTCCAGAATTATTAAGTCAATTCATTAATTTTATTTGTACGTAATAAGCCATTCAAAAATTAAAATTAAAATATCTGTAACAGTTTAAACAGTAAGCAATATTTTCGCTTCACTCAATGCTGGCATCTTTCAGAAAAAAAGAAAAAAATAAATAATAATTTTATACAGCTAGTTACAAAAAAGGAGTGAATATATCAAATTACTTTCAAAAATTTAAATATTTCAGTTTCATCATAACAGAATTTACAAAAAAAAATAGAATCAACTAAGCCATTTATAAAAATTTGATTGAAGTTCATTCCTTTTCTTTGTGTATTTTGGTCAATATTTAAAGGAAAAGCATTTTCTCCCACGAGCTTTAACACGTTTCTTTTGATAAGCAAAATAGCCAGCGAATATCGATTGTATGCAATTATAACTAAATGCAAATTATATGCATCATTATTTGAAGATTTTATGAAGATTTTTTTTTATTGGTGTTTAATTGAATAAAAATAGAGGGAAAATGTATTGAAGTTTAAAGAAGTTTTTAGAATTTCTAAAGGGGAGTACACATTTTTTTTAATTTATGAATAATGAAATATTTTTCCGATATTAATTTTCCTGGTGCACTCTAATTAAATAATAATTTTTTAGTTGATATTATTATTATTATAGTTTTAGGATTAAACATTGAAAAAATTTCTTACTATTTAATATCGTTTTAAATAATGTAACTACTCCATTTCTCTACCTTCCCAAACTCTAAAGAAATTCTTATACGGCATTAGCCTTAAATTATTATGCGATATTTAATGTTCACATACAAATGAGATTAGAGTATATCTTTGTTAAAACCAATTTTTAATATCTGGTTTTAAAAATTCCGTAATACATGATTTTTTTTTTCAACCCTTTTTTTCGTAAAATAACAAGTAAAATTTTTAATTAGGTTTTAAATTTGATAGTACATAATTTGGCTAACGCTGTTGTTATATTTTACGTATTTGTTTCTGTTTATATAAAATTAAATACTGGATTATTACACGGAAATGTAATACATAGAAGCAAATAATAATAATGATAATAATAATAATAATAATAATAATAATAATGTTCATATAAGCTGTAACAGTTAGTAGTTTTCTAATGAAAAATATACTATATTTTTGCAATATGCCAATGTCATAATCATCTAATATTGGTGTAAAATAATATAATAATAATCCAAAATGTTACATTTCTTATAAACCTGATAAACGGTATTTAAGCTACATTATCTCACAGGTAATAAATTAAATTATTTTGAAATGAAATACAAGGTTCAAATGGCCAATTCATGAAGATATTCTAATTACTGTAGAACCTCGATTATCCGAAGTAATTGGGACCGAAACTACTTCGGATAATCGAAATTTTCGGATAATCGAGAATTCATCAATAATCATCTAAAATATTTATCTGCACTCGTAGTTGGAAAGGGCGGCTTGCATACAAAAGGAATTTGGAGGAAAAAAACCCTTTAAAAATGCATGTTTGTTAAGAGAAAATTTTGGATGATAGTAGAAAGTGGAAAAAAAAAAGTGAAGAAGAAACTGACTTCGGTTAACGGAGAGTTTCGGATAATCGAGGTTCTACTGTACTGAAAAATGTGTATTTTGTATAGCCCTGTACAGTTAAATGAAAAATTATTATATAACCTAAGTTTGAATAAAATAGATAAAATAACCGCAATGTACAAAAAATATAAATATAAATAAATAAATAAATAAATTCTCACTAGAAAAACATTAGATTTTATGAAAGAATTATTATTATTATTATTATTGTCATATTATTTTAGTCTGATGAATTTTGATTATTATGTTCATCTAGTTTCAATTCGAATCGTAGTTAGAGTTTATAAAAAATTAAAAATGAATCCTCAAATTTTAAAGTTTGAAAAATATGTAAATTTAAGATTGTGAGATTGTAAGTTTCAGAGAAAAGTAATTTTATCAATTAAATTATTATTGAGGGAAAGAAAAAATCTTGAATTAGTCTCAAGTCTTTATCTTTGGAAAAATTCAATAAAAAAATAATTTACAATTAAATTACTTTTTGTGACTTCTAAACATATTATAATGAGTTGGTCTTCGTTCGCTTAGCGGTCTATATTTCCAAATGCACTTTTTTTTTTTCTTTTTTTTTTTTTTTTTTTTTTTTTTTAATTTGCCACTAATTTGTAAATCAAAACAATGGTCAAATGTCGTGATAACTAGCCAATAATGAAAATAAATAAATAAATAAATAAATAAATAGATAAAAAATTATTTAAATGTTTTTTAATAAAAATAATGGAATTCAAGTAATGGAATGTAACTATTTATGATGAAAATCAGGTATAACTTTCACAATATTTAAAAAATTTTGGTGTCTTTTTTTTTTTTTTTTTTTTTTTTTTTGGCGATAAATTTATTATTATTATTATTGTGTGATTTCTTTGCGTTTTATATTATATATGTATTCATGAATTAATTCAGTTTTTAATTAAAATTGTGGTTTTTGAGAAATGAACAGTTTGGTTTACAAAGAATATGACGGCCATACTGCTTCAGACATTACTTTTTCCGGTAAATGAATTTTTTTTTTAAACATTTTTTTCAATTTTAATAATGCCTTTCCATTCTTACTTCTGTTTAAAATATGTTTTTACGAGGGGGGGGGGGGGCGTGAGATGGGAAGAATTCGCCCGATGTATTTCTATCTTCTTCTTCTTCTCTTCTATTTACTTATTTATTTTATTTTATTTTTTCTAATAGCTGTTAAATTTGACATTTTTTTTTCTTTCCGCAAATGACGACCTATAAGAAGTCAGCTCCAAAAATTAACTTTAGCGAAAATTCAACAAATCGTCAATCCTTTATTTGGTAAGGGATAATATCTAAATATCCGAAATGTATTACTTTTTTTCATTCTACCTGAATCTGAATAAAAAATTACCATAATTTTTTCTGTTTGAATTTATTATTGTTTAGGGAAATGTCTCCTGTTATGAGCACCCTCCCAGATCTTTTACCAGAAAGCAAATATGGTGGATTTGAGTCCTGTCAAACCTGTATTATAACAGTACGCAGTTTTTGTGCTAACACCAAAATGAATAGAAGTATTTGTTCAGTAAGTGCAAAAGCATAAAAAAAAAAAAAAAAAAAAAAAAAAAAAAAAATTGCAACACAAAACTAATTTGTGAATATTTTCAGAATGTGATAAATCGAAGTGAATTAATTTTAAAAAAAATGTAAGTGTAATGTATATTCATGTAGTATATTCATTATATTTTTTGTGATGCAATATCGAATTGAGCTAAAATGTGGACCGAAAATTGCTTTTTCTGTCATTATAAAAATGGCAGCTATTCCCGAATGTAAGCACCTTCATGTAATCGGTTGTGAGCACACTTGCTTTTTTTTTTTTTTTTTTAATTTATTTAAAGCGTCTGTTTGACTTACAAATTGTCAATTGTGGTCTTTTATGTTAACATAACATATTTTATTAGTGTTTTTATGCATTTTTACCCATGTCAATCCCGGAAAAGTCAACCGATCCAAAAAAAATGGATTTTAATACTCTGGTTAAAGCCATTTAGGGTTGCTTAGTAGATAAATCGAGAAAATTGACTGACGAAGAACATGGACTTTCTTGCAGCTTCTGTGTCCCTCCTGAAGTAGCCTGGAAAAAGTAAGTCAATTCCACCTGTCAAACTGCCGGCTAAGCACGCTGAAAATAGGAACATTCAGAATCTGATAATGATGTCGACTTCTGCATCATCTGTTTGGAGCACTTGCTACCAAGCCTAACAAGAGCCATCTTAATTTAATGCAACGAGTGTGATCGTCTGGTGCGTTTGAAGTGTATCAATATGCATGCAAATTATTTTACTTGCAAGCATTGCACTTCTGATTTGGAGGACGAAGAAGATGAGGAATAAAATTGGAAAAATGTCCTTTTCTGTTGTTATTTTGGCCACTGAATCCTTACACAATGAATGAATTTTGTTATTTCCTGAATTTATGGTGGTTTTTCTTATTATATTCCCATTTTTAGTATATTTTTCAAGTGTGCTTACAACCGGGTACACTTTTTTTTTTTTTTTTGGACAAAAATTATCACTTCACAAAATTAGTAAAAAAAATTTCCAGTTGACGGAATCGATACAGTTGCTTTATCAAAAGTTAGCTAAGGGCTCTAGCTTTTTCTGTTGGTATTCATATGTTTGCAAAATTTTTACTCTGTCAAAAGTTGTAAGACAAAATCAAAACTATTCCCACAACCGGAGACATTCCCCTATACTTCTTAAATCTTTTTTAACATTATTATTATTATTATTATTATTATTATTATTATTATTTATAGTCATTTTAGGTATATTTTACGTCTCCTTTTAATTTAGCTAAAAGTTTTGTCCATAACTTGGTGATTTTTAATGGGTGCCGAGAAAGAAGAGGACCAAATCGCTAAAAGTTACGTTCCACAAACTTGGAAGATGTTATAGAGTATAGAACAACCTTCAATAGGCAGTTTTCAATGTGACTATAAGTAAAATAATCGGCTTTACTTATATATGTTACGTACGTCAGCGCTGAATTACCCTACTAATCTTATACTATTAAGTGAGCAATATTTGTATATATATATGTATATTTCACTATTCTCGAAAACGGTAGCTCGGACAGTCACGTGATTTAACACAAAGGTGCCCTCCGAAGGGCCTTTGTGCACATCGAAGTCAGATTTTCGAATTTTTGATTAGTTTTCTTTTCATTAATAAAAATATTAAAATAAAACTTCCCGTTTCTATAATGACGCAGAATGAAGAATCTTAGAAGAGATTTGATTGGTTTATTTGAGTGTATTTTATATTGAACTACAGCTACTTTATGAGGAATTACGAGAGATTTGATTGGTTTATTTGATTTTCATTGATTTGAGTGTATTTTACGTTGAACTAGAGCTACGTTATGAGGAATTAGGAGAGATTTGATTGGTTTGTTTGATTTTCATTGATTTGAGTACATTTTACGTTGAACTAGAGCTACGTTATGAGGAATTACGAGAGATTTGATTTAAATTTTAATATTTTAATATTATGCGACTTTTACAGTGAAAAAATTACGATTGGCGCCGCAGGCACCCGAGAGATTGTTTTTTGGTAAAAATTTTCATGGCTCTTAGGCCAGGTAGCTGGTGCAGTTTTTATGCTTTAAACTATTTAACTTTTAAAAACTAATGTATTGTAGTAATCTAATGTATTTAATTTAATTAGTAATAATAACTTAACTCAAATATTTCACTTTGTAAGTGAAATTAAGATGTATTTAATTATTTTCCTTGAAATAGTGAAATGCAAGAAGTGAGAACATTTAAACGTAATTAATATATAAAAAGTAGAAAAACTTAAAATTATACATATGAGACATTTAACATATAAAACTAAACGTTTAATATGTATTTTATTTATTACAAGTATTAAGCTTAACCCTTTGTATCCCGCCGGGACTTTAAAGTCCCATCAAAAAAATTCCTCAATATAGTCTAAATTTACTACAGGATTTCCTTGGAACTTAAAAGTCCCTATAGTTTAAGCTTTCCCTATAGTTAAGCTATAGTTTAATCTAAATTTAATATGAGATGTTTCTCATGCAGCAAAGAAATAAAATAAAAAAGTTAACTATTTTTCAAAAAATAAGGTAATTTGCGATCTAAAAGGTTAAGTAAATTAACCGTTTGAAATATTTTTTATTTTATTTTTTAATGTTTATAATTTGCATTTTAATTAATTACAGTATGTATTTCTTCCAAAATTTTGATATTTTTATTTATTGAAAAGTTATGCTTTTTAATGGCATCAGTGGTTATATTAAACATAAATAAACACCTCTCAGTTTCTATGTTAGCTATATCAATTCGTACTCTGCTATTACTCCTATTTAAAAAATATATATATTTATATATACTACCTTTGAAATAAATTTATGACTAAATATATGATTTATTGTTTTATGGAGAGAAAAAATTAGAAATGAAAGGGTTAATATGTAAATTAAACGTAATATAATAAATTATATTATGTTTAATTTTATATATTGAACGTAAGTAATATATAAAACTAATTTCAAATTAAAACGATGTTTTATAAGGAAGCCTTAAAAATCTCTCTCATTCATATTGAACAAATCTCTTTTATAAGTAACAAATAAATTATTACACTTATATATACATTAATTGCTTATTAGAAAATACTTAAAGAGAAATATATTTCACAATACATTTCATTTTCATTAATATATTCTAAAATGAAAATAAACAGATTACTTTATTTTTTTTTTTTTTACTTATTTTAGTGAAGCTAATTTACTAATAGTGGAGAGCACGAATAAAAGAGATTTTTTTTTTTTTTCTCTCTTTAATGATCTTTAATGATTGCAACAGAAATTTTATACTATTTGTTTTTCAATATTTTTACTTTCTTCTATATGTAATATAGAAAAAGTATCGGATTCGTGAAAATTTTCGATGGATTTACACGTTTTGGGATGTCCTGAACACGATTTGATAGTTTTTAGAAAATGTCTGTCTGTGTGTCTGTGTGTATCACGAATTTTGTGGACGCTGTATCTCACGAACCAATTAACGAAATTTAACCAAACTTGGTAATTGGTTGGACCCTGACATAAACTGGTGCTGATTAGATTTGGGGATAATTCGCTCAACAGGTGGCGCTGTAATCGCATTTTTTCTAAATTTTTAACATGGCAGTATAGGACAAAATTTCGTATAAATGTATATAATGAGAGTTATTTTTAACTTGTGACTGTAAAATTAATATGAATAATTGATAATAGTAGTAGTTAACTAGGGAAAAAAATTGTGCATGTGGGGGCATCGCTTCCCCCTCGGGGGGGGAGTAAATTTTTAAGATGGGTATCTTTCGAAAGGTCTCGTCGTCAATGCCTTTAAAACGAATGGTTGAACTATAGATCTGTAATAATTTAAAACAAAGCTATCGATTTTTTTTTTACTTTTAACAAAAAAAAAAAAAAAAAAAAAAAAAAAAATTAGAAAAAAAAATCGTGTTTTTTATTATTATTATTATTATTGAGAATAAAATGGACTTTTTTATTTTTTATTTTATTTTATTTTATTTTTTTTTATTTAGTGTGAAACAACTTCTCTAATATGGAAATCGTCAATGCATGATCATGGAAGATAATTTTTTTAAATAATAATTTTAATAAATTAATTTTACTGAGTGAATTTGTATAGAAATATATAGAAGAAAGTCATGTGGTGACCACGACATACTACTTTATTTACTTATTGTTAACTTCTTAACAACTTTTATAAAAATTAGATCAGAAATTTAACCCTTAAATCCATAGTGTTGTCTGTCGGCAACGTACCCAATTTTATTAGAATATTAATTATTAGAAGTATTATTAGAATAATAAATGTAGCTTTTAATGCCTCATGTTTACCGACTGGCAACAAATTGCTTTTTAGCTATAAACCATAGTTAACCCATTAATGCCTGAATTAATTTTGCAAAATATTATTAGCTGATTATTTCACTTCTAAATAACTGACAGTAAAATATATTAACTTAAACAATTCTTCTGATAGTTTTAAATTTAAAGCCTATCCTCATTTATTGACGTTTAGTGTTCTAGCGAGAAAATTTCGAGATAGAAAAACTTTGAGATAACAGATTAATTTCTTATTATATGTTGACAAAGATCTCGAAAGTAAAGTATTATAATATATATTATTATTCAACTTGATTTAAGTTTGTATACCTGCGCAAAAAGCAAATATAGGTGCGACGAATGAAAAATCATAAAATGACTATCCAAATTATGAAATAATAATATATAGGCACATAAAACTTTCTGGGATCATTTAGAGTGACGCTATAAACTGTCACTAAAAAGCAGAAATCATTCCAAGAAACCACAAAAAATATACGTGCCATTTTATTAGCTGTCTACAAATGAGGACACTGGGCGCTAACGCCGGGTTAAAATAAAATATGATTTTTTTTACCGCGATTATTTTAAGACAGGAAATAATAAAACATTTTTAAATTCATTTAATAAATAATCATGCATTTATAGGTTAAAAAGAAAAAAAAATCAAAGTTTCTATTTAATTTATTCAGAATTTCCTAGGAAAAAAATAAATAAAATGTTTACTGGACAAAACTTTAATGATTGGAAATAAATTACTCTATATGCTCATATTATATGTTATTAGCCAATAACTAGCTTAGATCATTAAAATTACGTATTTGAGAACTTCATTTCGATAAATTTTAAATTAATTTGTTTGTAAAAGTAAAACAAGGAAAATACTTTTATTGTACAAGTCTAATTTTTTAATCTTACATTAATAACACACAGCAACAAAAACATCACTTGATTGAACTTTTCTATTTAAAAAAATAAAACAAAAAAATCTCACACCAGAATATAAAATTTAAAAATAAGTTCTAAAATTATTCGGTTGATATTCCCTTGCATTATGATTGATCAACCATTAAAGTCTTAAGACGATTAAAATTTAAAGACATTTCAGAATTTCATTTCCCCTTTCTCTTTGTAAGTAATTGAATTAAAGTTTCTGTGTTCGGTGGCATTGGACAAAGACTTTCTCCCGTGTGTTTTGATGAAAACTGGTCTTCAATTTGCTCATGCTTGACCCATCATTCCTTTCTAAGTTGGCTCAAGTGGAAGTTCTATAATTAACAATATCTTTTCATTTGAAAAGCATTTATTAAATTAAGTTATTAAAAGACGGACATAACTGATTCGGCCTTTAATTTTGGTGGTCCTTAACGATGTAAATTCATATTTAGATTCCGACAAAACTGCATTTCAGTTCGGAGAAAATTCTCCTTTTCCAACTCATTTTCACAGAAAAATACTTCCTATATATGCAAATTAGCCAATTTGGTCAAGGAAGTCCATGGCATTTTCATGTATTAGCTGCGTTTCTAGATGTACGATAATTATCAAATTTGTAAGGGGGTTTTAGATGTTGGTTACGACGTACGATAATTCACCTTTCATTAATACATATTATATTTTATAAATACGATGATATTTCTTTTAAAATTGGGCTTATATACACATAATATAAATATTTTTATTGATTTTTTTAAACAGATTATTTTATTTTGTTCAAATCGCATTTATTATTCAAATGTTTATCCACTTTTTTTGAACAAATAAATTAATTAAATTTTTAAATAACCAATTTTTTACCTAAATAAATGTTACTTTCTGATTTTAAATATTACAAATCATAAACAAAAAGCACCAAAATGATTAATAGTAGAATTAAGTAGCTTACATATTAAAAAAACAACAACAGATCGTCATAAAATATATTCTTAAATATCATAATGAATTAACCTATATTATTGTATAAAGTCAGTTTATAGTGCCGCGTATCGTATTCTTCGAATATGATAATTTTTTAAATGAAGTCTGTTATAAAACATCATTTTATACTTTTATATTGTGAAAGCAAATAAGTGTAATTCTTTAAACTTTGTATAGTTAAAAAAAAAAAAAAAAAAAAAAAAAAAAAAAAAAAAAGGCTTGCTGAAACAAATTAGACATATTTGTCTTGAATGAAAGGAAAGGGGAAATAAACAAAATAAATAGGTGAAAGCAATAATTGCATTTTGAGGTGTTTCCCAAAGGATAGAAAGTTTTTCTAGAAAACTTCAACGTGAAAAAAATTGGTTCGACATAAATTTGAAATAAGTGACATTAAGCGGAGATAATGGTAAGAGGAGAGAGACAGAGAAAGTTAGGAGATTGGAAGGGAGAAATAATGATCATTAAAAGTAAACAAAAAAGTTTAAAATGTACTAAATTTCTCGAGTTTGTGATGAGAAAAAAACTGACAAACTTTTTCTCTGTAAAATTATCTTTAGATATACTTAACATACTGTGCCGTAGTTAACTTTAATCTAATTAAAGATTGTACCTTTTTTTTTTTCCTTTCCTGTTAAATATTTCTATTTTTTATGTGATTAAAACAGTCTTTTTGAAATACATATATGTACATTTTTTTTTTCAGCTGAGCATCTTCAAATACCTTAAAAATACATGTAGCTGCATGATCCTGCCAAGTACAATTAACTTATTTAAAAAATAAAAAAAAAAAAAAAAAAAAAAAGAAAGAAAGAGGTTCTTTTCTCTCTCTCTCTCTCTCTCTCTCTCTCTCTCTCTCTCTCAATATTTGTACAAATAGTCATGCAAAATGTTTTTCTGTTTTTCCAGTAAATAACTTTAATCCCTGAAAAAGGTGAAAAGAGGAAAAAGAAAATAAAGTATAGTTATACTCTTTCTTAAGTAATTATAAAAAAAAAAAAAAGTTTATGATTTTAAAAAGAAATTTTTTTACATTGTAAAAATCCTCTAGCATGTTAGATATAGCCTATTTTTAAACATAGTACGATAATAATTACTATTGATTACTTTTAAATGATTTAAGCTATGCGAGACTATCTATAAATTAATATTTCATGGAATCTTGAAAATTTATTATATTTTTTTTATTACTCATTTAATTTCTCCTGTTTTATTTTTTCTAAATAAAAATTTTCTTAAAGCGATATTTAGAAATGTGATATATTATAAATTCACTTTAGGATTGTTTCAAATTGAAAATTTTCTTTTAGAAGCTTTCATATACGAAAGGTGCTGGGTTTAATTCCAGGTCGTGCTCATCGACTTAGCCGTTCAGAGTTTTTTGTGGTTGGAAATAAGTTGAAAATCATTATAAAAAAATACTTTACAGCTATGCTGTGAATATAAAGAGTCTTAATAATGTTAACAATTTTTAATATAGACAATTGAAAAAATAAATAAATAAATAAATATAATAACAACACAATGTACATAATTAATTTTTTGTTTTCAATGATGCATAAATGTATGAAAGTTAAAGTTATATATTTATTAAATCAAACAAAAATTAGATTTTTTTTTTTTTTTTTTTTTGTGTGTGTGTGTGTGTGTGTGTGTGAAGGAATATATATTAGGCTAAAAGTTAACTATATAATCTGTAAAAAAAGAAATAAATAAAGCAACCAAGTACATTAAAGCGGAACAATAAATAACTGCATATTAAAATTAATGAATTGGTTATAGAAAAATAAATAAATAAATGGAATAATAGTATGAACAACATAAAATTTATTCAAAAAATATTTCTTGATTTTACTTTATGTACATTACTATGTGGATCGTAAAGCACGATCTGTTCAGTATGCACGCTGTAACACAATAAATAAACTTTGAAGTTGCGGGAAATTTTTAAATGTAATTTTCTACCTCAATTTTATGGGCTTTGTTTCAATGTTTGGCGGAAATTTTTATGTTGGCCTTCCATTAACAGCAGATGTTTTGGCAATTTACACCTCTCACATATTTTAGCTTCTACTCATGTCCTCTAAAATAATTTTTTATCAAAGATAAACATTCAAAGATAGAAATATAAAATTATAATGCATCAAATAAAACTAAAATTATGTACTTTATTTTAAATACTGGCACAAAAAAAAAAAAAAAAAAAAATAGAAAATAAGTCAATTTTTTATTAACAAGTATTTAAATTGTTATAAAATCTGTAAAATAAATTAAAATAAACGTGATTTATTCATTACATTATATTAACATGTTTAAAGTTTAACCCTATTATTTTCCAACTTTCACATTTTCTTAAAAATATTATTTCATAAAAGATGAAGATATTGCTTTTTTTTTTTTTTTTTTTTTTAACAAAAGAAGTAAATAAGGAAAAACAGAATTTTAAAAGTATAAAAACAAACTTTATTGAATTAATAAATACTAGTTTCTTAAACAAATTCAAGCGTTTATTGTCTTAAAAATGAGCATTTTTTTTTTTTTTTTTTAATATCGGTTATCGATTAAATTAAACGTATGCATCAATATAATTTTATGAAACCTTCGATATTAAGCAGTTAATTAATTAAGAAATTTAACTCTGAGACATATAAAATTTGAATAAATTTGAAAAATATATTATTTATTATATTTCATTGCTTATATTCTATTTATACGATTATTCTTTCTTTCTTTCTTTTTTTTTTTTTTTTTCTTTTTCTCTCTTTTTTTTTTTTTTTTTTCTTCTTCTTCCTCTTTCTTTCTTTTACAAACTATTTTAAAAAATCCACATTCATCAAAAAATTAAAAAAATTAATTTTACAAAATTAAATAGTAAGAATGTTTTCATAATGCTTTACAATATAATGAAATAAACAACATTATAATATACAATATAACTAAAGCAATAAACTAAATCAATAGAAAACAACTGTATTGTATACTATTTTTTTTATACATACAGGGTGATTATTATTAAACTTCTCCTAAAAACAGCATCGTACAGCGCAAACGGGTGAACGGAATGCAACGAAATTTGGTATAATATACTATACACGAGATGCACTCAAGTAATTTCAAAAAATGAAAATTTAGTTCCAAAATGTTCCCCAGAGGACGCATTTTCCGGAAAAACATTAAATATAATACAATAAACGACCAAAACGGAATACAGAAGCAGCATTAGCATTTATTGACTAGTTTCTGATCACCTTGTCATCGAACCACAATAAGTAATGGTAAAGGAAAAAATAATGCATAAAGCAAAAAATTTGCATAAAGCTTCCTCTTTTTCACAAGTATGCAAATCTCGACATTTTTTCCTAGAACTGACAGCTTTTCCCGGTTTTACATTTTATTACTCATAATTCTTGTTCTGGATTGTTAATATTGTTTCTGTATTCCGTTTTGGTCGTTTATTGTGTTAAATTTAATGTTTTTCAGGAAAAAGCGCCCTCTGGTGGAGATTTTTGAACCTTTTTTTTTTCGAAATTCCTTGAGTGCATCTCGTGTATCGTCTATTATACGAAATTTCGTGGCATTCCGTTCACCCGTTTTCGCTGTAGGATGCTGTAAGGGGAAGTTTAATTATAAGGGAAGTTTATTTATAGGGGAAGTTTATTTATATGGGAAGTTTATTTATAACCACCCGTTACAATTAACAACAGAATATTGTTGATATAATTTAGAAAATACATAAATAGGTTTTGTAAGGATTAAGGCCTACTAACTACTTGAGGTTCCTAGGCCTTGGGTGGAGTTTTCTCCCTTGGAATATTTCTAAGTTCAAAGTTTCTAAGCAAAGTTCAATAGGAAAATTACCATTCATCTAACAATTTTTTTTTGTTAGCAACAACTTACCGAGAATAAATAAATAAATAAATACAGTAAAGCACCGTTTATACGTCTCTCGTTTATTCGTCTTTTACATTTATACGCCCTTTTAATGATGTCCCGATTCATTCCTATTCCTTTTAATGTAAAAATTCTTCGTTTATACGCATTCAATATCAGACGTCTTTTCCACTGTTCTAAAATTCGCAAAATTTCTCCACTGGTCATTTTTTCGTTTAAAATAAGGTCTAAAATCATTTCTAAATATTAATCTTGAGGAGCATCTGGATTATGAGGCCGATATTTTGACCTCAGACTTATTCATAATCGGTGAACTAATTAGAAAAAAAAAAAAAAGTCTGAAAAGTGCTATCGTAAGCAATGATGTAGAATGTGAATAAGTTCATATATCTTTCTTTAAAGGTGCAATGGACTGCCTTGGAAAGCTTCGAACTAATTTTTACTTTCCGAACACTATAGTGAGGAAAGTATTGTAATCATGTCAAAAATCCGAATTGGAGATTTTGATGTTTTTATACGTTTTGAGGTGATTTTTCTTTGTGTCCCCGTAAAAAAAAAAAACTATAAACGCTAGATTCTCCAAAATTTATAAGGTTCGTGCGACGGTGACTAATAGCATGTGTATAAATTTTCAGCTCAGTCGAATAAGGCATTTAGACGCTATCGTACTTAAAATAAATTTGGCCCATAGACCATAAAGATAAACAATTTTATTTTGTGATCCTGAAAAAAAAAAAACTATAAGCGCTAGATTCACCAAATCATATAGGGTTCATTCTATGGTGACCTATAACATATATGGCAACTTTTAGCTCATTCGAACACAGCGTTTAGGCGCTATCGTGTTCACTCATATACGTACACTACACACATACATCATCGTAAAAATAGTAAATATGAATTCAGGGGACCTCAAAACGTGTAGAAGCGACAAAATCTCAAATTCGGATTTTTGACATAATTACAATACTTTTTTCACTATAGTGTTCGGAAAGTAAAAATTAATAGTTAAAAAATTGAGATATTATTTTTAATTTTTATTTCAAACCATCAATTTCTTTGTTATTAGATTAACCTCTATTTTATAATCTGTACCTGAGTGTTTTAAATTTATTTATAAATTTTAGTAGAAAAAGTGTATTGTAGCTTGAGTAAAGAGAAAAACAATAAATACGTATATGATAGTAATTTTATATGATCTCATATATCACTGTCTCAGAAATAAATTATGTATTTTGTCATACTGCTGAAATTGACCCTGATAAAGATATAGCAGTTTTTTGAGAAACTTCAAAGTTTTGTATCCTTCATTTATTAACCTTTTCAATATTTTTTTATTTTTGATGTTGCTTTATTCCTATTTATAATATTTTATTGATATATAATGTTGAATATTAATAATAATATACTGATACTTGTTTTGTATTCTTTGCTGGTCTTCTAATTTCTATTAAATATAAATACAGTATTTATTATTATTGTTGTTATTATTATTATTATTATTGAGAATTTTATTGAGTGTATTAATCATGAGCATATAATTATATATATATATCCACAAAGTTAATTAATAATTATGTAATTAGATATTCCTCTCTAACTACAATTTTTGTGTAGCTCTGTGAATGAACGGTGAATAAATATTGGAAGCCCTGTATATCTTCTGAAGGTTATGTACACACCACATGGTGCAAATAAATATAATCTTATATTAATAACACACAGCACAACCGGAAATACACTTCATCAATTTTCAACTATTGTCGTGCTGTAATCTAATTCTTTTGTGTAGCCCTGTAAACGAACAGTGAATGATTTTCATACCATATTCTACGCATGAAACATGTTTTTACGCATATAAAAAATACATATTCGTTTCATTTGGTTTAGTGCAGTCTATAAATGTTAAACTCTACTTATTTGCAATTTCCCTCATAGATGTAACGTAGTTGAATTCTCTTGGGTGTCCCTGTACACGAACCGTTCACTTGATCTCAACGAAAAGTTTAGTGTAGTATCCTTATATGATCTAAAATGACGAGTTTGGATTTCCCGCTGTCATTTGATATTTTGATATCTGACACACACACAAAGACCAACCGCTAAAAACATGTTTTCCGAATTCATGGACCTTAAAACGTGTAAATATCGCAAAAACCCGCTTTGAAAATTTGACCAAAAAAACAATACTTTCTCTACCATGTACATAGCTAAGAGAAAGTAAAAATAAAATAAAGAAAAACACACTTTATTCACATCTTTGATTATTTATTAGATGTTCCTCTCTCTCACTATAATAAAATACTTCTTAGTTTTTAAAGCAATGAATACGTTTATGATTTCTTCAACATAATCTTACAATAAATTTGTGCACCTAAATCAAATAAAGTAGAGGAAAAAAATATATTAATTTCAGAATTACCAAATTTAAAAAAAAAATTAAATAATTAAAAAAAAAAAAAAAAAAAAAAAAAAAAAAAAGAAAGAAAGAAAAAAGAAAGAAAGAAAGAAAGAAAGAAAGGAAAAAAAATAATTTTTATTTTATTTAATTTTTATTATTTTTATTATTATTCATATAGAATTTTACAAGATTACATTTGTCCACTTCCAAACGAATTAGTAATAATAAGAAAAATAATAATTTATGGGCATTTATTCTTTTACTTTTTTTACTTCTAAATTACGTCTAATTTGATTTTTAAATCGAATCAACCGAAATTTTTAATCGAAATAAATAAAATAATAAACTAATATGTTGTGTTCAACACAAGATTTTCTTATTTTACTATACAATTTCACACAGTACATATTATTTATTTACTTTTTTTTTTTTTTCATGATGAATACAAACGATTTTCATCTCTGAAAAATATAGAATTAAATCTACAAAGAAAATCGATTTTATGATAACATCCAAGAAATTTTTTCTCTGTGCTAAAAATGAAATAGATAAATAAAAACAAAAAATCGGTAATTATTTTTAAATTATCACAGATCTATAGTTCAATTATTCTTATTTGGCATTTTTTTTTTTTTTTTTTTTTTTTTTTTTTTTAAGGTACTCATATTGAATATTTACATCCTCCGGAATCCTTTCCCTCCAAGTGGGGGCGACGCTTCTTCATATGGAAAAGACTTTTCCTGATTGATTACTACTATCATATATATATATATATATACTTTTTTTTTTTTTTTTTTTTGAGTTTCGCATTGAAGCGTTAAAATTAATTCTCATATCTATACTAAATTTTCTCTTAAACACCCATACTAAAAATTGTGATAATATGATATCACAGCACCACTTGTAGAGTGATCGACCCACAGATGAAATCTGGACAAATTTAGGTTAAAGTCTAACTAAATATGAAGTTTGGTTAAATTTCGTTCTTTGGTTCGTTGCATCGTGGTCGAGAACTCAAATCGTGTAAATGCATCGAAATATAGAGGCCGAAATTTTTTTTTTTACAAATACTGTACTTTCTTCTTATATACAATATAAAAGAAAGTAAAAATATGCATTATATATATATATATATATATATATATATTTTTTTTTTTTTTTTTTTTTCTTCAAGTAAGTAAAAAGAGCTATCACGCACACTAAAACAATAACAATTACTTTCAAAGTGAAATAAAAATATTTATTTATTGAAAAAAAAAAAAAAAAAAAAAAGACGAAGAAGGAGAAAAGAAAAAGTAAAGAATGAAATTAAGAAAACTTACTGAAAATCCAGAAATATTACATTCCCCCTCCCCCTTTTTTTTAAAAAAAGTTTACTGATTTAGATCATCTCAAGTACTTTTTTTAAAAAGAGGTTTTCTCTTGTTAAAAATTTCAGCAATTTTATTCACATAAACAAAATTCGCTGCAACTTTCTTCGTGAATTTTCTTCCCTAAACCGAGTCATTATAACTAATTACTAGCCAAAATACACTGTTAAAGAAATAAGAATATTGTCTTCCCTTATTATAATTATTCATAATCTTAATACTGTCATATATGCTAGTAAAGTAAACAAATGGAATAATAATAATAATAAAGCATAAATTTTACTAATTTGGTTTTTATAATTCGTAATTTGATTTCCTTTTCTCACATGTATGTTTTATTTTTTTTAATTTGTTCAAGATCTTTTGAAAATATTTCGGGAATATTTCTTTTATTTTCATGAATAAGTGGGTGTAAACACACATACGCATATAATAATAACACTTGTGTGTGTGTGTGTGTGTATGTGTTTACATTTAGCAATGTAAAACATTTTTATAGTTTGGTTGAAAGTTTAATCTTTTTTTTTTTTTTTTTTTTTTTTTTTTTTTTAAACATATGGGATATATTACTTTTTTTTATTATTATTATTACTTTATTATTTATTTATTTATTGAAATTTATATAACTCATGTTCATTGGGCATACATCCTTTACAGCGGTTGAAACAATATTCATTTATGTGAATAATGCCGGATTTGGTTGCAGATTTTTGGATTTAGAAAAAATAATTTAATGTAATTTAAAAATTTAGATATAACAGGTTAATTGTTGTAGTCGAAGCGAAAATGTAAAATGTGGTGCGTTCTGCTTAACGACATCCATAGACTTAAAAAAAAAAAAAAAAAAAAAAAAAAAAAAAGTATAAAGGCATAAAATAGCACAAAAAGCATACCACCACCCCCCTCCCAACACACACACACACACACACACATACACAAACACACACACACACAAAAAAAAAAAAAAAAAAAAAACTATTTTTAAAGAATTATAGATTTTTAAGACTTTTCCTTCTCTTTTTTTTATGAATAATTGTATTAATAATAGACTTTAAAAAACTGTATGTATTCAGTTTATTTATTCAATGGTACTTTAAATACATTTCGCTCAAACATACATTTTGTATTCTTGTTTGGTATGGCAGAATCAAACTTTATGTTCTTAAAATATCTATAACAAAATAGTATAAAAATCATATAAAAAATACAAACTTGAATACAAGTTGAGTACAACTTACCTTTAAATATAAAGTAGCAATATGCTTGTTAAGAATGCGAAAAAAAATCCATTAATTGTTACTTTGTGCAACCTAAAAAAATTAGCAACAAATATGAAATTCCTATAAAACTATTTCTCAAAGTTTCGAAGGATGTTTTTCCAAAGTTTGTCTCATTGGAACTTAGCAACAAAGTTTTTAAGGATGCATTTTCTCAGAGGAGTTTTGTTCCCAAAACCAAAGTTCCACAACAACATTCTCTTTACGAATTTAAACCCACCAAGTCTCAAAATGGGTCATAACTAATTAACATCCAAACAGCCGTCGCAAAAACAAATAGCAAATGCAGCAGCAGCATACGCTCTTCCAAAATATTCATAATTTTAATGAAGTCACACATGCTGAAAACGTTAAAAGTTAATAATTAAAACAAAAATTCAAAAATTCAAACTCGCTTATGCGGTTTTCGTACTTGGCGCTTTTCGTTTCTTTTTGCTGTATTTTCTCTTTTACTATTTTATTTACACAAGAGTTTCTGCACTTTTCTTAAAAAAAAAAAAAAAAAAAAAAAAAAAAATTCTCCGAGAGCTTTTTTTCTTCTCTTCCTCGCTCGTTCCAATTTTTACTTCGTAGCATGTATGTGTCTTTGTAGTTTCTGCGGTTTTATAAAAATCTCCTTTTCTCTGATTAGTTTGCACTGCACAAAAAGAGTCCCCCCAAGACTTTGTTCGACTGCAGTTAATTAAGAATATGTGCATGAGTAGTTTCAGGGTTGCTTCATATTTTACTTTTACATTTTTTTTTCTTTCTTTCTTTCAGTCGGGAATATTGCGGAAGTGGACTTAAAAATAAAATGTGTTTTCTTCCTGATTACATATGCATATTTTCATTTCTACTTAGAGGACAAGTCCTCTTATGATGTCTCTCGTCTCAATTAACTGATAGCTACTACATTTGTCATGAGATTCACAGAAAAGAGAGAAAAAAAAAGTGGTAAAAGAGCATTTTATTGATAGGTTTTTATTGCCACAACTGTAGGATGCTTATATCATTTTTGAGTTCGAGATGCTGGTTCTAATCATGAATGTTTAACATTTTTATAGGTAGAATATTTTACTTTGGAAGAATGAGGTTTAATGTCTTTTATATTAATTTAGAAAAAGAATAGTAATAATAATAATAAAAAAAAAACACCTAATTAACCTTTAAATAACCTGCGTATCTCATGAGACACCTATATTTAGGGTAATGAGACCAAGATTTTACAGTGAAGAGTATAGTATATTCATACAGGATTTTATTATGCAAACACCATGCAAAGACAGAAATGGTTGCCTTTTTTTTTTTTTTTTTTAGTGTAATGTTAGGTATTATGATAAGAAATAATAGAAAATTCCCTTTTTTTCCTCCATTATATACTGTCATACATATTACAACACAGTAAATTCTGTTTACTTCATTTTGTTTTGAAAATGCCCTATTGTGAGATTAAAAGGAAGAAAGGGGTAATAAGGAGAATTTTAAATCCTATAGTCGTAAAATTCCACATACCATGAAATACTGATTTCTTATTATCTATTTTTAATATCTTTCATTTTTTTTTTTTAAAACCCTTTTCCTAGTAAAAAATTTAAGTGTGATTTTGGCGCTTTTAAAAATTCTTTAAGTATTAAAAAAAAAATACGCTATAGAAATAATCTAACATTCATATTCCATTTATTAATAATGTCAAATCGAAAATATAAATATTTACCCTTAGACTTACTTTTAATTGATACATCAAATATTATATAATGTTAAATATTAAATAATACAAATTATTAATATTATTAATATTTTTATTTATATATATATATATATATATATTTATATATATATTTATATAATAAATGAAACATTTTCGCAATTTTTAACATTTTCTTTTAATTAAACTTTCACTATTATGTTTTAAAAATTAATTTAACAACTTATGTTGTATTCATTAATGATGGTAAATAAAATATATAAAATTTACAATTAGACTTAATTACAATTAATACATTAAATATTATATAATATTAAATATTACATAATACAAATTATGGGTTGGATACAAAACCTCGCCTGGACAAAATATCGCCTACATAAATGAATGGAAAGCAAAAAGGAGTGTGTAATTATTAATAATGTTGTGTAAAATTTCATGACAACACATGCCTTAGTCAGAGCACTTGTATACACACAAACGCACCACGAAATGGTTATAAATTTTGCTTAAAAGAGTATGTTTATTAACTTTTTTTAAAGATTAGTCATAATGAATTCAATAGTGCTTATTAATTTTATAATTTTTAATTAAGGTTTGTGAACAGTGTTCAGCTTTGATGTCACCAGTGATGTACAATATTTTTAAAATGTATTTTGAATGGTGAAAAATAAATGACAAAATAACTTAAAATTAAACATAGATAAAATAATAAAATTCCATTCTATAATGTATTTATTTATTTATTTATTTATTTTTATTAATTAATTTTAATTTATAAGGCCCTGTAACCTTCATCAGAGATCACACGTGACAGAAATACAAATTTTCAAATAGATCATATTATTTTTTTGACTCGATATTTTGTCCGGCGATATTTTGTCCCGCGATATTATGTCCGGATCCCACAAATTATTAATATATACTATTATAAATATTATTCATATTATATATATATATATAAGTAATGAATGAAATATTTTCGTAATGTTTAACATCTTTTTTTAAATGAAAAGTTTTATTATTATAGAGGTAAAGTTTTCAATTATACGTATCAATTTAACGATTCATGTTTCCTTTATTAATGATGTCAAATAGAAATAGAAATATTTACAATTTGACGAAATAAACTTTAATAAATTTCTGAAATCAAAGATTCATGCATATCCCATATAAGTCCATATAAGTTTAATGCAACTTAAAACTTTTAAATGGAAAATCACAATAATTATTTATAAAGAATGGCATATTAAATTAACATAATTATAAGAAAAACAAGATGATATTTTTTTCAAAGTAAAATAGATATTGTAAATAATTAAAATAACAATAATAATAAAATTTATGTTTGTTTTTATGTAGTAAATTAACATTGTAGTAAATAAACATATTTAAAAGGTATTCTTTATATTTTTAGAGCAATCAAAAGAATCTCTTTTAAAACTTAAATTCTTAATATGTAGTTTCTTCCCTGTTCAATTATTCTAACGATTATAATTAAATTCTTTATGTATATATATAGTGAATAAAAATTTTGAAACAGACAAATATTCTGAATGAGCTAAATTCATGCAGTTATTAAATTTGGACGATTTTTGATTACATATTCACAATTTTCTTTTAAATGAAAAATCCGTAGTTTTAACTTAAGCATAGGTTTTAACTCTTTGAATATATATTTTGTGATATAATTTCAAAAATATATGAAATCTTTTCTTTTCGTAATTAAAAGCCTACGTCGAGAAATAAAATGCAAACAGACTTTCCTAAATGGCTTTCACCACGACCCTGTATACTCTAAATATCTAACAAGGCCCTGGAGCTGTACTAGCTTTTCCACTTTTATAAATTATTGATCAAGAAATACCATGTTTGCGCTACAAAATTAATTCAGCTAACGCATCATTCTGCGGCTATAACACATGACGCAATGTTGCATTTGAATTTATCTGCGTATACGAAATTATAAATATTTCTGTTCTGGTCTCCTTTTTGGAAAGATGGTCGAATATCTTGCAATCGAAATAGAAAATTTAGCAATGGGGTTGTTGGGAGAGGAGAGGTACAGAACGATAGGCTTTCTGTTTGTGGATTAACATTTATGCCGAAGTAATTAGTAATTTCAAGCGATGATGTCTGAGAAGTTTGGAAAGCAGCGATTCGTGATTTGGACAGATAGGGTGAAATTTCAGGAGAAATACGGAGTTAAATGTGATTTAGTAATGAATGTATATTCTTGATTGGATACTGTTATTTTTATGAATTTGTAATATAATCTTTGAAAATTAGAACTACGCTTCGAAGTTTAGTAAATTATTCTTTGATTCTGTAAACCATTAGATGAGATGACCATATTTTATAAAATTCAAAAGGTTTCTTTCCAGTTGTTAAGTTTAGTTTGTTAACTTTTAAAAATATATATAAGTTTTAATTATTGTCTCTATAATGCGTAAATTTAAAAAAAAAATGTCCTGCTTCATTTGTTTAACTTTATACGTATATAAGTTTCACATTTAGGTTTACAATAGATAAAATTATTTTTCTTTTTAGATGTTAGGTATTTTTTCTATACTTTAAAAAATAACATGAAAGATTTAATTCTTGCGATGATTTCTTTATTTAAATTATTTCGTTAATCTCAATTTAAAAAATATATATATATTTAAACTCATACATAATTGCATTAGAAGAAAATCTCAAGCTGTATGGTACACACGAAGACATTTCATTAAAAATCAAATATTGGCCGTTAAATTATACGCAAAGCTTCCTTCTTCGAGAAAAAATGTCCAGAATCCATATTTGTAACAAATTGCTGTAAAATTTAGAATGTTAGCAAATTATTGAAGAGTCACTTCACTTTTTCCAGAAGGAACACTTCTTGCCAAATATCTTAAATTTTATGCAAGAATTTGAAAAGCAAGCCAGTTTAAATTATTTATATTTTCTTAATAAAAATATGCATTTCTATGAAGAGAAACGTCTGACATGTATTGATGTATGTAAAATGCTTATTTATTGTTATTATTTTTTTTTTTTCGTTGTACAAATAACTCATAAAAGAATCAATTTTATCTCTGTTATTGAGAATAGGATTTCTTTTTTACTATTATTATTCCTTCTAAACTTATGTCATTCTTTCAAAACAATAATAAGAATAAAGATTTTGGTAAAATGTTGAGTAAATTATCTGAACGGCAGATTAAGCCATGCTTGAACTTACTTGTTAAACCATTTATTTTATCTAAAATTTTACATTTTGGTTTGTTTCGAATGCATTATTAATAATATTATAGTTTTAAAAAATTAAAGAACACGCTTTTATAGAAATGTGAACTAAAAAACACAAAATATCTATCTTAGTATTAAAATGCAGGGTAAGAGAAAATCTTGTGAGTGACACACCATAATATTTACATACATTTAAATTTTTAATTAAAATAATTTAGAATTAAACAAAAAACATTTTTAAAATATCTCCCCTGACTGGGATCGAACGCTAGACCCTCAAGTTCGTAGCGCGGAGCTATACCTCAACGTCTCGGTGTTCACGTAGGAAAAGTCTTTTTTTACAATATAGATTTTTTGTTTGCTCCCAGAGCGGTTACAAACATGCAAACATACATACAAACATACATACATACAGGTGAAGCTAATAAAAGCGTGTTAAAACAATGCTTAAAATTAAGAAAACTATATTCATTTTTCTATCCCTTTCTCAGTTTAGACTATCTCTAAGTATTCAACAACAAATTTTGAGGAAAAAAGAAAAACACCTATTTTATTTATTTTTGTTTTTAGCATACCTGTTAAATAACATAAATTTAATTTTAATAATCTTTCTTTCTTTCTTTCTCCTTTCTTTTTCTTTAAACAAAAATAACATACATACAAACATACATACATACAGGTGAAGCTAATAAAAGCGTGTTAAAACAATGCTTAAAATTAAGAAAAATATATTCATTTTTCTATCCCTTTCTCTGTTTAGACTATCTCTAAGTATTCAACAACAAATTTTGAGAAAAAAAAAAAAAAAAAAAAAAACACCTATTTTATTTATTTTTGTTTTTAGCATACCTGTTAAATAACATAAATTTAATTTTAATAATCTTTCTTTCTTTCTTTCTCCTTTCTTTTTCTTTAATCAAAAATAACATACATACAAACATACATACATACAGGTGAAGCTAATAAAAGCGTGTTAAAACAATGCTTAAAATTAAGAAAAATATATTCATTTTTCTATCCCTTTCTCAGTTTAGACTATCTCTAAGTATTCAACAACAAATTTTGAGGAAAAAAAAAAACACCTAATTTATTTATTTTCGTTTTTAGCATACCTGTTAAATAACATAAATTTAATTTTAATAATCTTTCTTTCTTTCTTTCTCCTTTCTTTTTCTTTAAACAAAAATAACATACATACAAACATACATACATACAGGTGAAGCTAATAAAAGCGTGTTAAAACAATGCTTAAAATTAAGAAAAATATATTCATTTTTCCCTCCCTTTCTCAGTTTAGACTATCTCTAAGTATTCAACAACAAATTTTGAGGAAAAAAAAAAACACCTAATTTATTTATTTTCGTTTTTAGCATACCTGTTAAATAACATAAATTTAATTTTAATAATCTTTCTTTCTTTCTTTCTCCTTTCTTTTTCTTTAAACAAAAATAACATACATACAAACATACATACATACAGGTGAAGCTAATAAAAGCGTGTTAAAACAATGCTTAAAATTAAGAAAAATATATTCATTTTTCTATCCCTTTCTCTGTTTAGACTATCTCTAAGTATTCAACAACAAATTTTGAGGAAAAAAAAAAAAACACCTATTTTATTTATTTTTGTTTTTAGCATACCTGTTAAATAACATAAATTTAATTTTAATAATCTTTCTTTCTTTCTTTCTCCTTTCTTTTTCTTTAAACAAAAATAACATACATACAAACATACATACATACAGGTGAAGCTAATAAAAGCGTGTTAAAACAATGCTTAAAATTAAGAAAAATATATTCATTTTTCTATCCCTTTCTCAGTTTAGACTATCTCTAAGTATTCAACAACAAATTTTGAGGAAAAAAAAAAACACCTAATTTATTTATTTTCGTTTTTAGCATACCTGTTAAATAACATAAATTTAATTTTAATAATCTTTCTTTCTTTCTTTCTCCTTTCTTTTTCTTTAAACAAAAATAACATACATACAAACATACATACATACAGGTGAAGCTAATAAAAGCGTGTTAAAATAATGCTTAAAATTAAGAAAAATATATTCATTTTTCTATCCCTTTCTCAGTTTAGACTATCTTTAAGTATTCAACAACAAATTTTGAGGAAAAAAAAAACCACCTACTTTATTTATTTTTGTTTTTAGCATACCTGTTAAATAACATAAATTTAATTTTAATAATCTTTCTTTCTTTCTTTCTCCTTTCTTTTTCTTTAAACAAAAAGTTTCATTGGATAGAAACGTTTTTAAAAATTAAGATATAAATAATTAATCGTTTGATTAACTGCATGGGAATTTGGTTGAACTCCACGTGAATTTAAACACTCGTTTATAAGTGCCCATATGGTAGCTGAAAGATTCGCGCTTAGGCCCTCAATTGCTAAGGGGTGAGATCGAATCCGGATTCAGGCACTGATGTTCGCATACATTTGAAATTCAAGTTTAGCTATAGTCCCAATCTAATGAGTTTAATGTGGGGGGAAAAAAGAGCGCAGAACACTTATATATATATATATATATATATATATATAAACCATCGTTAATAAGAAACAAAACATATTTTTCCCAATTGCAAGTAAATGGACACATAACCACAAAGCTAAGCTTCCATACTGCTGCCCTTGTGGTAGATTGCTGTTTCGGTCGACTAAACAAGACCCTCACTCAATTCACCTGATTCGCAAAATGAATTTCGACCCGCAGCCCGACCCAAATCACGGCTTCAGACCCACAACCAGCAATAAAGTATTGTTAAATTTATGTTATATTATGAAACTGGATTAAAATTATGGTACACAAAATACATTTTAGTATGGAACAAACCTTCCAAAGAATTAAATACTGCATAAAATATTACTAATTTAATATTACTGAAGTTTTCTTTATCATTAGATCAGTAATTTTTATTGTAACAATAAAATTATAGTTATATTAAAAATTACTAATTCAAACTTCAATGTACATTAAAACAAAATTTCTTATGTATTAAAACTTAAAAAAAATCCTCTATTCTAAATATTTAACAGTAAATAAAAAAGTAAAAAAAAAGGAGGCGAAAATTTTCTCATATACATTTAAAAAGTTGAGTATTAATATTTACGCTATTGAAATAAACTCATACTTGCCAACATCCTAATTAATATTCCGTAATGTTGTTAGTCCCGCCCTTTTTTTCACACCAGAAAAATTTTTAGAGTAATATTCTCAAAATGCAATCACGATTAAATAATAAGAAAAATACTCTAAAAAGATACTGGTGTGAAAAAGAAGTCCATTAAAGTTTTATGAAGGAAGTAAATGTCATCTAATTTTTGCATTAAAAAGATTATATTTATTAAGAAAAAAAAAAGTATTAAATTTTCTTCTTCATAAAATAAATAAATAAACGCGACTAGACCTGTGTGCTAACAACCCGCACCCAAACCGATTCAGGACTCTACAACGTGGTTACATTTATCCGTCTAATGAAGGACCGTGATTAATTGATTCGCAATAAACGAATCGCTGTGCTTTTGAAATTTATGGTGTTAGCTTACAGAGTTTTTGTTCATGTACGAATTCATATTTTTATTCAGATATTCATATTTTTCCGCCTACTAATTCGTATAGGAATTCACATAAGAATAAATTTTATTTTTCCGCCTACTATTTTCCAAATGAGTATCATGCGCTATAAAAAGAACACAGAATTTAAACATCGTAATAAAATACCATAAAACACACACACACACAAAAAAAAAAAAAAAAAAAAAAAAAAGTTATTTCGAGATGCAAACACACTCTTCATCAGGTGAAAAAGAAAAAGAAAAAAAGTAGATAAAGGAGCTTTGTAAAAAACACCAATGAACTACGCTGCTTTCATGCCGAATTAGTCTTAACACATCACAACACCAAAAATATTACATAAATAAAATGAAATAACATAAAATAAAATAAATAAATAAATAAAAATTCATTTTAAATGCACAATTTTTAAAATACAACTTAGAACTTCAAGTTTAAGAATAAAATTTAGCAAAATTTAACACACAATGCTTCATTTTAAACATAATAAAAGAAAACAAATATATTTTTTAAAAATTAATTACGATTTTTTACACAAATATAAATATCAATTTATTTATAGCTTCCATTGCATGTTTAAGAACTTATTTTCAAAAATCAATTTTGTAAATTACACTTATTAAAATTTATCTGAATAATCAAATTTAAATAAATTTTTAGAGCATTAACTGAATTTAAAATATTGCTTCTATTTAAACTATAATTATAGTAATTTACAGAACAATGCAGAAAGAATTTTACAAAATGAACTACAAAAATGCATCGAAAGACGACTGAATAAAATAGTTTGAACTGTGCTTATTTAAGCACCTACGAGCTCATTTATTATGAATGTTAAGTCTTACCGTGATCTTTCTAAAATTTTACGGTTAACAACTTAAAAATTAAATTCTTTACAGTTTATGATGTAGTTAACTAAACCAAATTTTTTAAATGAACAAAATTATTTTGAAACTGTTTAAATTGAAAAATAGTTTTTAAGATTCTTTAATTTAAATAAAATACTATGTAGAATTTTTAATAAGAAAATGCTGATACACTAACTAAAAATTTTGAAAAATTAAAAATATTCTGACAACTTACAAGTGTACATTCAAAAGTTTCTCTACATAAAGAATGCCGATTGTAAAAGTTAACAATTCTTACAACCTATTTAGTTTTGCTAAAATAAAAGTTAGATTTTTTTTTTTTTTTTTTTCTAAATATTTAGTCACCAACGGTAAAATTTGAAGTATTTGCTCTTTCTTTTAAATTGTGGAACAGGTTGAACAAACTTCCAAATATATATAAACTAATGGAAGATTTATTTAACTTGTGAAACTGTTAAATAGAACTTATCAAGTTTTTAATTTGACTAAACAGATAGAAGATATAAAAAGAAAATCGTTCTCAGTCTTCAAATACTAAGGGAAACTTTTAAAGAGTTCCGAGTGTTTTGACACTTTAAATGAGAAAATGTTTATAACATTATAAAAGTAAGGTAAACGGAGAGTTTCAGATTTTCTGTTAAAAATCTTTAAAGTATTTCTAGGTTTTTCATTCACTACGATGAAATAAAAGAAAACTCCATTAATAATTAATTCTTAATGAAAGGTTTTAGAATGCTTCCATATATATTTTTCAATTTGCGCGTAAATTTGTTTATATGATTTTCAAAACATTATGAAAGTTTGAAATTGTTGAAAATTGGCTTAAAAGATTTCTATATCTATATTACTTAAAAAATCATTTATGAATATGCAGAATAACATTGAATATATAAAACGTATATGAAATATGAAATAAAATGTTATTGACAGACGTAGAAGTATATATATATATTTATTTATGGCAATTTGAAACGTAAAAATTAAATAATTAAAATAATAATTTCAGTTGAAAATTTATATTGAAATTTACAAAAATTTTCACGTATTTTAATTTTTCTTTAAAAATCGTACAAATTATATATATATTTAATAATTAGTTGGCATTTTAGAATTAGAGATTGTGAAAATATTTAAAATTCGGTCACGTTCTAACATTTTACGTAAAAAGAGATAAAAATAGAAAAAAAAAAAAAAAAAAAAATGCCCAACAGTTTTTTTTTTTTTTTTCAAATATTCATTTTACAAAACATGCATATATTATGTTTTTTTTTTTTTTTTTTAAATAAAGTTCTAAATCCACAATTCGAATTTTTAAAACTGGAAATTATTATACTAACAAAAAGTATTATCTAATTTTTATAATTATTTAAGTATATTAATAAAAAAAGTAATTTCAAGAAATTGTAACTGAATTTAAACTGCGTAAAAAAAAAAAAAAAAAAAAAATCATGTTTGCTTACATGGAAATATGCACATTAGAAAGGTCAATACTTTTTAAAAAATATTAATGGATATTTTATTAATAAACGCTAAAAATTAATGAATTTAATAAAATAAAATAAAATATTGGCTTTTTTAACAGAAACTTTTATTTTTGCATACATTTATTTATTTTTTATAAATAATTTAAACCTGCTTTTTACTTAATATTTAATTTTTTGCCGCAATTTTTATTAAATTTACCACGAATAAGATTTCCAGAAAATTAAAATAACCTATTTCACTCAACGGCATCAATAGCAGTTTAAAACAATTTAAACTACGATGAATAAAATTATGTGTATTAACAATTTTCTTTTCTTTTGCTTCTTCTTTCCTCCTCCTCCTCCTCCTTTTTCTTTTTCTTTTTCTTCTTCTTGTTCTTTTTTTTTTTTTTTTTTTTTTTTTTTGTGTAAGTTTTCAATGTATTTGCAATGTGGTATTTTAAACTCTTGTCGTTAATGTACTCAAATCAAAAAATTTTGGGTAATTTAAGTATGTGAAAATGTTTCTATATTTATACAATTAAATTAAAATAAATGAAGAAATTAAAATAATAAAGAAATAAAATAAGTGCACGAAAACTTTTGGACTTTTTATCATAGTAAACAGTTACAGATTTTTATAATTCTTCATTAAAAATAAATAAATAAATAAATAAATAAATAAATAAATAAAAAATAAATAAATAAAAGAAAAAATGCATAATTGGATATAACATGGTCAAACCATTTAATTACACGGGGCATTTGCAGGCTTATATATGAATAAAAAATTCTGTTTTACTTAATTAAACCGTTAGCACCCAGTGTCCTCATTTGAGGACAGCTAATAAAATGGCACGCATATTTTTTGTGGTTTCTTGGAATGAATTCTGCATTTTAGTGGCAGTTTATGTCGTCACTCTCAATGATCCCTGAAAGTTTTATGGCCTACTATTAATTATTATTTCATAATTTGGATAGTCATTTTATGACTTTTCATTCATCGCACCTATATTTGCTTTTTGCGCAGGTTTACTAACTTAAATCAAGTTGAATAATAATATATATTATTAAATAATTGAATATTAATATATTGAATTTAATATATTGAATAATAATATATATTTCGAGATCTTTGTCAACATATAATAGGAAATTAATCTGTTATCTCGAAGTTTTCTTGCTAGAACACTAAACGTCCATAAATGAGGATAGGCTTTAAATTTAAAACTATCAGAAAAATTGTTTAAGTTAACATATTTTACTGTCGGTTGTCTATATTAATTTAGAAGTGGAATAATCAGCTAATAATATTTTGCAAAATTAATTCGGGCGTTAACGGGTTAATGGTTATATTCTGACAGGAGTTGTTGATTTTGTTTGAATATTACAAAATTTATCTTTACACAAATTTTACCAATATCAATCGTAAAGTAATTTCAGTAGAAAATAAGGTCATTAAACTCATGTTTTGTCATTACCAAATACGTTATATAATCTTATTGTCACATGTTGCTACGAATTCAACAGCACTCATTGAAATGTTTAGCACAAAATCAACGTTATGGCTTTCACACTTTTAGAAGCATAGGCTTGAATGAACGTACTTAAAATAAGGAACACATTATAAATCTTTTAAATAAAAAAAATTACAATAAGCATTATTTAGAAAAATTAATATTTTTGATTAATATATTTATGTTTTATAAATTTCAAAAATATAATTTTAGATAACATTCTGAGTTAATTTTATACAGTGCGAAAAGCAACCAGAACAGAACTTGAACCAAGGTCATTGGTATTGCATGCGAAAATTTTACTATAATAATAATAAATTTTTTAATAAAGCTAACTATCTACATTTGACTGGTATTAATTTACTCACTGGAAACTTTCCTTCCTTAAACTACTCCTTTCTCTTCTACTTTTTTTTTTTTTTTTAATCTAAATTTATTTGTTACATTTCGTCGAGGTTATAAACTCATAAGAATATAAAAATTATAGAATTTGGTTAAAGAGGTCATATCATCGCGACTCTTCGTTGTAGTACAGTCCTAACCCGGCAAATTGTTAGTACCGCCCTTTTTTCTACACCAACCACTTAATTTTTAGAGTTTTTTTTTTTTTTTTTTTTTTCCTTAATTCATTGTAAATACATTTGAAGAGTATTACTCTAAAAATTAACTGGTGTAGAAAAAGGGGCGGTACTAACAATTTGCCGGATTAGGTTGGCAGCTCTGCACTTACGTCTTATGCACAGTACGGATTTATTCAGCTATATTTTTTTAATCAAAACACAGATACGGATATATTTTGCATTAAATACAGTTCTTTTTTTCCTTTTCTATATATAACTCATGAAAAATTAGTTGCATTAAAAAAAAAAAAAAAAAAAAAAAAAAAGAGATGTTCAGGTTAAGGATTGAAACTTGCGTAGGAACCCATGACCACAAACGTCATTTTAATCCTTTAAGAACTCGATGTTTTTGCGTGGATAGAGGCGTGGCTCTGGAACGTTGTTTTTTAACTTATTTATTTATTTGTTTAAAAAATAAAAAAAACTTTTACACGCTAATGTTTACATGTATACTTTTTTTTATTTTCAATCGATATATTTTATTGCACTGATTCCATTAATAAGGACATTGTCCATAAATTCGTGAAATAATGAAGCATATAAGATTTTTAAATTTGCACAGTAGGCGGAGTTAGTAGCGCACAAAAACAAAAAAATATCCAGTTCTTATAGGGTTAAAATGACGTTTGCGGCCTTGAATTCCTGTGCAATTTTTAATCCTTATGAAGTCCTCTACCATCGTGAAAGTTTTCACGTTGAATTTTGAATCACTCTGTATATCAGGGATAGAATATTGGGGCAGTACTCATACCATTGTTTGTTTTAAAAAAATACTTTTTCTATAAAATCATTGGCTTAAGAAAGAAAAAAATTGGTTTCATTAACAATTTCTCGACCGCATGTGTTTGTCTCTCTGGTAGTAAACTCCGCCTGTGGGGCGTTATTTTTTAAAGTTACATTATTTCAGAACAAAGTTTTCTGTATCCATATTTATATTACAAATGCATACTTGCCAACATACTAATTAATATTCCGTAGTATTGTTAGCCCCGCCTTTCTTTTTCGCACCAGTATATTTTTAGAGTATTTTCTTTTTATTTAATTGTGATTGCATTTGGATAATATTACTCTAAAAATTTGCTGGTGTGAAAAAAAAAGGGCGGGACTAACAACACTACGGAATATTAATTAGAATGTTGGCAAGTATGCAAATGAATATACATGATAATTATATTCTTTCTAATTGAAGTAATTGATTTCACAGTATTTCGATCGTACAAATATGAATATTGGAAACATTCTTAGCGATATAGTAACATACAAATTGCAAAAGAAACGCCCTCTGTCGTAGTTACAGATTTCCAAATGGTGTGAATCTGTTTCAACGATCGCGAAAGTGTTGATAGTGACATGAGTGCTCGATCCGCGCTCATGAGCGCTCATGTTCCATCCCCGTATATTGTTTTAAAAGGATTTACTTGTGTGAGAATTACATATTATATAAACTATTTAAGTACTTTTAAGTTCTATTTACTCGCTATTACTTTCTTCTATATTCTCTAGAAGAATGTAGTAATCCTTTAGCAGGCTAGGTAATTACTCTCACTGAATATGGAAATTCACGAGAATCTAAGCACAAAGTTAAAAGAAAAGAAATAAATGGCTTTTCGCCCTCTGACTGATAAAAATAAAATTTTGTTGAAAAATTGGAGGATGAATTTTGGCAGTTTTTGCATCCATTTTGGATTTTGGGCAAAAACCGTGGTTTTTGCATCCACCACGCGTTAAAAGATTGAATTCGTAAACATTTTCCACTTAAAGTTTTGGAGATATTTACATCGTTTAAGAGATGCAGAACACGATTGGACAGTTTTTTGGAAACGCGTGTGTATGAAAAAATTGTGACAAATCTATCTCAAAAATTAATGTACGGAACTTCTTACAAATTCGTATAAACTTGCACTTTGCCATAAATTAATGTGTATCAAATTTTGGTGAAATCGCCGAAAACGAGGCATTTTCATACTTTTTTTTTTTTTCCCATAATTTTTATTATTGTATTACAGAATGAAATTCTGTATGTGCACAATAAGTATTTTTTTTTTTAATGAATGATTATGAAATTAAAAAGAATTATTTATTAGAGTGACAGTCAACTAGGGGGAAAAAATGTGTATGTAGGATCATCACTTAACAAAATCAACTTTTTTTCAACATTTGGCATTATACTTCTCTGAACTGAAAAACGTCTGCAGATATCATTGGAAATATTTTTAATAAATAATTTGCATTGCGTGAATTTGTATAAGAAAATATTGAAGAAAGTTTCATGACAGACAAAACATATCATATTTTTGTCTCTTTCCGCTAAATCTGGGATGAGTTGGATTCATATTGTTACTAAAAAGATAAATAAATACCAATGGTTAAAATATTATAAAATGTCTTGTTTCATTTCATTTTAATTGAATTTAAATAATTTTTACATATAAATTTTGCACAGTGATATTCTTGAATTTAATGAGTTGATACGAGTTAGTGGCAATAATGAATGGCAAAAGTATGACTGTAAAACTGGTTTTACCACAATGGTAGTGTTATAGCACATAAGCATCATACAAATTATTCCATACAAATAAATGCCTATCGACTCAGTGATTTTTTATTATTATTATTATTATTATTATTATTAAAATAGATAAAATAATTTTTCTTACAACTTTGGATATTTTATATATATACATATATAATAATTTAGGAATTTTAATTAATATTGAAAATTGCACCAGATTTATAAATGAAAAGTAGTTTTGACTACAGTTTTCTATTTATTAATTTATTTATTTTTACTGAAATGTTATATATAATTGCAATAAATGCTTTTTATTCACAGATGCCAATCAATGATTGGGCGTTAATTTTAAATAGATTCTAAAAATGTTTATTGTGGATGCAAAATTTGTAAGTAAAGTACAAATAAAAAGAACGTTAAAAATAAATAAAATAGCTTTTCGCTTAAGATAATTTAAACAAAATACCTGTCGATTTGATATATTATAATATATAAAATAATTTATCATTGTAATTGCATTTTTTTTTCTGTAACAACATAAAAATTATTGATATATGTAAATATAGAAAAGATTATTTATTATTATTATTAGTTATCATCTCTATATATTAAAAAAATAAATAAATAAATAAAAAATACAAATCAAATTTCTTTATGTCTGCAACCGCATCTCCTCCCGGAGGACAGTGTTCTCCGCGTCATGGGAGGTATGGATGAGTGCTGAATACTCCAAGGAAGACATTTCAGTCAGTTACAAATCTGTATCATCTAAATTAACAAAGTTATTAATTTAAAACGGCGGGGTAATAAAGGTACTCTATTGGCAATCCTACAATAAAAAATTTCAAATCGTTGGTTTTTTTTTTTTTTTTTTTTTTTTTTTTTTTTTTTTGTTTTTTTTAATCATACGACGTCATTTTCCACAGGAAAATCAAAATGTGATCAATGATATATATATATATATATATATATATATATAAGAAGAAGAAGAAGGAAATAAAATAAATGTCAATGTTCCTATTGGTAACAAAGAAATTTTTCGCCTGCAAATAAATAATAAAAAACATTATCTTAGCTATTTTCAATGAAAAAATGAATTTAAAATTATAATTTGTCGACTGCAGATGTCTTTTTTTTTTTTTTTTTTTCTATTTTTTGAAAATTAATTTTTTTACTGGGAATTTCTTATGTTGTTTATAGTTTTATTTTTATTGTATTATTATTTTTAATTATTATTATCATTATTTATTTTGTGTGTGTGTGTGTGTGTGCGTGCCTGTGTGAATAATGAAATAATGTCGTGTCTGTATAATTGACTGCATTTCCTTTTATCTTTAAAGTGTATTTATCTTCTTTTTTTTTAATGCATATTTTAAAATACTTCCGATATATTGTGGCATAAAAAAAAATTTTAGACTCAAATTCAAACTCATTTATAAATGGAAGGATCTTCTAATTTAGCACTGATAATTTTTAACATTACATAATTAAACATTTCTATGAAACATTTCATATTTTTAATTACGGAAAAATAAATCATCACCTAAAACTCTTATAAAGAACAGAGTATATTTTATCCTTCGTTATTTTAATAAGTAGATAGAAAAGAAATAAAAACTGAAGCTGTAGGAGATTTTTCCAAATAATAATAGTAATAATAAGCTTTTTTTTCTTTCTAGATATTTTTGAATGTGTAAAATTATTATCTAGTTGTACATTAAAAATATGTAGAGAGTATTATATACCGCCCTAAGTTAACTAAAATATTCAATAGTAAAAAGTAGGCATTAGGAAAAAAATGAACACTAGATTTTTTTTTTCTTCTTTTAATAAGCAATTACACCAAAAAATTCATTACCAAATAGTGACAATAATTTCACAGTCACCAAAAGTCTCATATACTGAAGCTGTAACGCAAAATGGTCTAGATATTACAATTTTTTTCTTTTCAGGGTGGAAAAACTGTTTTTTTTTTTTTTTTTTTTTTTTTTTTTTTTGCATAATGTTTCATTAGAAAAGAAAAATGGTATTAAATATTATGTATTTCAGTTTGACATTGAATATGGAGATTTCTATAATATTTTTCTGCTTTTGCCTCTTGTTATGTACTGTTAATATTCCTATTTAGTGAAAGGCAAAGAAGCGAATAGGCGGGTAGAGCGCCGCAAGGGTTAATAAGAGAAGCGAGTCGGGGGGAGGTGAATCCTTTCCTGAGGTTGATGAGCGGAGCAAACAGGGGGCAGAGCCCTAGTTATTAAAAAAAAAAAAAAAATGTGTTGCTTCCATTAACATTTTAAAGAACTATCACTTTATGAATACTTTTGGAATAAAATAATTGAACTTAATTAAAATTTTAAATACAGAATAAAGGTATACCGAAACAGGGGCGGGGGGGGGGGGGGAAATTCAATAAAGAAAAATAAGTATAATTAAATCTGAAAATAAAAAATTCTATTATTCCTATTATATAAATAGAGCCTATGCAAAGGTTTAAAACAATGTATATAATAATTTAATTCAATAAACATGACTGTGAAGTAAAACAAAATATAAAAATTACAAAATAAATAAAAAAATAATACATCAAAAATATTTTTAAAAATAAAAACAATTATTTATTTATTTATTTTATTTATTATTATTATTTTTTAAAAAAATAAAGATTATAGTATGCATATAATTATATCGATTATACATTTGATGAATAATTATAAGTATTTTCTGCTGTAAATTTCTAAAATTTTGCAAAATAATCTATATTTAAGTCTTTGGATCTAAATATTTAAATCGATAATGTATTAATCCAATGATAATAATAATAATAATGGCATTTAAAAAATCATTTATTAATCGTATAAGATTTTATTATATTTGTAAATGTAAAGAAGGAAAAAGTGATGTGTTGTTGTTAAGGACAATTATATGCGCGAGAGTCCTAGGCCTGGATGTGTGCCTTCCAAGACAGTCTTCCTAAGAAGGAAATAAAGGCGTAGTGGTGGTGGTGATCGGGGGGGGGGGGGGGGGGCTGAAACAAACTAATCAGTTTCTCATAGTAAAGAAAACAAATAATAAAGCAAAAATATTACCAATTTAGATAATTTTTACAATATACTTCAAATATTTTAATAATTAGGCGAAAAAATAAATAAAAAATCTATTTTTTGAAATTTAATATTACAAAAAAAAAAAAAAAAACAATTAAAGGCTAATTAATTACAAAATATAATAAAATATTTTTAAATAACACCATTTTCAAATGTAATTAATGGCTTTAAAGTAGCAAAGTTTAAAACAGGAGAGAAAAAAGGGTATAATTTCAGGAAAGAAAATTTTAAAACAAACTTCATTAATAATGTTAGAAATTTAAAACGAAACATATATGAAGTTTTTAAACAATGACTTATATCAAAGTGAAAAAGAGAAAACACAATTCCCTAGAGAGACAACTTTAAAATAAACGTCATCTAATAAAAGTTGCATGTAGTCGGAGCAGCATGGAAAGCGCATATAACAGGGATGTTTGTGTTCCACCAGTTATTACGAATCGTAATTTTCATTATAGCTAACTGCTATAAATTACTAGAAAGCTAAAAAAAAAAAAAAAAAAAAAAAATATTATTGTTAAATACATTGCAATTGAAAAAATTTTGGAACGCAAATACCTCTGATAAATATATATATATATATATATATTTCTCTCTATGTAAGTACTTGTATGCCTCGTATAATGAAAGGAGATACGAAGTTATTACACTCCAAACTGGGCAATTTTCGTAAACAATGCTTAAGTTTAAAGAAGGATTTTTTGTTGTTGTTGTTGTTCTTTTAAATCATATAGCACATACACAAGGATATTTCTTTGACTCAAAAATTTCAACAAATTCTTTCCTCTTTCAAAAATATTCTCTCTGTCTCTCACTTTCTCCTTCTCTTTCTCTCTATCAAATTCTATCGATTTATTTAGACGTCTTTTCAATCCCTCACCTCCCTCTTCTACAAAGTAAAAGAATGTTCGCTTAACGATCAAGAATTTTATTTAAATATACGCATGAACTATTTAGTCACGATATATTAATATAAACATTTTGAAAATTTCCACACTTTTTTATTTCAGGCACTTCAATTTTATTTATTTATTTATTTATTTATTTAATTCTAATTATACTGAAGCTTAGAGAGAAATAGAAAGGAAGAAAAAAAATATATATGTAGTTTTCTTATTGATGTAATTAATTCCCAATCTTATATTACAGCCTCGTCTTCGTCAACACTATAAATCCCCTATTGTATTTGAAAATAATATGGTTGACTTATAATATCCTACTTGACAAAAGAATAAATATACTTCGTTGTTCTTCCTTTCTATGTTTACAAAAGTCGTTCAGATGTACTAGATGTTGTAAAACATTCTTTTGAATAACTTCGCTGTGATGTAATAAAATTTTTCATTTAAGGAACTACATTAATGCATTAGCTGTTTAAAAATAGGGGCATTACGAATGCTTTTTTAAGCAGGTTTCACTTGTACTTTAACCATCTCTAACTCACATCACAGAACAAGTTTTAATGTCACGGCTATTCGCTTCATTGTCTTTGTCTTAATAAGATTAATCAAACAGGTTGCTTGTTCTCTTTCAGACTTAATGCCTTTTTAAAAATGTAACAGATGGAAGTATCCGGCCCGATTTTCTTGGATGAGGAACATTCTCATACTTAGCTGCACATGACGTTACAGCACTCACGTGGAGTACCTCGAGAAAGAAAAGAATTCTCTACTTACTCTCCGTGACATACATCTACGACTGTAACCTTCTTCAGTCAACCAACAAGTTCCGACTTTTTTTTTTGGAAGAAGGAATTCACTCAAACTGGCGAAGATGGTGTTATCTTTAGCAAGAAAGAGAGAGCACCAGTAAAATGTGTCCGTTGGATGCCGTCCCTACCAAAGTTCTGCTGTCGCTGCCTGCTTGAACATCCTCCACGCGTACTGATTGAATTTAGCAATCCTCGAACGCAATTTAGACGCTAAATTTACGTTATAATCATTTTACCAAGGCCGTCTTCTTTTGTTTGCAACGACGGTGCGCATTACTGGCCATCAACCTTTATTTATTTATCACTTTTTCTCTCCCCCTTGATTCTGCCACCCTTTCATCCCCCTCATTTCGCATGTCATTCGCCGGAGCTTCATTTTATTTCGATTTTTTCCCAGCCTCTCGCACTTTCTTCCCCCTTTTTTATTTTCACCCCTTCTTTTTTTTTTCTCTCTCTCTTTACAGTTTGTTTATATCTACGCAATTATCTTCAATGAGTGTGCCCCTGTATTGCTGACCAAACCGAGTTATTGCATCAATTTAGGCTTCTCCTGTCAGAGGCGGGGCTTGAGAAGCTCTCTCCACCTTTTTTGTGGAGGTTCCGCCCAATCGTTCGCGAGCGAGGCGTTACCCAGCAACCCGAGCCGGGCCTGTGGATTGTATTGGAGGAGTCGAAGACGACAGGTGATCCTTATAAGGCCGTATTCGAGCGGGTAATTTCGTTAGTCACTTTTGGTTAGGTCGTCAGTGTGTTGTGCGCGTCTTTCCCCGTTGTACCAGGAGCGACAACAGCTTTTGCAAAAGATGGCCGATGACCAGCGAGGTCTTCTGTCCGATGAGCGCTCGGACAAGAGAAAGTGCGACGACTTCGCAGCGCTATACGGCCTTGAGGGGGCAGCCGCAGCGAGGGCGCTGCCAGAACACTCCGGTAAGTTCTCCCCCTAATAAATTCAATAAATCAAGCCGAATTATAATGCACGAAGCGCCGGTAATTGAATCGAGGTACCGAAAATCTTCATTTTCAGTTTCTAATATGGAAGGAGCGGAGCTTTATTAAATTGGAAATTGTATTACAGCCTTGTCGCCCATTTGTTCACCTAATCCAACGGAATTATTGGAGGTGGCACTTTTTGCCTTCGTCTGCGCTCTTCATTCCTCGGCGTCTTAAACGCACCTGAGCATTTTTTAAGCACCGCTCACTTTCGTGCAAGGCCTCTCTCTCTCTTTCTCTCTTTTTTTTTTCAAACCTTGCGTCATTAATTTTTTTCACTTGATTTCTTTAACGAAATCAGTCTTCGTTGAGTGAATCGAATTCAGGAAATTTTTATTGCGTTTTCTGAGATACTATTTTTTGGAGTACCCGCTTGTTCTTTCATCTCCCACAACTGTTGGAGGAGTCTGCAGCGTAAGCATATGTTATAGTTTCGTTCACATGTAGTGCTAATTAAATTAACTTGTTTATATATTGCATTACTGTGATTATATTTGTGATAATATTTTTATAAGTGTATTACTTGTTTTTACATCTAATTAATTTAGTGCACTCCTGTGCTCAGTTTAATAAATCTCCGTAATTGTGCTAGGATTTATTAAATCTGCATACTTAATGTCATTTCTATGATATCCATATTACTCACATGTTAACTGTGTGTGTGTAAAATCGGCTGTTAGAATAAGGCCCTTCTTTTGTCATGAGAACAATTTTTTCTTTGCAATTTGAAGGGTAAGTAAAACTTTTAACACCTGTTGGTTAATTCGGCTTGATTCTTTTTTTTTTTTTTTTTTCTGTATTATAATTCCAATTTTTTCAGCATTGGATTTTCCGAAATTAAAAATAATAATAATAGTAAATAAATAAATAAGATTAACCGATTTTTCCATTGCATAAAATCTATAAAATAGTAATAATAATAAAGTCATTTTAAAATGTCATTATCTAAAAGTGCCTTTAATCAATTTTCTTATTAATATATGTTTCACACTGTAAATTATTACTTCATTTGAAAACAATATTCTCTCTAATTTTTTTCCTTTAATCATATAATATCAATCTTTTATTTCATTTCTTTATTGTATGCCTTGAATTTTCTATCAAACAATTTCAAGTTCTTTTTTTTTTTTTTTTTTTTTTTAATTTTTTAAACAGCTTTTAATTTCAATTTTTGTGAAAAGGCTATGGGCATGCAAATGTATAAGATGATTTATTGAAATATTACTTGGGAAAAAAAAATACATAGATGTATATATGATTCATCATCTTTATTAAACTTATCGTCGTTTAAATACATAATTCTGTAAATTCTTGATTGTACCTGTAATCTGTATTATAGAAATATATTCTTTTACTTTTTTATACTCAATTTATTATTTTCATCACGAATAAGTTATTAGTATGCTTGAATAAATATTTTACAAATTTTAAAATTTGTGCCCTACTATTTCACTTTCAGATTTTAAATATCCCTAACAAATTTAAATTTTATTGCTTACTAGTTTAATTCATATTTAATTGAATTCACATCTTTTCTCTTTTTTAATTAATTACATATATACTTAAAGTTGAATTACTTAAATTTTTTAAAAATTTATTCATGAAATATTATTAGATATAGATCATAAATTAGTTAATTTATACAAATCATTAATCGAATAAATTAGTAATTGATATCACATTTCATTAATTTATACATAATTTTTTTTTTTTATATTAATTAAAAATAATCGATCGATTAAATCGAAAATATAACTTTTTCTATACGTATGACGCCGTGACATAATTTTCAAACTTAAGAGAAATAAAATTTAAAATTGATATTTCTAATTTTCCAGGTTATTATTATTATTATTATTATTATTATTTTTTTTAAATTTTAAAGTGCTAGGTAATTCACAATAAAATTGCTATTGCTATGTTACACATATAAAGATAATAATAACAGCAATAAAAAATCTGAACCATTGAAATTAATTCTAAAAAAATTTAATTCATTGAAAATGAAAATAAATAAATAAAGTTCAATATAAAGGCAAATAATTATTTGTGAGTGAATTAAATATATGGGTATTTAATTTGACTAAGTATTTAAAACCCTTCATATTACCTGCAAATGGTGTTTTGCAACAACAGTAATATTCATTATATATATATATATATATAATTTGAATAACCAATGAATTAAAAAGTAATTAAATAAACAATTACAACTACAATACTTAAATTAAAATAATTCAATAATTCTTTCGATAATGAAAATAATAATAATAATAATAATAATATATTAAATAATATACTGCAAATAATTATATTATTACTCTAATTTTTTAACGATAAAGATAATAATACAAAGATAACAATAAAAGCAATGAAAACTCAGAAACACTACAATTAGTTCTAGAAAATTTAAATTTATTATAAATGTGAAAAAAAATATAAATAAATAAATAAATAAATAATAATAATAATAAATAAAGTTCAGTAAAAAGGCAAAATAATTATTAGTGCATGAATTAAATATATGACAATTTAATTTGACTAAGTATTTAAAACCCTTCATATTACCTGTAAATGTTGTTTTGCAACAACAGTAATCTTTCTGTTGAGAAATCTACTTTATTGAGGTTCGACATTGTCTCAGTTTGACTAACTTGTGACTGGACTATATGCAACAACAGTAATTCATTATATATAGTATATATATATCTATATATATATTTAATTTGAATAACCAATGAATTAAAAAGTAATTAAATAAACAATTACAACTACAATACTTAAATTAAAATAATTCAATAATTCTTTCGATAATGAAAATAATAATAATAATAATAATAATAATAATAATAATAATAATAATATATTAAATAATATACTGCAAATAATTATATTATTACTCTAATTTTTTAACGATAAAGATAATAAAACAAAGATAATAATAAAAGCAATGAAAACTCAGAAACACTACAATTAGTTCTAGAAAATTTAAATTTATTATAAATGTGAAAAAAATATAAATAAATAAATAAATAATAATAATAATAATAATAATAAATAAAGTTCAATAAAAAGGCAAAATAATTATTAGTGCATGAATTAAATGTATGACAATTTAATTTGACTAAGTATTTAAAACCCTTCATATTACCTGTAAATGTTGTTTTGCAACAACAGTAATCTTTCTGTTGAGAAATCTACTTTCTTGAGGTTCGACATTGTCTCAGTTTGACTAACTTGTGACTGGACTACATGCAACAACAGTAATTCATTATATATATATATATATATATTTCATTTGAATAACCAATGAATTAAAAAGTAATTAAATAAACAATTATAACTACAATAATTAAATTAAAATAATTCAATAATTCTTTCGATAATGAAAATAATAATAATAATATATTAAATAATATGCTGCAAATAATTATATTATTACTCTAATTTTTTAACTATAAAGATTATAATATAAAGATAATAATAAAAGCAATGAAAACTCTTAAACACTACAATTAATTCTAGAAAATTTAAATTTATTGTAAATGTGAAAAAAATAAAAATATATAAATAATTATAATAAATAAATAAATAAAGTTCAATAAAAAGTCAAAATAATTATTAGTGCATGAATTAAATATACGACAATTAAATTTGACTAAGTATTTAAAACCCTTCATATTACCTGTAAATGCTGTTTTGCAACAACAGTAATGTTTTTGTTGAGAAATCTACTTAATCGGGGTTAGAAATTATCGCAGTTTGACTAACTTGTGACTGAACTACATGCAACAACATTAATTCATTATATGTATATGTATAGAATGCAAATAATGCTTTTTTCTCATTCCAATTTGCTATAATTCATTTAGATTTTACTTTATTTCTTTTTTCGTTTTATTTAGGTGGTCTTCGTTTTTGATCAGAATAATTGTTTGAATACTGTAATTAAATCATCTTTAAATTTCAAATGTTTGCACTGATAATATTATATCACTCTATATATACATTGTTTAATTTGAATAACCAATAAATTAAAAAGTAATTAAATAAACAATTATAACTACAATAACTAAATTAAAAGAATACAATAATTCGTTCGATAATAATAATAATAACATATTGAATAATGTACTAAAAATAATTATATTATTACTCTAATTTTTTTTAACGATAAAGATTATAAAGATAATAATAAAAGCAATGAAAAATCTGAAACACTTCAATTAGTTTTAGAGACTTTAAATTTATTGTAAATGTGGAAAAAGAAAAAAAATAATAATAAAATAAATAAAGTTCAATAAAAAGGAAAGATAATTATTAGTACAAGAATTAAATATATTACTATTTCATTTGACTAAGTATTTAAAATCATTCATATTACCTGTAAATGCTGTTTTACAACAACAGTAATCTTTATGTTGAGAAATCTACTTACGGGGTTCGACGTTGTCTCAAATTGACTAATTTTTCACCGGACTACATGCAACAACATTAATTCATTATACTATTGGCAGCAAAATTATTCGAGCGCTAGCAATAATTCCTATATATATGTAAAAGTACACTTGATACTGTTTTGTTAAATAAATCCTTGTTGACCCTTCTTAGACTGATTAAGAACAAGACTCGACAAGGATTTATTTAACAAAACAATATTAAGTGTATTTTTTTTTTTTTTATATACATAGGAATTATTGCTGGCGCTCCAATTGTTTTGCTGCCGACTATATAATATTTCTTTGTATGATTTGAATAACCAATGAATTAAAAATTAATTAAATAAACAATTATAATAACAACAATAAAATAAAAATAATTCAATAATTCTTTCGATAATGATAATAATGTACATGTACTACAAATAATTATATTATTACTCTAAATTTTTTTCAAGACATTTGAAAATGTATGTAAATATTATTTGAAAATTTTAATTGAACGGTGGTTGAAGTAAAATTGTACGTTCCCGCAGTAAAAAAATTTAATAAAATGTAAAAAAAATGTAAAAAAAAAAAATGTAATAATGTAGTATTAAATATCATATATTTTTTATTTTATACAACAGTAATATTTTTAACTTATTTATTTATAAACATAATATTTTACTATTTTTTATGAATGATGATTGACGTACTTCCTATCAAATTAAATGTAGAATTTAATTTAAATTAATTTAGATTAATTTTTACAATGGAACAGTATAAACATTTTGATTATATAGAACATATTTCACCTAATTTTGTACAATATTGTGAAATATTTTATTTATTCTAGAAGTGCGAGAAATTTCTGGTATTTCAAATTTATATTTTCTCCATTTTATTTATTTATTTATTGTATCCATTTTAAAATATTTAATGATATTTTGTCATTTCAAAATTATTATATGTATATATGGTTAAATATTTTTTGGGGTTCATAATATTATGTTATTTAGATGTCATTATTAATTATTATTATTATTATTATTATTATTGAGATTTTTAGCAAATTAATAGCGATATTTTAGATTCTTTAATTCGATGTTATTATCAGAAACACCTTATTTCCTTTTTCTCTTCCTTGAATAATTTTCTCTCTATAACGATGTTGAAAAGAGAAAATATTTCAAAGCAATCCATTTTCTGATTTACATTTGATCAATCTTCATTTGGTATGTTATTTCTGATTTTTATGTTTAATTTTTCGCCTTGTTATGCATTGTTTTCAGTTCTTATAGTCCCTATTTATCCATACTATTCAAAAAATATATATTCAGGAATAGTTTAAATAAATATGAGAAAAAAAATATTCAAGCTTTAATCAACAGCAATTACGTATGGAAGTGAAGCCTTATAAAAAACAATAGATATTGAAAATTTAATGTGTGTTTTTCTGAAACATTGTATATAAAATTATCTATAAAACATATGAAGTATTATAATAGAAATATTAATAATAAAAACAATAATAAAAACTAGAAGAAGGAGCAGAGGACATCACAGCTTAAAACGGGTGGAGCGGGTTAAACCAATTTGGCGGCCGTCCAATTTTTCTCAGATCCTCAACGAAACCATATGATAACAAAGGAAATTAATGTTAAAACGAAGATTATAATTAATGAAAAAAAAAAAAAATATTTAAGCAAGCTAAAAATTAAAAGTTTCTTTTTATCTTTTTTCTTTTTTATTCTTTTTTATTCTTTTTTAAATAAATAAAGGTATTCGCCGAAGTAATTAATGAACCTACATCACAGTCATATTACAGTAATAAGCTTTACAATATATAAGTTAATAATTTTATTTTTACCATTATTTAAATAGTTGGATATAATACAAATAAGAGTGGGTTTTGATTTATGGAATTTTAGAGAATTTTTTTAAATATTCTAAATACATAGAATTTTACCTACAATTAGACTAAGCATGTTACACACTTAATCTATAAATTAATTTAAATAATATAGCCAAGGAATTAAAATTAAACTAAGCGTGCAGAATTAAGGTATATATCAACAATAGAAACTGAGTGTACTAAATTCAATATTATACTTGAAAAATAAAGGTAAATAACTAAAAATAAAGTATAAGTAACATAAATACAGTAGATACACATAAAAGAGGTTTAACAAAGAGGAATAATGGTTATTAAAACAATTATTTATTAATTTATACACCCTTAAAATTGTTTTCATATGATTTATATTAAAACATTTAAATATTACAACTTTTAGAAATATAAAATAAAATAAAAATTGTGTAAAAAAATGAACTAAATTAAATATATATTTAGCAGATAAATAACTCATATCACTCCCGAGAAACGCCTCATGCAACTTGTAAATGTTGCTTTTCCATGTTAACAGTTATTTTGCAAGGAAACAAAGGTTAACACACAGTTTCTCAAATAAATTTCTTTGAAAACATTTCTCATGTCTATGAAATTAGGCACTTTGTAATCAACAATGTCATTAAAATTTTATGTTTTATTAATTAAAAATATTCCATACTTAATTTATTATTTGTTTTGGTAAATGAAAAACTTCGTTTTGCTAAAAATTTCTTATGTTGTTACCATTTTCTTTACAGTTAAATAAATAAATAAAAATTCGTTTATTTAAAAATAAAAATTTGTTTTAACGTTATATATGTTTTATTATATTATATAGACAATATAATATTATATAAAACAACATCATAATTAATATATCAAGAATAATATATTTATATATGTATACATATATAAACCCTTTCATGCATTGTATTATATGAAACCAAGTATCACATGAAAAACTAAAAAATATTAATAAAGATGACGAAAAAGAAAAAAAAAAAAAAAAACATGAGGCAATTAATAAATTTTATTGAAATGCTAAAAGTTTTATGATGCAAAAAACAATGCAAGAAAAGGAAAATAAAATCAACATGAAGATAATAATTTTAGAATTAACAATAACACAATGAAAATTGAGCAAAATGCAGCATAACAAATCAAGTATTAGTAAACTAAATTAATTAATTAGAAATTGCCAAACAAGAGCACACCAAAAATAACAAAAACAACGTAGTATTTTGCATACAGAAATATGAATAAAATCATTCCAAAAGATTCGTGCAATAGCTGCGTGATAATTAGAATTAAAATATATTGAAATATATGTATGTATATATAATTAAATAATAACAATTAAATAATAATTGAAAAAGACAAGTAACACCAATGAAAAAATGCAAGAAGAAAGACGAGATAAATAAACCGAAACAAGGGAAGGGTGGGTAAAGGCCCAATATATATAGTTATGATAATATTAATATACTTATTAAAATATACTAATTTAATTTAATTTAAAAATAATTCATTACGTTTAATATGCCGAGGACGATCAGAGCAATGTGATAAAAATACTATATTGCTCATAGTTACGCTTTAATCAAAGAATAACTATACTATTCTGATTCTTTTTCTTCTTCTCCTACTTTTGTGTCAGTTGAAGACACTAAAAACCCGTTTTATTTATTTACATAGTTTAATACTTTTTTTTTTTTTAATTCAATGTGTAATTTTAATTCAATACGTAATCATAAAAATTAAGGAAAATCTGCCTTTAAAAAATCTCAAGAATCTCAAATCTAGGGAAAATCTATCTTCAGTATAATTTTGTTTAATGTACTGAAATAAAAATTTATAAATTTTTAACTGAAACTTAAATTAACAATATTTTTTAGTTCATATTTGTGTCATAATTCTAATATTAAATATATATATATATATATATATATATATATATATATATATATGCCCCCTGACACGTTTTTACTTCTAATTTTAACCATTTTTATCCAATTATTATTTCTGTGGTCCTTTAGTTATTTTCTCTGTCATTAGGTTTAATGGTCTTTCTTTTATTATTATCATTTATATCGGCGTAAGTGATTTAAATTGTTTTTGTCTCTTATTGGTTCTTAATCTGTATCGCAACATTTTTGTGTCAGTCTTACCTATAAGTTAAAATCAGTTCTATTCTTGTTGTGTTGGTATTGTTTTGTATCCATTAACTGCTAAATTTTAAGGTTAAATTTTATTACGATATCTTTCATTTATATATATATATATATTGTTTTGAGATTTTTTTCTTTTAAATGGCAATTTTTCTTATTATATAAAAGCTTACAACAAGTCAAAGAAAAAGGTAAATTTTTGATGTTTCTTCAGATTAAAAAGTAATACTATGGTATTAATTATATTATAGATTTATTATAGATTAATTTAACTTATTATAGTACCAAAATAATTAAAAATGTAATTTTAAATAAAAAGAAATACATAATATTAAATATTTAATTTTTACTTGATTGAGTGTTCAAATTTTATGAAGATATTTTTCACGACTACAACACATTGTAGTAGGTGAACGCAAAATAGAACAACTTCTAAAGTTTTCGTTTCATAATTTTTGACATTATAAATTTTCGCTTAAGATCTTGAAATATAAAACAGAAAATAATAACACAAATATGCAGGAATTATTTATATAAGTTCTGAACAAGTTAAATAAAATGTTGGATTAATTACAGAAATCATATTACATAAACTGCAAACATTTTTTAGTGCATTAATAGAGACTTGCATGAATAATTAGAGCTCTAAATGGAATAGCAAGTTCGTTGGAGTGAAAAAAAAAATCGCAAGTTTTATATAAATGAATTACTTAACAAAAATTGTCCTATTAATAATCAAACAATTTTTAATTTCAACATTTCGTGAATTCGGTAACATTAATAGGGGAAAGATCGCTTAACAAAAACTTTTTTATATTATAAAACAACAAAAGTTTCTGTATAGATTTTAAACTGTTTCGCTAGTCGAAACATAATGTGTTTAATTCGGTGAACGATGAATTTTGTCCGTACCTTTAATAAAAAGGACATCAATAATTTAATCAAAATCAACATCAACATCAACATTTTAATTAATTTATTTTGGTTTGTATGGAATGAAATAATGTGTGTCAGAAGTGTCAACAGTACTAAAAGACAATATGGTTTGATACATTTTAACATTTCGCAAAATAAATAAATAAATAATAATAATAATAAAATAAATAAATAAAATAAAATCTCCGAATATCACTGAAAAGTATTTACCATTTCTTAACGTTTTTTCGATAAATTTAGAAACATTCGGCGTATACAAAAGGTAACAATCCTTTTTTTTTTTTTTTTTTTTTCTTTTTTTTTTTTTTCTTTTTTTATTGATTTATGTGATAAAAATAACTATGTATACTTCAATAAAAATAATAAAAAAAAATTGCAAAATAAGGCTTAATCTATTCAAAAACTAAAATTTTCCAATTTTCCATTATTCATCTTTGTCAGTTTTTAAGAATATTATATTGCAGAAGACAAAATAATAATCATATATATTAACATTGCCTCAGAAATATTTAATAAATATTTTTTTTTCATTAATAATGATTAAATTAGATTTTATAAAACTTATTTTCAGGTCTTTACGTATGACATAAAAAGCATTTTCCAAGAAAGAAAAAAACAAAAGAACAAATAACATAACTGAGTAAATACAAGAGTCACTTGTAATCGTCCTTTTACAACACTAACAATTTTTAAGATTGAAAAAAAAAATGAAAAAGAAACATTGTTTCTGTAATGTTGAAGGCTATTAGCAAAAGTTAACTCTAAGCACTCGAAAATGTTTTCAAATATAAACAAAAAAAAAATGTACTTGACGTTAAAAAAAAAAAAAAAAAAAAAAAATGCCAAGCACAAACATGTGTTACTTACAAGCAAATGCTAAAATGTACATTAAAAAACACGTTGAGATGCAGTACAAGATTAAAATAGAAGAACAAAGTATAAATAATTTAATGAAAATAAAGATTGTAATAACCTAGATTTAAAATTTTAAGGATAAATCCAAATTAATATGATTTCATATATAATTTATAAAAGACACTACTAAAAAACAGGATTTTTTTTTCTTTGTTTTTTGCTTTTTTAATATTCAATCATCTAGAAGACAATATGAATCCAAGGAAAAATTAATAATATAAAAATGTATCTCTCTCTCTCTCTTTATATTTGTGCCATCATCTTATACCATTGCCTATGTAAAATTAAATGTTGTTGCTTTGCTTGGCGTGAGTATGTCTCTTTGGTGAATTGTTTGACTAACTATTCTTCGTTCTCATTCTTTGCTTCTACTATCAAAAGGATTATATACTTATATTTAAATATTATAATTGCTGCATATGCACAAATTGTTTAGATGTAATTGTCCAATTTATTTAGAAATAAATTTAATTACAAATGAATTAATCTCCTGGCTGTCTAAATAAAGTTCTATTCTTTGGTCACAATTGTTTTAATAAAAATAAAATATATGATATGATATATTTGCCAAATTAGGGCTCAATAACAAATGAATTTTAATTTTTACACTATGTGCATAGCTGCAATTGCGCCGAAACTATGTGTATTATTCTTAATTTAAAATAGCCCACCAGCGGCCGAGCGGTTCTGCGCTCAAAGCTGGTAGATGGGAGGTGCCGGGTTCGATCCCAGGTCGCGCTCATTGACCTAGCCGTTCGGAGTTTTCCGTGGTTTCCTCCGAAACTTGCGTAAATACGGGCTAGGACCCCTTAGAAAGACCCCCACGGAGGGCATTCCCCCTCTAGGCCTAGGACACATCAGGAGTCAATCGGCCTTAAATCCTACAACCAACCTTAATTTAAAATAATTGGGTATTTTCTCATCCTCCATGTTAATGTATTTATAATTGAACTAAAAATAAACTAATGTAATTAAGTTATTGAATATGTAGTGTTGGGTAGATTGCTAATATTTGTGCCATCGTCTCATGTTCGGCATGTGTATGTCTCTTTGGTGAATTGTTTGACTAACTATTCTTCGTTCTCATTCTTTGCTTCTACTATCAAAAGCATTATATATACATATATATATATATTCATTTCAAAACATTCCTTAAAACTTTTCAGATGATTTAACAAATAATGGTTGGTGGAGGATGTCTTATGACCTTGAGCCATAAAACTCCAAAAATCAACCAACCATTTCTTTAAACATATTTTATAATATACAGCAGGAATGCTGTAATTTTGTCTAAAATTTTCAAACAATGCAATAAAAACGGCGTGTCTATTTTTCATTCATTTATCGATGCTAAAAATGACTTATATGGGGCTTTAAATGTTTTCGCTGTATCGTGAAATAGATTATAATATAAAATTTGCAATAAAATAAATAATACATGTAAATAGAAAATAAATTAAATAACACCTTTAATTAAGTACTGGAAATATTTTTTTTAATCTTTAATTGTTATTTTATGAATTTATAAAATTTTTACAAGAAAATGAAACTTTGATTTTAACAATAAATTTGCTTAGATAAATAAATAAATAATTAATAAATAATAATGATCCTCTTAAATCTTATAATTAAAAAAGTAACTAATTAACAAATTGATAAATATTCATGTAGCTTGAACAAGTAATTGATTCAAGTGCAAATTGTACAAATATCGCACCATTTACCCTGTAAATATCGTTTTACAACACGGGTACTCATTTTGCAAGAAAACAAAACTTCAAACATGATAATAAAATTAAGAGTTGAAGGTTGAGTTAAAAACAATTTTTAAGTAAATAAATGCTATATTATATGTATCACTTTTAAACAACTATTTATTTATTATTATTATTATTTTCACTAATTAATTCAACAACTTTTTATATGTGTTACGTAGTTTAAAAATAAAAAATTACTTCTCTTGAATGCATTTTACACATTTTTAAAATTAAAATAACATTATTTTTAACGATTTTATCTATTTTAGATAGTACTAGTAATTTATTTAATGCTTATTTCTGTAGCATTTTACACATTTTTTTAAATCTTAATTATTCTTAGAGAGAGGTGAAAGTTAAATATGACAGTAAGACACTTCTTTTTAATTTGTATATATATATTTCTAAATCAGCCTTCTGAAATATATGTAATAGTATAGGTGTCGTAATTTTAAATAAACATTTTAAAATAATTATTTGTGTAAATAACATACAAATTTAATAACATATTTGTTTAAATACCATAAATATTTCTTTTAACCTATAAGTTTTATTTCATTGTACTAGTATACAGTTTTAAAATAAATATTAATAAGGAATTTTCACAATTAATAATAATAAATTTATTTCGGTAAATAAAGAAATAAGCTTGTAACATGTAAATGAAAAATAATACTAGTGACATAAATGTCTTATAACTAAACAAGTTTTGAACATTTAATTTTAAACTTGTTTAAATGTTATAAGTAAATGAATTCTTTTAATGATTGAGTAAACAAATTTAATTGTTGGTATAATAAAGCAAAAACTGAATGTTGTTCTAAAAATAATTTCCTCGATTTCTAAAGCAATCATTAATGTTTCTTATTCTGTTTTCAATTGGAAAATAAAATTTTATTTTAAGAATAAAATTACTTTGGAAAAAAAAGTATTATTATTTTTATCCTTGTTATTTTTAATATTTCAGTATATCGTTTATATATTCTTTAAAACTATTTGAGTAAAAAGCAGAAATCTTTATTTTTCGTACAAATTTTTTATCTGAGCAAGAACACACGATCAGTTAATATATAATAGTAATAACAATAATAATAGTTAACCATGGATAATATTTTTTTACAGACATAAATATTTATTCTTTAAATAACAATACTTCCATTTACTTTTAAAAACAATTTGAAAAATTTAATTACACACTCAAACACACACACACACACACACACACACATATATATATATAATTCATCATTCTAATGATCAGACATCAGTGAAAAAAAATTGAATTAATCAATAAACAATTGCATATGGAAATGAAGCTTTGTACGAAGTAAAATATATTGAAAAACTATATTATTGAAAAAATTAAACTAAAGTTAACACTTGAAGCTTATTTCTTATGACAGCCATGAAAAATGCAAAATCTTATGAATGTACAGTGAACTAAAATCAGTTAGAGCACAATGTAAAATGCACTAGTTGTAAAAAACCGAATAGACCTTTTTTCAGAGTATATATTAAATCAACTTACATTATGTGTATATACGGACTTCTTTAACGGTGAAATATTTTCTCAAAAACTCATTTTTAACTGAAAGTCAGTAATTATAAAATATATTTTACAAACATCATTTAAAAGGTCTTTCACTTGAAGTAGAACTAATAAAACACACTTATTTTTTTAAAAATAATTTTATTCTATAAATATGAAAAAAAAAAAAAGTGATAATAAATAAATTATTCGTATAAATAATTTATAAATATAACCTGTTTCTTTTAAATTTATATACTACGCAATTTGCTATTAGAATTCTGAATGTTATTTTATAACAATAATAATTATTTTGTTATAAAAGAAGCCGGAATATTTTATATTTTTATTTTTCTAACAACTTTGAATAAATAAAAATAAATAAAAAATAAATAAATATTTTTTTTCTATTTAATAGTGACATATTTTATTAAGTTAGTTGCTGGTTTTATATTTTCTTTTTGTCATTAAACTTAATAATACCTTAAAGTCATTAATAACTAAATATAAAATTTCTGTTTAAATAAATAATTTAGCATAAAAAATTCTAAATCGATTTATAATTTCAGGCTTATACAATTTAAAAAGGCTTTCATTATTGTTTACTTCATATCTTCATCATCTTTTTTTTTTTATGAAGATGATAAACCATGGCTTTTACATCTCAATTAAATTTTTTTTTTTTTATAATTTACTTTTAAAAGCAACAAATTTATGTATATTTGTATTATTAATTCTGGATTTTACGTTCATTAAATTATATAGTATACATTTTTCAAAATTTTTATGAAAACACTAACATTTTAATAAAATATAAATGACAATATATTTTTTATTATAATTTTCCATGAAATCTTAATATTTTTAATTTGAATTCAAGATATAAAACTCAGCATTTAAAAGCTTTCGATTTATCAAATATTTACATGCAATTCTCATGGGGTCATATTATTCATCATAAAGATTAACAATTTTTGAGGGGAAAAAATATGTGGTGAAAAAATTTCATATTAAGCATCAACACATTGTCTTTTCTACCAAAAATATATCAATAAGGTGTACATTTTTATTAACTTTTTGATGAGCATTTATGTATAAAACGAACCAAGCCCCCAGATTTCAGATGGCTGCCATTGGAGAATTAAAATCTTGCAATCAGACTAATCGTAAACGTTGCAATGATTCAATCACTATGTTAAAGGTATTCAAAATACGAAATTCTGGATAAAATGTAGTTTTATGCAATTATCTAAAATAAATCTATTGAAATATATACCATTATTAGTAAGATAGATTTAAGGTTGTCGCAAACACTTAGGAACGTTAGTGAAATATATTAAATTGAATAATACAAAACATAATATATATATATGTGTGTGTGTGTTTTAGTATAAAATATATATATATTGCACTTGATCTAATAAACTGTGGAAATTTTACTCACCAATAACATACTTAAAAACTTTTGATAATTTAATGATTTTTCGTGTAATTTGATATCTATTGTTAAAATTGTAAGAGGTATTGATAAGTAAAGTAACTCAATGCTTAATTTTGATTTAAGAACACTCATTCTTACCGTTTTTCTCTTTCATAGTGTTGGATAATATCATTTTAATAACCGTCATTTAGATTTATAATATATAATATATAGATTAATTGTGATTGTCTAAAAACAAACAAAAGACAAAATAATAGTAAAATATTTTTCCCCCTTAAAAATATAATATTACTCTATCATAATATCAGGAGTATAATTTTATTTACTGACTTTTCCTTTCTTTTTATTGTGCTTTAAAATAAAGTTGAACGAGTTTTTATTCAGTAGGCACATATGAGCTATCATTAATCTTTGTAAATGACAATTGGAAAAGTAATGCACACAGAATAAATATACCAATAAGAATATTAAAAACCAATATAAATTATACAGGGCAAAAAAAAAAAAAAAAAAAAAAAAAAAATAATAATAATAATAATAATAATAATAATATTTTCTGACTGTGTAGAAATCATTCTATTTAAATTTAAGGGGTTTAAAATCATTAGTTTCAATATAATATAAAACTCTTTCTTTTTCTCTCTCTCTAACCTTCTCTCTGTAATTTTTTTTTTTTTTTTTTTTTTTTTTTTATAATGATGTTTTTTTTTACTGCATACACTTGGACATAATTTAAGATTCTGTTTTATACAGGTCTTTAGGTTTCTTTTTTACTAAAAGACTATTTTGTGTAATGCAGTTCGGTCACTTTTCTTCTTTCACCATACTTTTTATTGGTAAGCATTGAAAGTCTGTAGAACTGTTATTATTATTATTATTATTGTTACGTTTAAAAACGTTAAAAACGAATCTTGGATTCAGAAACAACAACTATAATTTTTAATTAAAAAAATAAATAAATAAATAAGAAAAAAGATTTTACATGGCCATAATAACTTCTTTTAATTGTGATTTTTTTTAAGCGTAAAAAATGCTCTTATAAAGTTTATTTAAATTTGTTAAAGTAATTAAATTCAATATGAAAATAATTTTTTTAAATTTTAAATTGCATCGATTTATTAAAAATATACTCAAAAAGGTATTTTTGAATAGGTTTTTATGTTCCCATCCCCCCCCCCCACCCCCCCAAAAAAATAATAATAAAAATAAATAATCTTTAAATGTAATTTTTATTCTCCAAAAAGTTGAATTGCATTGTCTGATTAAAATTTTTCAACTTCTAAAGTAAATTCCTATTACAAGGCCATTTTTATATTTAGTCCAAAAAGAATTAATTAATGGATAATGTGTTTAAAGGATTAAATATATATATATACATATAATAATTTGTATATTTCTATATATAAATGTGACATTAAATTTAAATTAAATTAAACTTTCAGAATTTTTTTTTATTTAATGCAAAACAGAAGCTTTTAAAAATAAACCTTTTAAAAATATTTAATTAAAGTAAATTAATAACATTTTTACAATGATACGAATCCTGTTCTTAGTCAGTGTAAGAACAAGATTCGACAAGGAGTTATTTAACAAAACCGTATGAAGTGTATTTTTTTTACATAGGAATTTTTGCTAGTGTTCGGACACTTTTGTTACCGACTATACCACAAAACATCTAATTGTGAATTACATGTACATCGATAAATTAATTCTTTTAAGTAAATTTGTAACACTAATTTATAACACATTTCAATTACATTTCAGTTTATATTATTTTAAATGTTGTAGTGTAGTTCATTATTTTGAAATTCAAAAACCTTGAACTTCTTTTCAATAAACTTAGTTGTAATTGATCTAGTATTTTTTGCATTTTAAACAAATTATTATGTCTGTAAATAGTTTTTGTTCAATTAAAATCCTATAAAACCGGTAACTATTTCTATAAAATGTCGGTGATATTGCGCTGGTATTAATTTTTTGTTTTCAATCTTTCTCGACATGCTTAGTGTAGTTAAAATAAAAAATGTGTAATTATTTTGAAAACAGCAATTACTTAACCCTTCGTCGTTCATTGGTTTTGCATCAAAACCAAACATTTTGCATTATTTAACTTTTTTTTTTTATTATTATTATTATTTTAATGGATTTTTCAATTTTTGTTCCTTCTCTTTTCGGTAGACAGTAGAAGTACTCCGAAATTTAACACGCGATGGAAAGTTAAATGCAAAGGTCACTTGAATTTTCCTAGTAGGATTTTGCCTTACTAGTTTGATGATGCCCTCATGTCTAGTTCTTTTTTATTTGTTTAAGGAAAGGCTGGACTATTATTTTGACTCGAAACAACTGTTGACACTTTTTGAAGTTTATACTGTTTACTTACAAAGATTTTATTTTATTCAATTAAATATTATTTTAATAAGTTTATAACTTAATAAGTTATAGGTGTTTCAAACCAAAAAGTCTCGAAAACAAAAAATGCTAATTGTTTTTCTTTTTACATATTTACGATCTGCTATGTGTCTAGTAGACATTTCTGAGATTAGTTTATTAATTTTCAAAAGAAATTAATTAGTGAACTTTAAAGAGTCAAAAAAAAAAAAAAAAGTCATCACTTAAAATAATTTAGGTAAAAATCTAAAAATTGACAAGCGACAAATGTTTGTAGAATTTAATCAACATAATAGAAATACAGATTAAAAGATTATTCTTTTAGGTTTTGCTCTTAATAATGGTTATTAAATATTTTTTTTTTATAATTGTAATAATGTTCTTCATAATGGTTTTTATTACCATAAAATTAATTTATCCTTGAGAGCATAATTTATATTCTCAGTATGAATACATAGTTGCAAATATTATACTTTCTTGAGATTTTTAGATGTACCTTTGCCTTTTTTTAATTGGGGAATCACATTACAAAATATTACAATTGGAAAATAGTGTATCAAAAATTAAGACTCTTTATATACTTTTAACTTATTTATTTGTATAATATTATAAAAATATATTACAATTCTAAAATACAGGTATTGCAGCTACAGAAGTATTTTACAAGAAAATAGCTTCATTAAATTAACTTGTAGAGCACGTCGTATTGAAAAAACTGTACTACATTTCTTCGTGAATTGATGCATATGATAACTTCTATCAATTTCTAATAAATAAGTCATGTTAACTTTTTCAATATAGTTTGTGTATAAGGCTTCCCTTCCACATCTGTTTGTGTAATAATGAATTCAAGTCTCCCTTCCTGGTGTTTAATCACTGTAATGATTAATTATTATTATAATATCTTATAACCTCTATACAAAAATATATCACTTTTAAGGCATGCAAAACATTTGTCGCACTTTTCTCCATTTTGTATTTCTGAATAGTATATTACAGATAACTTAGTAGTAATATTTAAAATACTATATTATAGATAAGTACCGAATGTTTCTATATCTAGTTTATGTCGTTGGAAAAAGAAACAGTTTCAGATTTTACATCAGGCTAAAATTTCTCTAGTAAAATGTCTCTTTAATATTTTATCGTGTTTGAATATTCAATAAAACCTGTGATTCATTATTATCAGGGATACTGAAATTGTTAAGATTTACAATCAACATTTTCATGTTTTTAGAATCGTCTTTTTGAAGAAAAAAAATAGAAAAAAGGAAAAGATAAAAAAAAAAAAAATCATAAACATTTGAAAATGAAAGAAAAACCAATCTATCAATTTTACTGAAATTATCATAATTTGCAATTAACATTTTCATATTTTCAAAATTGCCTTAAAACACTATTAAAAAATATCTTTTCATGCTGAATTATTTAAAAATTAATATGAGTTTTAATAAACAGTAAAAAAAAAAAGTGCAAAATTTTTATTGGTTATGTACTACAATAAAGAATTTCCCACTTGCATTAATCGTTTAACCACTTACGTATAATGCGTAATACGTATTACTTAATCGTCACCTTCTAAAAGGGATGGTTGACGTTAGAAATCTTTTTGTAAATTACTGTCTTAAAATAATGAAGTTTGCATATATATGTATTGAAATGTGACAATATTAAAATTTATAGAAAACTATTTTAATTTCATAAAATAAAACTAAAAAAATTTTTTTTTTTCTTTTATGAAATTTTTAAAATGTTTCCTGTTAACTAACTTTTATTTATTTTTACCTTTGGCTTAACATTATTAGTGTTTCACAACATATGAAAATAAATGTAAAAATAAGAGTAATTTTAGTGGATTATCCTGACATTTTTGAAGTCAGAAAAGTCCAGTAAAATTAAAAGAAATTTTTGTTTGTAAATTTATTCTTTTATTCTTATTCTTATTATTGTTGTTGTTGTTGTTGTGGAATGTTTTATTTTTATGTGAAACTTCAGATACTACTTTATACTAAATTAAGAAAATAATTTTGTTTCATCATACTCATCTTTAATTCCTCCTGATTTCCTGTTAAAACGCCACTTCATTAGCGCCACTGGTTTACTGCCAGACATACAATTATTTTTGTTTTATTTTTTATTATTATCTTTTGTATGGTACGTAATAATTTTTCAGAATTGATTTCATTTACGGGACAGAATATATGTAAAATATGTGTCATAAAAATTAAAATGTTTTTGAACGTTTCGCTTCTAAAATGGAAGAGTAAACTTGAAATCAAATTTGTTTAAAAAGTTGTATGCTTAAAATCAAAATTGTTTTTGTATGCTTAAAGGGGCCTAAAATGGATGCAATCTTGCGTTTATATTGCATTTAAGTGCTGCAAAAGGAAGCTTTTAATTTAGTATTCTGTAAATTGAATGTATATTAGATGTAAATATTTTATTGTTTGTGTCTAATATAAATCAAGACAGCAGGGGCAATGAAGACAACAAAAGTGGCAACATGGGTTCTCTTTATTTGCAAACCAGTACGAACAAAACATAATTAACTGACTTTTTGAAGCTTTTTTATGTGAATTATACAAACACTCCCAATGTCCAGAATATATGTGAAATCATATTTAATCGTGGATAAAACCTTTTCTTCATACGTCACCTATGATTTATATATATATATATATAGGTTACAAAAAATACAATTGCACTTGTCATAAAATACTTATTAAGTATTTTTTTAAAGTGGTTTTATAAAAGATGCTGATAATATTTTTATACACAGTATAAAATTTCAGGTTACTTTTCCTCAAAAATCAATGCAAGTTTGCTGATTATAAAAAATTATGCACATTTTTTGCTATGTTTCAGTATTTTAACTAGTGTTTACACTAAAATGTAGTAAAATTGTACACTATCTTTTATATACAGCAATTTTACACCGATTTTTGATGCAAAGTAAGACATTTTTACAGTTATGTTCCGCTGTCTAAAATATTGGTTGATTATGCTTATTTGGTTAATCTATCGTTATGTCTTAAATTTTCTTGAAAATACATACTTAACGTATATTTTAAAAAATTGGTTTATGTTTTGATATGATTTCATATTTTATTTTTATTAAAAAAATAATAATTCTATAAAAACAATTATCAGGCATTTTTAATCAGTGAATAACTGAATAAATAATCAAAAGGGAAAAGTATAATAGAATGTGTGAATATTTTCCCCTAACTTTGAATATCTTTTTCAATGGACAATAATGTATTCGAATTCTTTTGAGCGTCACTGTAAAACACATGAAACTTATTAATAATAACTATGCAAACTTCAATAATAATCATTCTGCAGCAAAAATCTAAGACAAATGTCAATTTTAGTCTATTTTAAAAAAATTTATGGCATTTCATGTGATTATTTCCGATAAGATGTGATCTGGATGGAATTTTTCATGCACTCCTGTTAAAAAGAAAAAAAAATAATAATACGTACATCAATTCTCATAACGACCATTTATTAGAAAAACAACGCAAACATGTTTCTTTTTTCTTTTTTCTTTTTTCTTTCTTTTTTTTTTTTTTTTTTTTTTTTTTTTAATAAATAAAATGTCAAAAATAATCCTTAAATAATTTGAGTCCATCGACTGCAACGTATAAGAATTTTTTGAGTGCGCGTGTCCCTGTAAAAGAGCCATATACTTCATATACATAAAAATCTATAGAGTTCGGGAGATGTGTGGTGACCTGCGTATCATATCTACCAATTGTTAGCTCAATTAGATAAATCGTGATGACGCTATTGCGTGCACTGACACACATACACACACAAACATAGATCACTGTAAAAATAATAAAACTGAATTCTGGAGACCTCAAAAAGTACAATATATATATATATATAATTCCATGGTCGAAATTTTTCACGATTACTATAGTTTCCTTACATAGTAAATATCCAAAAGTAAAAGTGAATTGAACTTATTACATTTTTGTTTTTAAAATATAAAAAAAGAACAACTTTATATATTTCATATTTACATGAAAACTGTTGCAGCAAAAATTTCATTTTTTATTTATTTATGAATCAATTTAAAAAAAAAATACAGTTATACCTATCAGAAAAGGTTTATTTAATATTTTTAAAAATTAGTCCGTTTAATGGGTTTATATTACCATTGGAAAGGTTCCTTTTATGTAAACGTCATAACGAGCTAGAATACTATACAAATACTTTAATCACTGATATTTAAGGTGCCTGTCTACCTTTAAAATGCAATTTTCGGTCAAATCTCCGATTTTCTATTTTTGAGTTAGTATTAAAGCCTGACATTTTAGCTTTCTAAATCAGTTTGAATTTTGTTTCTATCTTGCTTAGAACTTGAGTTACGGGCATTTTGACATTAGTCACTCGCCAGTTTTTGAAACCGGAATGACCCGTAAATGTTTGTTTACATAAATGTTTCACTCAATATAAGCATCAAAAGTTGTTACTAAGTATAAAATGAATTTAAAAAAGAAAAAAAAAAACTTTGAAATAAATCAGGAACTTATTAAAATTATTTTTTGTTTAATAGGTAAAATCTCTGGTTTTTAAATATGTTTTCTGATTTTTCTTAAAATGAGATTTTTAACATTTTGCTATATCCCAAAACATCATGTTATAATTGAAGCGTTACGAAACTTTGATAAAATACTCTAGAGGAGTTGTTTTAGGGATTGAACTACGACGATGAATCTGGCTAAATTATTATTATTATTTTTTATTTATTTTTTTTTTTTTAATGAACTGTCATGTATATTCATGATTTTTTCAACATGTAAAAATTTTATCTTCTCTAAAATATTCAATAACATGGTTATAGTTTTTATAGTAGTTCAATCCCTTAAGGACCTTTCAATAATCTAAATAAAATTTACAGAATAAAAATATCTTTATTTAAATTTGACTTATAATGTTTTGTAAAAGTGCTTTTTTTTTTTTTTTTTTTTTTTTTTTTTCTCAAATTTTATGCATATTTTAAGCCTAAATATCAAAATATTTTAAAATGTGCATATTTTTTCATGTTATTCACTGTTTTTTACTATATTCTATCATATAAGGCACATAAATAGGCAATTTTTCAATTATTAAAAAAGAAATCACCTCCGACAGTAGGCAGGCACATTAAACTATGTTGGTCACCTTTATTGCAGCCATGAATAATGTAAAATTCTAGTAAGTTTAACCGTTTTATCTAATAAGTTTTAGAGTAGTTAAAAAAAAAAAAAAAATCTTATTCTTAACACAAATCTGAAATATTATTTAAACATATTAATACTATAAATTCTGCCGGCATAAATCACATCAATGGAAAAAATGTTTCACTAAGCAAATAATTGCAATATGTAGCATAATCCGTGTTGTGATTTAAGTTTTGTGATTACTCATTTGGCTTATAAAGAGCTACTGATTCAATTAAACAGTGATTTATATGAACGACAACTACTGCATTTCTTCATCATCAGAAGTTTAGAGGAGAAAAAAACTGAAACGAGAAAGGGAAAAAAAAAGTAGTCGCGAGCATTTGAGATTTTTTTGGTTTTTCGTCCGATATTGAATGCCTAAGTGAAAGAGAAGCGCTTTTCAACATACCTTCATCGGATGTCTAGCCATCCTCGGGCCGTTATCGATCCCGAGGGTTTTCGATGGAGTCACTCCATGAATGCAGGTGAATTCAGTTCCCGTCGCTGGTGAAAATTTCTCCCGAAGTGCCAGCAGATGAATGCGGAAGTAACGACAACATTTACGGGGTGTCAAGTATTTAACATCCTAGCATGACAGTGCTATATTCCCTACTTGTAATGACAGACTTTCACCGCTATATATTGTTTTATAAAATATTTCTTTTCTTTTCTGCTTAAAAAAAAATAAATAAATAAACCATCTAACGCTTTCTCAAAAGAGTTTTGGATGAATGTGTGATAGTGCAGTACCTCCTGAAAATTGAGTTTTGAACAAAATGAATCTTTTCAAAAAGATCTAATCACTATCAATGCTTAAAATATTTCAACTGTGTCTTTTTTTTTTTATAATTTCAGTTTTTCTGTATAATTTATATTTTATTTATTAACACATATTCAAAAATAATTTGAAATATTTCTCTTATGCACTGGTCAATACAAGGTTGATTGAATAAGCTGCTTTAAATGTTGTATAAAAAATTCATAATTCAGATCTTTTAAACAAAATAAATTATAAAGGAACATAAAAAAATTTACACTTTTGAAACAAAATTGCTATAATAATTATAATGACTTCTTCTTCTTTGGTGTTGCTGTTGGTGATGCTTGATTGGTAGTACTTATATGATTCTTTAAACAAATACCTGTTTTTAAGAAGTTAATATTGTCAAATAAATATTATAATTGTTTTAATTCAAAAGACCAAAACTTCACCTATCACATAATGTTTAGATCGTTGTCGTTTATTTTATACAAAATTTCACTGATTATTTACTGAATGAACATTGTATATTTGTTTTGTGGAATTTATTTTGTACCCCTGATTTCATTATATGCAAAATATTTCAAACAGTCGAGAAAATGTACATAAGTGGAAATAATCAAACGTAAATGTATATAAGTGTATTATTTTTATTTCGATTGTGAATTGAAAATTTAAATAAAGATATAGTTCAGTTCAATTTTTTTTGACAAATTTTTCCAAATTTAATAAGACAAATTTATCGTCATTTTAAAGTGTAGTATAATTTTTTAATAAATGAATATGAATTATCTTAAGAATTAGCACAAGATTTGTGTAAATTTTTCTTCAGTAAAAATAATTTATTTGAAAATTTTTATAAAAGTCATAAAGCACATTTATCACTAAATAGATATGCGTCTTCTAAATTATTGAAAATATTTCGATTATTATTACTATTACTATTATAATTTACATTTAAATAAATTACAGAAAGTCTACTTAACATTTAAAATTTAAATATATGTATGTATATGAGAGATAGTTTTCACAAATTTTCATTTACTGTCAGTTTACGCATAAAAAAAAAAAAAAAAAAAAAAAAAAAATAGTTTCACGTGAATTATAGATCTATATCACATGACTCAAGAAATTTTGAAAAAATATGACAATTTAATTAATAGAAGGTACAAATAATACTTTATATCAGTTAATTATTATATGATTTGAAAGCTATGTCTTCGTGTTATAGAATAACGTAGCTTCCCTTTCCACACTGAATTATGTTTTTAAATAGGTAGTTATATATTGGGTTTTCCGGAAAGTTCGTGCCGATTTTGAATGAAAATTGAAACGCAACACATTTGAATACTTGAAGATAGGGGACTTCGATATTTTTAATATTTATGCTAACTCACGTGTCGTATAGTATGGGTTATTTACCACCAATGTTTAAATCTTATCTTCACCTGTGGTGGAGGGCCTGCTCGGGCGTTTTCGATCTTGAAGGTTGAACTCACCAGCTTTAAACTTAGCAAATCGCGTCTGCCCAGTTCTTTCAGATACAGCACTTGCGCCATAAACAGCGCATATTTTATGTTTGGAGTTTGTGTGGCATTTTTGCCTTCTCGGTAAAAGAAAAGCATTAAATTTTAAAAAGAAAAATTCACTGTAAAACGCGTATAAAACGATACATTTAATTAAAATTATTAAAATTACATCGTGTCAAGGCCTTTCGACATATAATAGAATTCAACTATATTTAAGAAGGCCTCAACTGTTCCACCAAAAAAAGTGTCTCCATAGTAACCAAGTGAAGCTCGACTCCATGCTTTCAGACTGTTTCATTTGTGATTGATCAGTGTTCAACTATTTCATCTGTTTCATCTGTTTCATGTATAATAACTGTAACCGTAATAAGGTTCTTTTGTATATATAAATCAAATGTTTCTGTTCTTCTAGTTAAAATAGCTCTGTCCTGATGATGCCCTGATGGTCAGGACGAAAGTCCTTGACACGATGTAATTTCAATAATTTTAATTAAATGTATCGTTTTATACGTGTTTTACAGTGAATTTTTTTTTTAATTTGTGGTTTTCTACAAAGACGCGTGTGGTTATGATGTCTATATATGAGATGTAATTTTATATAAAAGCATTAAATGCCTATAATGTACTTTGTTTGCTTCCCTATTCAAAGGTGAATAAAACTGACAAGAATTAACGTGTCGTAACTAAATTTTTTCTACATATGCCTAAAGTACCGACTTTTAGGATATGTACGTTTTCAATCATTTTGATATGTTCAGCCTAACGAAAATCGGCACGAACTTCCCGGTCGACACAATAGTAAAACTTTTCTTTAACGACTTATGAAAGTAAAAGCAAAAAGTTTTATATTATTTTAATCTTACTACAAATATTAAAACCTAAGCATTATTCAAAACAAATTAAATTTATATATTAACCTATGAATTGTTACACAAGTAAAATGAAATGGGATCAAACGCTTTTGGCTTACATGGAAAATGAGAGAATACAAATAAATGAATTATATGCTTTCTCATTCTATGGGAATATTGTATGTTACAAATATATAAAAATAACATTCTTGCATACTTATCATGCTTTCAGATTTTTCTTTAAAAATGTACTTAATCCTTAAATGCCGTGTGTTATTGTTTTTCGGTGAGACACCCAATTTTGTCTTCTAAAATAATATTAAAATGATATTCAAGTTATAGTGCCAATAAATAATAATACATAATAGTAATATTAAATAACAGTAATAAATAATAGCATTAAATTATAATAGTATTAAATAATAGCAATAAATAATAGTAATATTGGAGTTATATTGCCAATAAATTAATGTTGACAATAAATCACATACTGATAGTATATTATTAAATCAGTTTTCATCATGTAGAGGCAACATTAGTGCTAAAAATTATTACATGGAAAATTATTACACAGTAAAGTTTACACATTCTTAAATTGATTTTTTTTTTTTTTTTTAAGCGGGTATTTAAGGGTTAAGTATTATTCACATTTCTGTCAATAACGACTTAAATAAACAGTATATAAAAGATATGAATTAACGAATGAATAAATGATTCGAATTAACAGTTTCCATTTTTGCTTGTTTATTAATCTCTAGATAATATCTGTGTTAATGGATACAGATTTTATCTGGTTACAGAAAAAAAAAAAATATTTCCTTTAACAGACTGAGATATAAATTCAAACTAAATTTCTGTATTTTTAGAAAACATAATTTTTTTTGTGTGGGAAAGTTGTAGAAATCTATTTATTTTTTAATTGAATTTTTTTTTTTTTACAGTGTAACTTTTATAATATGAGCTTTTGGGTGTTAAATCTTGTTTAAAATTTTTACTAATACAATTAAAATATCAAGCTTTTTATGAGATTAAACATTAAATAGTATTAGTTTAATAAAATGTTGCTTTTTACAAACAATTTAAATTATTATTTTATAATTATAATTAACTCATATAGATTAAAAGAAAAATATATATATATTATTCAAAAAAAAAAAACCAAATAACAATGAATTTCAAATTTAAATCATCAGTACCGAAAACATATGATCGTCTGCAAAAGTTTAAGGACAATATACTGGAAAATAGTGCATAAAATTATAATTATTTATTAGGTTGTATTGCATTTCCTTGATTTCTGGAACTGGCATATGAACAAAATAATTTATGCTAAAATTTAAGGAGGAAAAGTCACTTTATGCTAAAATTTAAGGTGAAAAAAAATACTTTGTAAAAATTAACTTATTCCAGATATTAAATAAATCAGAGAAGAGACATAAACAAGATAACTATGCTTAATGTAAATCTGGAACAAAAAATGATGATGTGCTCATCATAAATAATAATAATAATAATAATAATACACGTCAACGAAAAGCATTGCCGTATATGCTGTTAGACAGTTTGCAGCAAATTCGCCCGAAACCATTTCAGAAATTTTGGTTGCATCATTCATGTTGAAAATGTTTCTTTAAGCATAAATTATGTGTTTTTCTTCAATTTACCAAAGAGTGATTAAGGGAACAAATTTTGCGTTGAATATAAGATTCCGGATAAGCGTTGAATACAAGGTCTTTTTGAAAGTACTTTCACTTCTGATTGCTGAGGACAGCGCCAATTTTTCTTTCCATAAGCGAATTATACACACTAAAAAATATTGAAACCTCACTGCCAAAGTTTAACTGCAAATTTTACAATGAGCACATACTTTCTATATTTTATTTGACGTATTTATGTTGAAAATGTGTATTAGGGGTTAAAGCTAATCAGCAAGGTTTTAATATTTTACAGTGTATAGAAACATGTTTTGCTCTCATTATACCACTGAATCATATTCCTTAAAAATAATCGTCCCTTTACAATGTCGCTAAGAAAAAACGCCGATGCGAAATTTCACTCAAATAACAATTTATTCGTGATATATATGTTCAAACAACCTGTATTATAAAGAAACAAGATTCAGACACATTAGAAATTTTGTAAACATGAGTTTATTCACACTCACATATCACGTTTCAGCAGAAATAGAAATATTCTGCTTAATTTAAAATATAATGATATTTTTTAATATGTTTCTGTTTTAGCATTAATGATATTTAAAAAGTTATAATTTTCTCATTTTCTTTAAATTCATTTCATTAATGCAAAGTAATAATTAAAATTTTATAATTAAATAATTGTTCCGCATTTCTGTAATGTAAAAAGTATTTAACATAATTGTTATCACAATATTACATTTAATCTCATATGAACATTTTTATTACTTTTCTCGTAAATGTTATCTCAAAAAAGAAAATGTATGTCAGTTTTTTGAATTATATTTTAAAAAAGTGTTTCCCAACATATACAAGTATAATGTACGTATATACAAGTATAGTATATACAAGTATGTATAGTATACATATAAAGAAAAATCTTCTGTTTTTCAATATTTTTATAACATACAGTCTGACTTATGATGCTTTTCAAATAATTAAGACAAGAAAAATAATTTTCACCACTTTTTTAAACACTTTTAAAAACAGTGATAGTTATAAAAAAAAAAAAAATATTAACAAGTTTAAATACACTTACGCACACAATAGATAAATAAATAAATAAAAATAATTAATGCACAAAAAAGTATATGCTTTAACAATAAAAGTACATACATTTTTTTAACCAAAATTTTACACTCCACATTCCTTTTTCTTTTAAAATGTATAATCAACCTGAATCAACATTACATATAAATATTAAATGAAATAAATAATACAAGTTTCTACTTTTTATTTCGTAAATGTAATATTCTTGATTCTCGTATATGATTTTATCAGTGGTTAGTCGATTTGAATTTCGTAATTCATATACTACTTGCATTTTGAGTAAGAAGAGAGAAAATTTAATCACTTAACATTTATACTCAGACGCGATTACACTTGAATTGCATTTTATGTTTCAAGCTTTAAAATGATTTTCTTCTTTAATATTAACAGAATAATAAGCCTTTGAAAAATAACTTAACTTTACAATCCGTTAAATATAAAAATATTAAGTTCTAGGCATCGTACGAAAACCCCCTTGTGTATAGGACCTAAACTAAATCTCGTTTTCTGAAAAAGAAATTTAAGAATTATCTATATTAGAATATTTCTTCTTTGTCCCTAGCTTAAGCTAAAATCATATTTACTCCGTACTCTATTTACAAATTTGATTGCTTAGAACCTTCATAAACCAGAACAACAAAAACATCAACAAAAATAAAAATCTCTTAATAATATTTTTCTCAGAGCGCTTTATTTTATTTTTCTCGTTTCATGAAACTCATAAATAATTCTCCGGATTCTTTTTTTCTTTTTTTTTTCCTCATCTTTGTTTAATAGCACAAGAAAGCAGAACTGTAATGAAACGGTTTATAATCTTTATAAATACGTGCTACATCACGATGGTAAAATAGGAGTATTATTATTTATTAAATACTCAATCGTTCGAATGTTTTGAGTTTGAAACGGCATAAAGCTTTCGAATTTATTTATAATGGTTCTAACCATTTACATTTATATAATTTCCTTTTAAATTCTTAATTGTTTTTGTCTTTATAAGAATAAAATGTGGGTTGGTAAAAGTAAATCATAAACCACTTGACTTTTTAAAGTAATTAAAGAAATGACGGCAAACACAATACAGATTTTTATTGTAAATTATTAAGTTGTTTTTTAAATTATATGCTATAGATATTGTATTATAAATATACTCTGATTATACTCTGATAATTTTTATCCTGTAAACATAAAAGTTTTTTTTTTTTTTTTTTTTTTTGTGTGTGTGTGTGTGTGTGTGTAAATACATGCTTAATCGTATTCATAAAAAAAAAAAAAAAAAAAAAAAAAAAAGATATGTATAAGAACTTATTAAATATTAAATAATCTAAAGAGTTTAAAATTTGAAATGCCATGAAAGGTCACATAAAATTACAGCTATAATCAGGATCAGCAAAGAGGGGCGTGAGAGGACACGACAGCCCACTCAATATTTTCTCTAGAATTTTTTTTTTTTTTTTTTTTTTTTTTTTTTTTTTTTTTGAGGGGGGGGGGGCGAACAAGTTACATAATTTTAGAACGCACAATTTGTTTTTGATGAAATGTCTTTTTAAATGGAATAATAATCTTAAATTATATATAGTACAAGATATCCACACATTCCCTGATATAATGGAAAAAATATCTGAAACCAACTAATATGACATATAGTTAGAAATAATTCGTTGTTATGTTTTCTCCAGGAACTCGTAAACAAATGGAACCAGGTAGAACTATATTTTTTGAAATTTTGACATTTCTTAGCAAATCTAACGTGTGTTTTTTACTCTCTAAGCTTTGGACAAACATTCTATTTTCTTTTTTTTCTTCAGTAAAATATTTCTGAACATAAGGAAAAAATTTCCTGAAATGCCTATATTTACAACATGTCACCAGAACTCAGTAAACTCTTATAAATAAGAAGCATTTCGATATTTTTATAACTTAGAGGCAGAAAAAACGTACAATAACGCTGTTTTTGTAACAAGAGAAACATTTTCTTTTTAAAATTTTTAACTGTGGTGATTGAATTATTTTCAATTTTTCCTTATATAAAATCACTAAAATTTCTTAAACGGTATTTAAAAAAGGATATATATATATATCCTTTTTTAAATACCGTTTAAGAAATTTTAGTGATCTTATATAAGGAAAAATATATATAAATATATATATATATAAGATTCGGAAGCAGGTCATTTTCAAGGCTTATCTTTCAGTGATATATGCTTAAAAAGACTTCTAGTTTCACAATCAATATTCAGTTACTGAAAATTATAGACTGATTTCAAATAATTTAATGTTAAATCGCGTTCCACAAATTTGGTTATTGACTGGTTTGATTAAATTGCGCATTTTGGACAAGGTTTTGTAGGTCTTCTCTTTTCTTCTTCTTCCCCCCCCCCCCCCCCCCCCACACACACAAAATATCATATTATTCCCAAAAACTTTTTAAAATACATTCGGATTCAATTTCGGATAGATGAGCCAAAAAAAGAAACAAAAAAGTGGAATAAAATATTTTTGTTTAATTGTTTGACTTAATATCATCAAGATTAAAATTATCTAATTATCTATGCTAACAAATAATGCAAATTGTCTTTGTTATGTGGATCCCAAACAATTGTAAAACAATTATAATAAGTTATACATTTATATTATTATATATTTTGATCAAATGCACATGAAACATATAACATATTAAGGTCATTGTTCCACACCGACTGTCTATAAATAAAATATATATATTATATAAGATTTTAATATATATATTTTTTAATTATTACAGTTTATCTTTTAAATCATCTGTGATCAGATATTATTTTATTTTATTAACTTCTTTTTAATAAGCTTCTATAATAAGAGGTAAAACTTGATAATAAATTTTTTAAAGCAAAAATTGGAAAGAAGAAATATAAAAACATTTAGATCCAGTGACCTCCATAGACTTGACGTATGGGTATTACTTGGGTTAAGTAGATTAGAACATTAATGATATTGATCTGTAATCATTTGAACGTATGAAATCAATGACAAAAAATTGCAAAGAAATATTCATTGCTGCATAGCCAATTAAATATCTTGTATTTCTCCATACAGGCGAAATACTCGGTTAATTCAATGAAATAAATTTTTAAAACATTTTTCCAACTTTTACATTTTCAGAACAATAATATATACTAATTTGCAAATAATCGTGCATAAATTATTTTGCGTTTTCAATTTTTCTTTTTATTCTCAAACTGATTAAATTTCTAATGATTTATTGAATTAACTTACACAGAAGACATGATGTTTATTTAGTTTTGAAGACAAATCAAAGGTTTTATTGATTCCCCCCCCCCCCACCAAAAAAAAAAAAAAAAAAAAAAAAAATGTAATAATAATAATAATAATACAAGATTGCTATAAAAGGAAATTCAGTATTTGCAACTTTGCTGACAAAGATCTGTACTCAAAAATGTAATACGAGTTGATCTACATGAAATTTTTATTTGTGGAAAAAAAATAGATGTAACTTTCTTCATAAATTATAAAAGGATGATAAATACATATGTGGTCAATTATTAAAGTCAATTGCCTAAAAAAAATAAATAAGCCATATTTCCCCTTCAGATTTTATTTTTGTGTCGTTAATATATGTATACACACACACATACATATACAAGCAAAGAAAAGAAAATAAATAAACAAAAAAATGAAACATCTACAGAAGTTACAAAAGTACAGAAGAAAGATAAATAATAAATTTACAAAAAACCGAAAAAGTCAGCTTATTCTGAACAAAAACAGAAATTGGATAAGGAAAACCAAAATTTGTGGTGTTCAAATGGTTAATAAATTCTTCTCTACATTTAATAAGTTTCGTACAGTTAAACGGTTGTTTTGTAATCTCCCCACTGATTTTGTCTGATTTAGAAGACGTTTATAGTAGTAATTTGATTATAACAAAATTGTATATATATTTCAATAATTTTACATTTATTTTCTTAGAAGGGAAATTTGCCTAAGCATAACTGTAATTGTAGTTGTAATTACTTATTTAAAATATACAAATCAGGCCCTGATTACCCAAGAGGCACGAGAAGCATGTGCTTCCCCTGGAAAATTTTGAAAAAGCCCCAAACTAAGCAAAAAAATGGACCTCGAATGGTAAGCTTGTGGTCTAAAAGCATTGTTTGATTATAAAACGTCACAGTCCTACCTGACTGCACAACTACCATTTCTAGATTATATTATAGGATATATGCTAATAAAGCTTTTACACATTCATTTATAATGGAATAATTTCATATATTGTGGTGAATATAGATTTTCACCAGTTTATATCTTGGTACAAAAATCAAATGCATTTGCTTGTCTATGTTTTAAGCGAATTTACTTGTCCTCCATTCCAGGTAACTACAAAATTTAGTGAAAAATTTATAAATTTTTCAAGATGTTTGTATGAGTCTTTAGACCAAGAAGTCAGTGGGGGCCCCCAAATGGATTTGTGCTTCCCTTCAATTGTAAGGTTAATCGAGCTCTGGTTAACTCCATCTTTAAAATTCTCCCTCTACGTTAATATAGAGTACAGGGCTTCAAAACATCTTTCTGTTTTAAATCAAGAAAGAAGAGCATAAATTTTTCTTCTTCTTCTTCTTCTTCTTTTTTTTTTTTTTTTTTTTTTTTTATATAATTTTATTTTATAACCTTACATGCTCTAATTCTTTCGGATTTAATTTACTATCACACTATAGTTTTAAAATAAAAATGTTTTAAAAATTTATATATAAAATTGACTTCAGCCGTAAATTTGATGGTACGTTGAACCGTACTTATTTTTTTTTTTTTTTATACTTTATTTGTCACATGTATTATGAAGTAGCCTAAACTATATAGCGAATCGCTTGCATTTTATATTACGCTCATTCGCCGTCGAATATTGTGGTAAATGAACTGTAACATTCACAAATAATTTTTTACAGTGAAGCTACAATGACTGAATTGTATTGATTTAGGAAGTATTTATATAAGGTAAACGCACCAGTAGTGGACACTTTAAGGACATTTTTCGGCTATTTTTTCGTGTAATTTCCTAAATTTTAGAGTTTCAAAAAATAATTAATATTTCAGACCTTTACTAACTCTTTCTTAACACGACTTTATTATGAAAATTACTAATTGTAGCATTTATATATGTAAAAAATCAAAAATCTGAAGAGCTTAAAATGAGCCAGTAGTGGACACACTAAAGACCCAGTAGTGGACCCTTTTTTGTTCCAGTAGTGAACCCCTTTGAATTTTTGCTTTAAAATTCAACTCTAAAATTGCTAGATTACAGAATTGTGTCCACTACTGGATCTGGCATTAAAAGTCACATGAGCCAGTAGTGGAATGGGCTATCCACTATTTGTCATAATCACCTTTTTGGGTACCAGTAGTGGACACCCATAAAAATACTATGCGTTAATACAAGATTTAAAAAACAGCACAGTAAATGAATTCTGCATACTTATTTTAGTCAGGCCCTGATACAAATTAATGACATGTCATTATACGAATTTTTGTAAAATTATGACACAGTTTTGCTTTTTAAACTCAATGGTAAATTTGCATATGCATCTGTGATATATTTAAGAAAAAATGCATTAATAGCAAAACAGAACTATTAGAGCGAGAATTATATTGCTGCCATATTTCGGAATTATCGGATGATAAAGGATAAAATAAAATTTCAAGACTTAAATAGCGAGAAGAGTTTCAAGATAAGGACGGGATTTAAAATCCGAAATCTAATGCAGAAGATTCATGAAAGAAGCAGTGCTTGGATAATATTCAAGCAATTGTATGCTCCATACGTTATCGTGTTGAAAATCTCTCATAAAAAAAATCCTCTTTTGCCCTTATAAGATTTACCACGTTCATCAATTTATAAAATGACAATGAACTAATTCGCCTGAACATTGTTCTGAACTATATAATTTACAAGGAAGATGGAGATGCTTGGCTGTACCATATCATTTGTGGTGATGATGCTCATTTTTATACTCGTGATCCTGTGAACGTCCAAAATGATCACATTTGGTAATCATAAAATCCTTCAAGCAAACAATCTTGTCAGCACCAGAAGTATGGTATGGAATTTATTCTGTATTTATAAGATATAATAATGTCGTACGTAATAATAATGCATATATAAGAAAGAAAATTATGCAAATGCCCAATCACTTTTTTTGCACAAAGATATCGAATAATTTTTCTAAATATTGTTTTTTCGGAACCTATCTTCAACATCGTAGTCGACCCTATTTTCTTCAGATGATTAATTTTTTATTTTGAATGATATACTTAGCTAGATTGCCGCAAAAAAATTTCGATAATGGAATATTAACCATGCATTTCCTTGACGTTTACCGGGGGGGGGGGGAATCAAAATTGTGATGGCATGGCATGTGTCTTACCCCAAATCACCCATAGGAGTATCTCATAGTCTACTGCCAGTAACTTACTGTGTAATTCGAGTGCAACAATAATCCGTACTGTAAATCTTTTGAACAACTGGCTTTTTCAGACTCATGTGCAGCGCAATGTACTCGTTGCCGTCTAATATCAGATTTTTACCGCCATAAATCGAAATCTTATATTCGGAGCAGTACGAAAATAAAATTTCGTTACATTTGGCTAAAATAATCTTTACAACCGTGCCTCCAAACGTTTTCTGTTATACGTACCATGAGCACTGTCAAAATTTCAACAGAAAACTCTGTGTAATCTATTATCTTAAGTCTTACGTAAAATTACCGAGAAAAATAAACGGAAATGTTAAAAAACTTATTTTATATATTCACTTTAATAACTAATATTAATTTAATTAATTATTGGTGTGAATATATTTCGGCCTTAGAAGGTTTTTTCTAAAGTAGAAACAGTCATTTTTCCTTTTAATTAATTAATTAAATGAGGTAAAAATACAGAATAAAGATTGAAAATCTCGATTATTCACTTTTAATTTTTCATTAATTAAGTGTACATTTGTTTTATATTTATATAAGAGGATTCAACACATATAAATGTTTCATTATTTGTCAAGGTTTTTTTAACGAACAGTAAGCAAAAATTAAAAGGAGTATTAAATTTTGCAATTAGTTAATATTTTGGCAAAAAATATAGAAAACATTTTTTGGGAAAAACTGATATATATAATAATACAATGGATACTAAAGTCTCCTATTTTCATATTTGTTTAAATATGAACTTCAAGTAGGAAAATTAAAAAAAAATTTTTTTCATGTAACAATTTCTGATTTTTTAGTGTTTAATTTTCTTAATTATGTATGCTATTACACTTGTGCTGTATTATTACACTTGCACTAGGTTACACTTTTACTGTATTATAAACTGTGTGTGACAAAACAATCAGTCTATCTAAATGACTCTCTACGTTTGGGGCATTTAGCATTGTATAAAATTCACAAAGGTAAATTTAAGAATTGTATATCTTCTAAAAATGAAAGCATGCAAGCAACAAAGGAAAAGAAAGATTTAAAAATAAATGTCTCCGTATTGTAAGATAGTTTATGTAACTTTGAATTCGCTGTGATTTAATATGTAGAAAAGTATATCAATACAATTAAAAACGATAACTAATTACTTCTATACATAATTCACAAATAGTAATATGAATAACATAACAAGCAACGAGTGCTGAGTTATTTTTAAATACCCATGAATAATTAGTTAAATAAATAAATAATTTATTACTTCTGAATTTATTTATTTATTTTATTTTATTTATTTATTTTTTCAATTTTTTGCATAGTGCTTCAGTTTGTAATTCTTTATTTACTTTTCTTCATTTATATTTGTAAAATTTTATTTATTTAAAATAACTTAGCTTATTAAATATACCCAGGAATTTTGCGGCGCAGTTTTTATATTCTTTTAAGGAATCAGTGTGAGATGGACTTAAGATTTTGCTTAAATTGTTCTTTTTTGTGATTCTGCTTTGAGATAATAATTTGACTGAATACATCAGCAACGCTTTTTCTTTCACTAACTTTAAAAATGGAAAAATGAACATAATTTCTGCAAAGAATCTTTCTTTAATGAAAAGTAAATTGCAATAGATTCCACTAAAATAATGTGAAATTGTAAATTCACACTGATTAGTTTATGTGAAAATAGTACAGCAATCCAATGCAGAAATGCCTGTGTTACATACTTTTTAACATTTACTTAGCAAAAGGAAAATTTTTAAACTTTTACCCTTATCACGATTATTTATTTCTCTTAAACACATATCAAATGAATGACGTAAAAACATTCCCCTTCTTCCAATCAATCTGAGTCTCGTGATACGTCATTAGTTTAAAAAAGATAAATAAAAATACACTCTAATTTACTTTTGATCTACCTCTTTATGCAGATATTAATTTACTTGCGCTAACATTGATAAAGATTGATGTAAAAAGGTCTCTATTTATTAGTTGATCATAATCAAAAATTTTTTAATTGTTCTTTCGACCACGCTTCGAACAACAAACACACCCAAAGACAAATTTTTCAAAAATCGTCCGTAGAGTTAAGTCTTTTGTAACGAACGCATCCGCTAAGCAGGGGAAACTCGGTGTAATTTTTCCTTCATTAGCGCTTTCCGAAGCAGGAATTTTTTTAAACACCTTGGTAATTTGTCATGCAAATAAAATTATCTCGCATCAGTGAGAACAAAGAAGTCAACATCAAAGAAACTCCAACGTTAATTTAACGTTTATTTATGCGTGACAATACCGCGGGTAAACTTATAGACATCTTTTCGTTGGATACCCTCCTTTTGAAGGAAGTGCACGAACTTTGTTATTGGAGACTTATTTTTGTAATTCTAATTTCCTCTTTTAGTTATTAAAGATTTATTTTTGTAAGTTTATCGATTCCTGGAAACTATCGGGGGTGTATTTTGTAAGCGGCGTACCGCAAGATCTGCACTCATCAAGCTCATATTTTAAAAATCAAAATTATGTTTTTTAAACATAACTTTTAAAGGTTATATTCAATAATTCATCAACCATGAAAATTTATTTTAGAAAAATTGGAGAGTAAGGTTGATTTTTGTACCAAATATGTGAAATATACCAGAGCCAGGGATTGAACCCAGGGTCTCCGCTTCACGCGCGGATGCTCTCACAACAGCTCAGTGACACAATATCCACGCGATAAGCGGAGACCTGGGGTTCGATTCCTGCCTCTCGTATTTTTCACATATTTGGTATAAAAATAAACTTTACACTAAAATCTTTCTAAAATAACTTTTAAAGGAATAATATAAATAATTAAATAATATTAAATAGTAAGTCAGTAATGAAAGTATCATAAAAATAAATCATTTTAGTCAAATTGATGGTATAGGCTTAATTCATGGTTCATATCTACTAACAAACAACAAATTAAAAAAAAAAAAAAAAAAGTTCTATATTCCCTTTTAAAGGAAACTCAAGATGTTTATATAAAAGACTTAGTTTTATAAGTGATTTGCCCTCTTCCCATTGCTAAAAATTAATTCCTGTAAACTTGTATCGTTATAATAACGCTATTATCTTCTGATCGTATGCGGGATATTTATAAGAGCAGTTATATATTATAAAGAGGGTAATGTAAATTCTATATCAAAATAAGTAATAAGAATAAAAATAGTTTATTAGTCTTACAGCTTTAAATTATAAACAATGAACTTATTTACATTTTATTCTGTTGAATAATCCCTTTTGTAGAAGGTACATAAACTTTATTAACCTTTCTTTTTTAAATTATGTTTTTAATTATTATTCTACTTTTTCTTAACTGTCACTGTTAATGGTGTTATTTTCTGATTGATATGTTATAAGCGAGACAATGACACCTAGACACAACAACAATTAATTTTTAAAATAAAAATAACTTTGAACACTTTAAAAGCAGTATAGTAATCCAAAAAAAAAAAAAAAAAAAAAAATGATAAATGTTCTCATCAATATGAAAGTATTAATTCAGTTTTATATATAAAGATTTATTCTAATTAATAATAAAAACATTTTTTAATTAAATGTTGTTAAAAGATTATATATGTAGTTATTTTTATCATTATTATTGAATGTTTATTTAGGTATTGTTATCATCGACAGTTACTTGTATAGATAGTTGTCCTAATATAAATAATTTAAACGCAAATAAATAATTTGATAAAAATAATAATTAATAATAATAAATTAATTAATGAAAAACAAAAAATAAAGGTTATTAAGGATTAAGAAACAATTTGCATTTTAAAGATTAAGAAATAATTTGGAAACAAGAATAGAACAAAGCATTAATGGCGAATGAATTATTATTTTAATTATTAATATAATTTTACGAAATTATGTTGAGATGCAAAATATATTATTGGATTTGAGAACAGGATACGACAAGGATTTATTCAACAAAACCGTATGAAGTGTACTTTTTTTATATAGGAATTTTTGCTAGTGTTCGGACACTTTTGTTACCGACTGTACGTTTTGTAATTTTCATCATCCTTGTACTCTCAAAAGAGAAAAACACTGCAAAACTAGCGGTTTTTTTTTTTTTTTTTTTTTTCCATTTTGAAAATTATAAGATAGTAACTCTTCAGCATTCTTTCTCAATGAAAATTATATAGAGTTCAAATCGTTTAAAAATAATTTTAGGTTATAAAACACTGTTTAATAATTATGAAAAATCCATGGGAAAGAAAAGTAATGAAAAATAATTTAGTGTAATTTGGTGAAGTACTTTTCTAAAAAATGAATACTTGATAATTTAATTCTTGGCATTTTTGAAAAATCCATATAAAGTACTCCGTACTAATATATAAAATAACTGATGATAAATATTAATGATAATTTAATTGGCTATACTGTATGCAGAATAAGTAGATTAGACTAATATTCGTAGCATTTGTTTGTTCTAATTTTGTCACTTTTTGTTATTAAACAGTGCCTGAATGGCCATAAATCTAACATTGTTTCAAAAAGGTATCCACTAAAAAAAAACTGCAAATAGCATTTTTTTTTTTTTTTTTTTTTTTTTTTTTTTTTAGTTTAAATAATTCAGTAAAATCTCACAATCAATTTACAGTCGATAGCAAAAGTGTCCGAACACTAGCAAATATTCCTATGTAAAAAAAATACACTTCATACGGTTTTGTTAAATAAATCCTTGTCGAATCCTGTTCTTAGTCAGTGTAAGAACATAATTCGATAAGGATTTATTTAACAAAACCGTATGAAGTGCACTTTTTTTGCATAGGAATTTTTTCTAGTGTTCGGCCACTTTTGTTTCTAACTGTACATGTACTTGTCGTAAAATGAAAAGTACATAAGTCTTGTTAAAACAAAGTTAAAAAAATTTCCAGTGAGCAGGGTTTTATTATTTTCCTGTTAGTCGAATAATTTTGCAATGTATTTTTTGAAAAATAGTATTTTTTACTATTTATTGTTTATTACAAGCATTCCTTTTTAAGTACAGGAAAGGAAAATGGTAAAAGCACTCGTTAGATATTTAAAGAAACACTTTAATAACACACGTTAAAAATTTAAAATGGGCTTTATATTTAGTTAAAAAATACATACATGTTAAAAATGATAGACGAAACTTTTCGCTATAATCCAATAGCAAGCAGTCAACAATATATATATATACACATGTGTGTGTGTGTGTTTTTGAAAGAAAAGAGAAAACATTAGATAGAGTTTTCTTGAATTTAAATAATTTAGTAAATATTCCTAATTCAATTACTATGTATACGAGTATAACATAAAATAAGAACTTTTATTTAGTTGAAAATAAATGGAAAATTTTCCAATAAATAGCTTTTTCTATCTTCTTCTTCTTCTTCTTTATTAGTCAAAAAGTTTTGAAGCGTATTCTTCAAAAAAGTAAAGAATTTTACTACACGTTATTTGTTTGTTATAATTTTGTCACTTTCTTGATCATACACAAAGCGTAAATGTTTGTAAATCTATTTTTGCTACAAAGAAAGTAATTTTATTACAGGGAAAAAAATGGTAGTAATTTCTTGAATTTAAATAATTCAGTAAACACTCCTAATCAAATTATGTATACATAATGTAAAATAAGAAGACTGTAGATTTAGTTAAAAATGAATTTCAAAAGCAAACAATTATTCTTTTCTGTATGCTCTTTATTAGAAAATTTATCCTTGTGCTACCGGGAAAAGGAAATTTAGCATAAATTGCCTTTATTAGTGATTTCGAAAATGGAATCAATTTGAAAGTTTTTGGTAATTAGGCGTGCAAATAAAATTATTGTTCCGCTAAAAGAGTTAAACATCAAAGAAATATCAAAATTGATTATCATTTAATTACCTGTAACCTTTTTAACAAAGTCACGACGAATTAGTTTCACCAAATGTTGTTCAAAACTAGGATAAATTTAAATCAGTAAATAAAAATATAAAATTTTTGTTATTTATCTATTATTCGAGGTATTTGTGTGTTTTTTTATCTTAATATTTTTATACAAGATTGAAATTTTTAGTTTTTTGTTAAAATGTCAGTAGAGTTTGATTTTAACTTTTAAATAATACGCAGGATTATTTATTTTTTTTAAGCATAAATTTTATCATATTATTATTAAGTTGTTGATGATTGTATCAATTTCGACCTATTTTTGTTATAAAAAGGCATTTAATTAAAAAAAGTAATAATAATAAGTGATTTTTAAGTAAAATATTTATATTGCATTAATAATAATAATAATAATAATAACTAAATTTTAATTCCGTAATATAGAATAAGTATATAAGGTTTATTATTATTGTTGTTGTTGTTGTTTTTAAGTTTTACGCCATTTCTTTTTGAAGAATTGAATTTTTATAAATTTTATTTCCTAATTATTATTATTATTATTATTATTATTATTACATTGCAATTTATTCATTCCCATTTTTCAGTCAAGGATAATTTTTTTAACTGGTTAAAAATTCAGTGGTATTAAAAAATAGAAATATTTTAAATTTATTAAAATTTAAACTGGGCTATATTAGCTAATTATACTTTCATATATTTCTATATATTGAATATTTTGAAATTATTTTATTCTTTTTAAACAGATTACTTAATTCAAGAGTTTTATTAATATTTTTAATAACATGGACTTATTGTAATAAAAAATCTTGCTATAATCGTCTGAATGGTTTTGATTAGTTCAACTTACTACTAATAACTTTGAATATATTTATTTTTAATAAATGTTACAATTCTAAATTATGTTCTTAATGAAAGTTAAACATTTTATTAATAGTATGGCTGATTTTACAGATGTAATAACTGCTCTGATTTTTTTTTTCGGTCTGTTTTCTTCTGCAATTTTCTTTACCAAAGTAAGAATTAAATATTCAAATTTTGAATAAATATTTAAATTAATATTAATTTGTTTTAAAAAATTGAAATTTAATAAATTTTATTTTTTTAAACAGATTAATGTATTAGTCTTGTGCGGTTAAGTTTTGAGTATTTATGGTTTATTTATTAAAATGTAATTGAAACAGGAAAAACAATAACAAAATTAATAATAAAATTAATAAAATAATTAGTTAAATAAAAGTCATTTTTTATATACCACGTTCTTAAAAATAGACTAAAAGGTATAAAATAATTTCTCCTAACCCTATACAGATACACTGAGAAAAAAAAATATACCACCTTCATCTAGAACGAATAAGTGGTCATTATCTAAACCCCTTTACTAGAAATATAGATTTCCGAGCTATGCGTATAAGGCACGCCAATAAGTTGAATAGATGAAATGGTCGAGAATTTCTAGTCTATACATTTCTAGATGGGAAAACAATATTCTGAATGTTCTGAATCCTTTGCATTGTGAGAAATTCTCGCTTGATTTTCTAGAATTGGGTCATAAACCAAGATTATAGTCGCTAAAACTCGCCTCTTTTACTCGCATTTATTTGCAGTGATTTTTAAATAAGTTTGACCTCTTCTATAATATAGGCAAACGCTCTAGAATTCTAATAGGGGGTTTCTAGAACTCGCTTTCAAAATGGACTAGAATGTATAAGGATGACATGGAACTGTTTTTTCTAGAGCCACAGTTTAGATTCTAGATGTCAGTTATAGAATTTTTTCTTAGTGTATATAACATCATCGAAATTTCCCTGATAATTTGAGATTGTAAATTATTACTAGCTATGAAAATATTTGTAAGATTTAAAGCGAAAAATATGGGTCGCAGGCAATAGGTGATTAACTATTGCCGAGTCGTATTAATCCTGGACGATAGGACCCATGCCCCAGACCGCCCGGTTCCCGCTGTTCAATGTATTTTTCTAGTCAATTTTCTCCCCTTATTACTTCCGGTGTGAATTTTTTTTTTTTTTTTTTTTTTTTTTTTTAACATTGTGAGTTTTTTTGCGTTTCTTCCCATGCTATTTCTATGGGGTTTTTAGCCTTTTTTCCCCTTCTTTTTCTACATTCTAAAGTGGCGGTGGTTTAATACGGCGCAGGCAATAACTATTTTATTACACTGCCAATGATACGAGCCGTTGTGTGAATTTTCTCAAAGACAACTATTCCCTGCACTCTTTACTATTATCTATTAGTCTTGTGCGATTAAGTTTTGAGTACTGAACATTTATTTATTAAACAGTAATTGAAACAGAAAAAACAAATACTAATAACAAAATTAATAAAATAATTTTACTTTTCAGGTATTAAAAATACTGTGTTCTAAATAGTAAATATTCTGATAAAAATGTTAATAAGAAAGATAAAGAAAAAAAAAAAAAAACATGTTACCCTAAATAACGTTTTAATAAAAACAGTTCATCATAGAATTGCTTTTCATTATATTACAAACTTAAAAACAACTGTCTACAAATTTTATTAATTTTAATGTTAAAGAAGTCATAATAATAATAATAATAATAAAATCAGGAAAGGAAAAACATAACTCAAATAAAAACTAACAAGAAAATGTTAAGAATATTATGTTTAAAAAAAAAAAAAAATGCTCAAATAGAAAAAACGTTAAATTAATGAAAGGTTGTTATTTTAAGTAATGGAGTAAAACGCTAGATAAATCAATAAGATTTTACTGTTGTACTTATGAATTTATAATTATTAAGAATTGGAACTTTCTTCATTCATATCAAATCCTGATCCATTGATTGAAAAAAAAAATTCTCTTATACATGCAGGGTTTTAATTATTATTTTTTATTTATTTACTTTATTCTACTTTATTTTATTTCATTTTATTTTATTTCTGTGAGTTTTTGCATAACTTTCGGTTCAATCGAAAACAAACTGCATCGAAAACAAAGTCATGTTATAAGTCAGGTTTGTAGCTAATGCTTTAGGACGACCAGACTTTTTTAAATGATTTTAAGAACATATATGGCGGTGTCCTCGAATATTAAGAACAAAATAAATAAATCGCCTGAAAATATAAAATTTTAATAATTTTTATGTAGGAAGTACCAGAAGGAACTTATTTCAGCTTATTTACTTTACATATAATACGTTATTATAAAAAAAATTAATAACTTTATAACTGGCGTTCTCAAATGTATTCTAATTTTGGGGGGTCACACCTAACTCTATAAAACATTTTCATTAATAAATAAATTAATACTTACAAAACCTGTTTTTTGTGTTAATATTGAAGAAATTAATTTTTCAAAGTATCTACCGTACTAAAAACAACAAGCATTTACCTTAGTTAGAGCAGACAGTACGTAATTTTGTGGGCAGTCAAAGCCCATGTTATTCTGTGGAAAAATGTGTTACCACAATAACTCATTACTTAATGGGTTTTTCTTTCTTTCTTCTTTCTCTTTTTTCTTTTTCTTTTTTTCTTAATTCCATTTTCCCGTTCAAAAAATTTATAATCGTTAATTTCGAACTCGTTTCCAAAAAATCGATTTTTCACATTTTTAATATTTTATTTTCTGGCTAAAAAAATTCACTTACTTATATATATATTCACTCAAAGATAAAATATGAAAAATTAAAAAAACTAAACTTTGAAAAACGAGTATTAATTTAACGGTTGTGAATTTTCTGAATGTGAAAACGAAAAAAAAAAAAAAAAAAAGAAAAGAAAGAAAGAAAAAAAAAAAAAAAAAAAAAAAATACATTAAGCAATTGTGGAAACAAATTTTCCCATGCCATAACATGGGTTTTCATTGTCCACTAAATTAGGTATTGTCCTTTAAATATGAGAGTGAAGAAAAAGTGCCTGAAAAACAAAGTCATCGTATTAAATACTCTCCTAGGTAAGATTTAATTGATTAACATCTATTTTAAAGCACTTTTTTGTAAATAAAATTTTGCTGGTGATATAATTTTCATTCCTAATACTTGTCTGAATGCGTTAACTAAAGAGAGCGTCTGCCATTGAATAAAGAAGCGTTTGCTTTCGTTGAGACGACTTTAATTTAAAAATAAAAAAAAAAAAAAGCCACAAAAACAAAGTTATCACATTGAATATTCTTCTTGTCACATATTTTTTCGTTGATTGCTTGAAATCTGGAAAAGAACCACTTACATTCATCGCCATCATAAATCGTGTTTCCTTTCCATTAAAAGATTTTAACCGTTCAGAAATTAGTTGAAATGTGATTTAGAATAGATCAAATTACCCAGAGAAGAGAAACATTGATGTCTTTTTTTCAGTAAGTCAATGAAAAACTGCAATTGATTTCCAGCAGAGGGAGTTAGTTGTAAAAAGACGACGTGGTTGCCATGGAAGCCCAGCCAAATGAATCAGATTTACGGTTATTTTAAAGAGAAGTGAAGGAATACTTTAATCAAATTCAGCACCTTGGTGATTGGTTGATTTTGGGTTCCATTTATTCAATTATGTAAGTTTAAGGCTATTTTGTGTTAAAAGATATTTATTTCGTTAAGGGGAGGAGAATTTAATATTGACTGATTTACATGATCATATTTATAAACTCTTCGTCATCTCTGTTAAGTGTAAATAATAAACAATTTAGAAGCCAACTTGTTTCTGACAGCGTAATTAATTACAGCATTATTAGAGGTAAAGTAAATTAACAATACTGGAATTTTTTTTCAGTTTTGCGCGTATTTTTCTTTATAGTAATCATAATAAATATAAAAAGAAAATGAAGTGTACAAATAAAGAAAGTTTTACAGTGAAAAAAAGAAAACAGATATGTTTTTTTCATATTTTATCTTGAATGTAATTAATTCGATAATTTTTAATTTAATTTTTTTTTTTTTTTTTTTTTTTTTTTGACAAAAAAGTAAATAAATATTTCTAATAGAAAAAATTATTAAATGAACAAACAGACTTTAATTTAATACTTTTTCAGCAATAAAAAATATTATCGAGTACGTTATTTTAAATTAAATGACGATCATTAACATCATCGGTTCAGTAATTGGAGAAATTTGACATTTTTAACAATCTTGTCCAATATTACCCAATGTTGACCAATGTTTCACCGATTTCTGAAAAATTATATTTATATATAAGCTTTTCTTATCTTTCTTATGGTTTATATTATTATTGTTAAGTTTTAATAGAAAACCCTCTTTACTTTCTTTATACATATTCTTCTTGCAATATTCCTTTACCGTTTGTATTTACATTGGAATTATTTTAAAGTAAATATTATTCTTCTTTTCATATCTAAATTAAAAAATTTCTGGTCAAATTGGTTAAATAATTTTGTTAAATTAAAACAGTAACCTATTGGGCTTTTGTGGGTTATTATGGCAATATAAGCATCTATATTGATGGAAGACTTGGTGTGGGATTATAAACAAGGCAAATAACAACGTGTGGAACGCCAAAGATATGGCGTTCCTGTTATTTATTTTTGGCATTCATTTGACCTGTTTATAATGTAAGCATTTTCAATTATACTTCTTTATATATATATATATATATATATTAAGGTTTTATTTTATTTTTCGAAAAACAGAAGATACTCCAAAAAACAGACGTACAGTCGGCAGCAAAAATATCCGAGCACTAGGAAAAATTCCATGATTAAAAAAAGTATACTTAATACTGCTTTGTTAAATAAATCTTGTCGAATCATGTTCTTAGTCAGTCTAAGAACGTGATTCGAGAAGGATTTATTTAACAAATCGGTTTTAAGTGTACCTTTTGAATTATAGGCTTTTTTGAATCATCGAAATTATAGGCTAGCGCTCGGATACTTTTGCTGCTGATTGTACAATCGGTAACAAAAGTGTCCGAACACTCCAATTTCAGCCGATATTGGGGTAAAGACATGCCATTATATATTGGTTTTTCCGACGAACCCAAATATTAGCCAACATTACTGTGCTACTGGGGTAATATAAAGGTAATTCCTATTGAAAGGGTCTTGTTGCTTTGTTCGGTAACAGAGGAATATATTTTTTCTCCTACAGTCGGTAACAAAAGTGTCCGAACACTAGCAAAAATTCCTATGTAAAATAAGTACACTTCATACGGTTTCGTTAAATAAATCCTTATCGAATCATGTTCTTACACTGACTAAGAACAGGATTCGACAAGGATTTATTTAAGAAAACCGTTTGAATTGTACTTTTTTTACATAGGAATTTTTGCTAGCTTTCGGACACTTTTGTTACCGACTGTATATCACGGAAAAGTCTAGTGACCAGAGTTTCCTTCTGGCAGCCCAGTATAGTTCGCCCATTTGAGAAATTTTCCACAGTAAAGTACTTCTCACGAAGGACAGAACACTATAAAATATGGTTAAAATCCGTAAAGTTTCCCTCTGAACAAAAAGGGTAGTCAGCATAAGGGAAAAGATCAATGCGGTGAAGGTGACTCCCCAAAAAGTCATGCGATGTTATGATTCTAAAATTGGCAGAAGCTACATATCTAGGGAGCTTGCCTGGAAATAGATGAGTCAAAAGATTGCTTCAAGACTTTCCTATAACCTGAGTCACGTGATAGTTCTTAACAGCACTATTGAACTTCTGTCTTATCTCACTACACATAATAAAGTAAGGACAGGGGCAAGATGGTTGAGGCAAAAAGAATTCAGACTTAGCCAGCTGGTCAGAACATTAATTTTCAGGAATGACACAATGATTCGGAATCCACTCCATGGTGACATTCCAACCATTTTGTAAAACTTTTTCAAGCATGATTCGAGTTTTATTTACATTAGCAGTATCTTCATTTTTGAATTGCCCGAATTTGGATTGCAGCCTGAGAGTCAACAAAGACAACTGCCTTTACGTGAGTCATAATACTTGTGAGTTTAGAGTAGCTTGGCTGATAGCCTCAATTTCAGCATCAAAATTAGTTGCAGGAAAACCAATAGCAACATATCCTTTAAAGATGTCTTTACAATAGAAATCTGAACCACAATTGTAATCGTCAGATAGTGAGTCGTCAGTGTAAATATGGAGCCAATCATCAGTAGGATATAAGGTGTAGATAATCTCAAGAGAACAGGTCTTTAAAGCAGATGTGGTAGCACCAAATTTATTTTTCTCACGTTAATAGAGAAGCTGAAATCAGGGAGACGAGTCTTTATGGGTAAGTAGGAACTTCTCAAAAGGGAATCCTTTGCAAACTGCTGGAGCATATATTTTTGGCTGATCACATCAGGAGTGCTCAGGAATATACTGCGTGACTTTAGCTTACCCATACAAGGGATATAGGAAGTCCAATGATCAAGTGGGAGTCGTATACATTTTTCAAAAAGTTTCAATAGCTGGCGTTCTCCTCTGAAGGAGAAAGGGTTTCAAGTTAGTTTGGATCACACATTACTATACAGATAGGGCAGCGAAGCTAAAACGTGAACCGGAAATATAGTGGTACCACTAGTGTCAACAGAAGGAAACTGCATGTGGGAAGTCTGCATGATTAGCATCTTTGATCGAACATTGTTTTTCTCTTTCGCGATTATTTAGTAGCAGGTTAGTATGTGAAGTTTTCTTTTTCTTCATTTTTTATTATTTTTGAATTCACAAAATCATAGTAAAAACATTCACAGCTATTCTTCTAAGAAATAAAATTAATTTTTATTATGTTTTAAAATATATTTTGCCAAACATATTCTTATTCAAGTACAGATTAAAATAACAAACTGTAACTCTGAAATAGCAGTGTGAAATCTTAAATATTTAACATTGCTTGGTTTAAATAACACAAAATGCTTTAAAATGAAAAAAATATTTTAGATTTATGTATATTTTCGAAATTTATTTGCTAAATGTTTAGTACTTGCTTCTTAAAATAAATTGCTTTCGACAATCAAGTTCGTAAACAATAACAGATGCCAAACGTAAACATCAATACAATGGTTAGTTGGTTGGATGTTTAGTTTAACGTTGGACTAATATTACGATATGAACATAGATACAATAAAAACAAGACGAGCGATTGCGTGAGCTGGAGAGCTCGAGAAACATACAGCTGTTGACAATAGGGTCGTTGCAGTCAAATTTTGGTTACCGAAGAACATACGGGAGTGTCCTATTTGTGTAATAATCTGTGGTTTGGATTTCCATAGCACAAATAGTAGTAGATTGGGCAGCACCAGTGATAAGTCTAAGGGCTTGCGCGACAGTCGGCTGAGACAGTTGCAACGAGTTCCTCTCTGTAATTCAGAACTGGTCTTATGTATGTCTTATAAACAGTAGAGAGGACATCTTGTGTAGAACCCCAGGTAATCCAAGCAAGACGTTTGAGCAGCCTTAGCCCGTTGATCCTCCTTTGTGCGATCTCAGTGGAGTGATTCTTCCAGCTTGCTTTTGAGTAAGCTGACCAATGTCCGTATTCACCCTTAACTTCAACTCCCGGTTCAATGCAAAAACTTGAAAAGCATCTAAAGGCAGGGTGCAGCTTTCCAGCAAAATTTGGCAGGCTGTTTCTGCCATCTAGCGTCGAGGATTTCATATAATCTCTTATTGGTTATTTTCACCTGAAAAATCTTAAAATAACTATATCGCTAGATGACAGAAATAACGCGTCAAAATTTGCTGAAAATTTTCACCCCGCCTTTATACACTTTTCAGATTTTCGTGTTCAACCGGGAGTTGAAGTTATTGGTGAATAAGAGCCTAAATGTCCCCATTTTCTGGGTACGACCTTTATTTTGAAAGCATACATCAAAGTTTTAAAGAAATTGTAAACAATAAATTATTTATCATTGGTATTTTATTTTTAGTCCTCATTCATTGTGAATTTAAATGTATACCTCTAAAATTGGATAATTGTAGCAATTTTTAACGCTTCTCTGTTATAAAGGTCTGTTATCTGGTCAGCCTACCTTTGAGTCAAGAGAAACATCCAAATATTTAGCATTATGAACTCTACTCAAAGCATTGTCCCAAAAATCCAGATAGAAGAATATATAAATTCATTCATATTTTATGTATTTTAGAAACCAATTCAATCAGCATAATTTGTTGAGAAATTCAAAACGAATCCATAAATTATAAAGAAGCATGTAGTCTAACCTCTTCTAAAATAATATAGAATGATTTAAAATATATTTTATAACGAAAACACATTTATTTTATTTTTATATTTGTTTAATTGATGAAAATCTTTAATCACTGCTATATCTTCCATGACTTACAAAATTTTAAGCTGAAAATAAGCAAATTTTATTACATAATATATATGATTTAAATTAGGCTAATTAAAAAGAAGTATTTCCCTAAATTAAATAAAATGATTTTAATTTTTCCCGGAGGAAGAGAGCATTTTCTTTGAATTATTCTGTATCATTCGCAAATATTTCTTCATTTAAAAAATAAAAATAAAAACACATTCTAGAACATTTACAAATCTTATTTATTGAAATTTTATTTTTCCGACTGAGTGAAAATAATGCCTGGACACCGGTCAGCATTACTCACTCAGACAACCTAGGTTGTCTGAGTGAGTAATGCTGACCGGTGTGTTGGCCTGGATAGCTCAATTGGTAGAGCCTTGACCTTGTAAGTCAAAGATCCGGGGTTCGAGTCCCGGTCCAGGCATTATTTTCACTCAGTCGAAAAAATAGAATTTCAATAAATATGATTTTCTTCCACAGTTGATTGTGTGATTTTAATAAAAATTGTATTTACAAATCTGAGTAGCAAATTTTTCTATTCATTGTCTTCGCACCTCTTCTATCATTCTACTCAGGAAATAATAATAATAATAATAATATCTACATTATTATAATTATGCATTTTATTCCCTAACAGTTATTAGAAATTTTATCATATTGTCTATGTAACGTATCTAATGCGTGAGCGCTTATATATATATATATATATATATATATTAGAGCTACGATACAGTTTAAACTGAACTACTCACACTCTATTTTCGAAACAAAACATAAGTAAATAAAATTGTGAGGTTAAGTTTATATATTCGATACTTTTTCTCTGAACTTTAAAGAACACAAATATTCCTCGCAACGTTTTCAATACAAAATTTAAATCATTTTGTATTTGAGGGGTTTTTATATATTTATTCCTGAAATGCAAGGGATTCATTGGATTTCCACCACTTAAGCATGTTAAAGACTGTGTCTTATAAAAATAATTATACGTGTATATATATATATATATATATATATATATATATATATATAATCAGTGCAAGAATGTTTTTATGAAATTTAAAGATGACTCAACTTCAGTATCAAAACAATTCCTCGGATCACAAGCTGAGACTACCCATATCAAATCAAAGAAATATATATATATATATATATATATATACCTTTGAACAAACATAAAAGTGAACTTTCATTCACCTTAAAAAATATATGTATATTATTATTATTATTATTATTATTGAAATAAAACTTCAAGAAAGTTTTATTGTATTGCATATATGTTATAAAACTTCAAAAACTTTTATGCCTATCATTTTTAGGCACAAAGGCGCACAGAAAAAATACATATAATAAAAGTTCTCGTAATTATGATTAAATGTAATAAACGCTTTCAAGAACTTTTGTGTTATTTTCAAAGAATTTTAATTTAAGCACGAATAGGGGACATGAATATTTTTAATATATGTTCGACGTATGATACGATAATTACGGGAAAAAAAAAAAACTATTTTATGGTGAATTATTTTATTTATCTACATTTTTTAATGAGAAATGCTACGCAAGCAAAAGCAAGAGAAAAAAAAGAAAAGAAAAAAAGAACACCCACTTTAATCCAATTCTTTTCTTTTTTCCAGAAGATCGCCATCCACTCATTTGAATAAAGCACCGTGCATTCATATTCCAAGTTAGTGAAAATTATTCAAAATAAGACACATAAAAGCAAATATTTATTATAAAGATTTTAAATAATAAATTTTCCGAGCAATTTTCACCATAAATAAACACAAAGTATATTCATCGAATATTTTTGTCAACAAAAAGGCGCGCTGGAATTACTTTACTTTAAAAGTTTTTAAATATCATCTTTATTCTAAGAAAAATGTTTTAAATGCATTTCTCAAAATTTCAAGACTGGCAGCAACATAAACAAAATATCGACATAGAAATTTTCCTCTGGAATACCGGCATTGTAAAGAGAACTTTATTAATAGTCCGTGATTTTTTTCCCCACTTTTTAAAAAAAATTCACTTTGATTACGGAATTCTTTGAGCTGATTTGCATTTGATAATGTTCGCCACTTTTAATTTTCGATTTCTTAGTTTCGAACAAACTTCTCTTTTTTTTCTTTTTATTACATTCCTTTCTTTGTCTAGAAAGGTGCAATTTTATGAAGTAGAAAACTTTTCTTAATAGTACCAAAAAAAAAACATAATTTTGAAGTTGTTCGAAAACTTTTGTTGAACAAAGTGTTTTATTTAGAAAACTAACAACATACTTTTTTTTTCTAAAAAATAAAAAATAAAAACATTGTGTTGAAACATAAGTATACCTCGTTTGAGCTCCAAGTAATTTTTATTGTATAATTGAAAAAGAAAAGAAACTAAAAATGCATTCTTTAGAGGTTTGAAAATGTAAATTGAATTTTAAAAAATTCCGCTGTCTCATACAAGAGGATTTTGTTTACACGGTAAGACAATATAAAAGTTTTACAAAGCTTATGAATTTGTTGATTCGCTTGGGATTATGAGAAATGGATATTTTTTAAAAAGTTCTCTTGGGGAAAAAAAAAAGATAAACTTTATTACAAACCTTTATATTTCTTTAAAGATAAGTTTGAATATGATAATTTAAAAATGTGGAGCTCCACGCAGGAGATAATATGCTTTAATCTAGTTAACGAAAGTTCTAATTAAACCTTTTCTTTTGCGGCAAATTATTGAACAATACGATGTTGTACTAAATTCAGGTATGAAGTTTTCTTTTTTTCACAATGAATATAATATAAATTTCGTAAGGAAAGTGAAATCTATTGAGCAGAAGTATACAGTTTATCAAAAACGGTGGCTTATGAATTTATATAAAATGTTTTACAATAAAGTTTTCCATATTTTAATATTGTATAATCATAATGTATTTAATATTATATAATATGGTAATCGTTAACTCTGATAAATTTTACTATTAATTAAAATTATTAAGTCATTTAGTTAGTATTATTATGCGTACAGAATCACAATACAAACCGTAGAATGTTTATTGTAGTATACTATTGTACAAACATGGATGGTGACTACCTAAGTACTTTTTAGTTTTAGTAAATTTAATATAAAGTAAGATAAGTCTACTGATAATATCGTTTTTATACGAAACTTGTTGTAAAAGTTCTGAACTTATATTGTTTTATTCGTAATTTTGAATTAGTTTGAAAATACCTGTTCTCCGTATTATTATTATTATCATTTTATTTATTTCATTTAAAGATTAATTGGACTGCATTTTGTGTTTCCTCTACAAAACGATGCGTATTTTAACGTGCATTTCCATGTAACTCGAGTTTATTTTATTTTATTTTATTTTATTTTATTTTATTTTATTTTTTTAATGCCGTGATATTCATTTAGAAATTTTCCGAATAACATTCAAATTGCATTAAAAGATAAAAAGGCAAATAATAAGAAAAAACACTTTTATTTTACTCATTAGAGTTATAAAGATACGAATTTTTTTTTTTTTTTTTTTTTAATCTAAAAAAGGCTAAATTTTAAATATATCCGTTTTTTATTCAAAAAACAATCTGGTATGTCCCTCACACGGATTTCTTTTACCCTGAAACTTAATACTATAAATACAGATTGGAGATTAAGGTGTGAGATAACGAGTACTGTTATGTAAACTTATGTTAAAACAATTTAAATTAGACTTCGAAACAATTTTATTTGACAAATAATTATGTGTGAGGGGAGTTACCTCCTTCCTTCAACCCCCGTTTCATTATTGTACCTACAATTATATAGAATTCAAATCTGTTATCAAATTCAAAAGTTCATTTAAAATTATTCAGACAATTTTCACACGCATCATTCCTTGAAACTGATCAATCTTGATTGCACTTTTCTAGTAACAAGTGTATTAACTTCAAAATTCAACATTTAGAACCCCTGAAATTATTTGTTTTTAATTTATTCTAAGAGACACAGACAAAGATCAAACGTTAAGAAACTTGACTTTGATATTAAGGAAGCCTCAAAACGTGTAAATATACAAAAAACCAACCGATGAATATTTAGGCTAAAAAAAAAATACATTATTTACCATAGGACTATAAGGAATTAATTTAATTCCTGAAACAGCTTTTCTGGGAATGGTAAAATATTAAAATAAAGCACTTCCATTAACAATAAAAAAAATTTTTATAGCTTATATATTGGCAACCCTGTATATCTTTTGAAAAATATATACACACTACATGGGGTACATAAATATAATCCGATATTAATAACATACGGCACAACCTGAAGTAAACTTCAATGAATTTTCAAGTGTTGTCGAACTATAGCCTAGTTCTTTTGTGTAGCCTTGTAAACGAACAGTGAATGATTTCCATAACCTATTCTACATGAAATATGTTTTTATGCATATAAAATATATATATATTAATTTCATTTGGTTTAGTGCAGTCTATAGATGTTTAAACTCTAGTTACCTACAATTTCCTCCATAGACGTGATGTATTTTAATTATCTTGAATGTCCCTGTACCCGAACTATTCGCTTGATCTCAACGAAATGCTTAATGTGGGATGATACACATTTAGAATACTAAGTTTAGACTTTCTTCTATTATTTGTTCTTGAGATATACTGATGACAGATAGACGCACAGACACACACTCTCACATACACACACATAGGCAGATAGGTAGACACATACGCACACATACACACACATAAGCAGATGGACAGACACACAGACAAACCGCTAAAAATATGATTTTTGGATTCAGGGGACCTCGAAACGTGTAAATATAAGAAAAACTTAATTTCGAAAATTTGACCCAAAAACAGTACTTTCTCCACCATGTGTAAGAAAAAGTAATATAGCATGATTTATCGATCTCATTTGATAAACAGTAAATATCTTACCTTTTATTAGATACTACCCTAATACTATTTTTACATGTTTTTGTAAAAAATTTATGATAAAATACCAAATGGCCACTTTTTTCAAAAATATATACTATTTTCTTTATAAAATTCGAAAACATTCTTATTTCTCTAAAACTTTCTACCTATTGATTTTGTAATGCTCTCCTTTAAAGTTTTTCATTTTAGTTTAGTTTTTTTTCTCTTTTAGTCATGTGTTTCTTCCATCCTAAAATCTTCTCGATCCTTTGAACTAACGTTTGAGTATTTTTTTTTTTTTTTTCTTTTGGATATCTTTTGTTTCTTTTATTTGTTCGCAATATACTAGAGACATATTTCTAGTATACTTCAGTATAGAACCATCTATTTTAGGTAAGAAGAAAGAGATATTGTAAGCATTTTTGTCCCTACATTCAGTTGTATTGCAAATATTCTATTTTTCATATTTTTCGCACAGTCGACATAAATACCTTCACAACATAGAAACATTTTATCACCTACAATTTCAAATGCGATAAATAACATAGAATATATTATTATTACTAGAGTCAATGTTAATGAATTAAAACTACTTTTTGTTTTGTTTTTTAATCTCTTATAGAAGAACAAAATTAGATTATAATAAAATTGGTAAGTTATTTATTTAGAATTCCAAAAATACTTTACTCAATTTGTAAGTTACTTAGTAATTTTTAAGTTCTTTAATTTTTTATTTGTGTTTTAGCATTTATAATGTTTTATTGCTGTATAATTTTACAGACTATTTTGTTTAATTTTTTGGTTTAAAAAAAGTTTTAGATCATTTTTAAAATTAGACAAAAAGCTAAAAAAAATAATAATAATAATAATAATAATAATAATAATAATAAAAGCACACTTTCATTTTTAAAAATGTGCTAAAAATTTCACTGCCTACATAGCCTCCATAAATTAAAAGGTCCTAACTCCATTTTTTTTTTTTCCCCTTAATACATTTTTGTAGCTTTTACGAATAGATTAAAAAAAAATCTTATGGCATTAGAAAGTTTCAATTCCAGTTTTTCACAAACAATATTAAAAAAAAAAAAAAAAAAATTATTTAGAAAAACGTTATTTATTTCTTTAATGTATAAGTGCAGTCCAATCCACCGAATGTAGATAAAATACATGAATTCAAAACTTCAATTCAATCGGGTGATAGAAAATGAACTATTCGAAAACAAGCTTTGCACTGTAGTTGGGGTTCCAGGTCTTAAGCTCCCCCCCCCCCCCCCCAAGTCTGTTACTGTTTACAAATGTATTGTTGTTAGAATTATACATGGAAAATTTCAGCTCAAACAGACGATAGGAAGTGTGTTAAAATACAAAAGCAAATTTTGAACTGGAGTTGCAGACCCAGGGCCTTGAGAGCCCCAACCATAAATACGTTACTTCTTGACCATGTATTATCATAGACGTTATAGAAGGTGATTATAATTAAAGTTACGATTTCAAATCGCTATAATTTTAAAACTATCCACCATAGCGATTTGATATTTTACCAGAGCAATCCTGAGGCAATGAAATTTTATTTGAGGGAGGAAAAAAGTAGTTTCAACAGGTTCCTATAGAGGGTGCTGTCAGGGTAATGTCAGAGGAAACGCCTAAATGGACTCATTAAACACAGGAATGTTGTTAGCCACACAATGGATGGAATACGTGTTTACAGTGGAAACAGTCATAGTGAAAAGAGAAAAAGAGGAGCTTCATGAAACAAATACTTTACTGATAATGAACGGCACATTTTGGAACTATTGTTTTTTCTTTTGCCAAACAAAATTTCATTACCTCACGAATGCTCTGGTGAAATATCAAATCAATCTGGTGAGTAGTTTTAATATTATAGCGTTTTGAAATTGTAACTTTGATTATTAATCACCCTGTACATGTATGCCAAATTTCTGCTCAATCGTATCGTAGGAAGTGGGTGAAAATTAAATTCTTAGAATTGGCACACACACCTAAACTATATTCCAAAAGTGTGTAATTATTTTAAAATTTCATTGTAACTCTTTAAAAAATTACTTTCTCACTACATTTATAGTTAAAAAAATATAGAGTATTGATCAAAAAATAAATAATTTGAGATAAATCAGTAAACATTTCTCAACTTTTAGAATAAACTGAATCAAACTTTTTTTTTTTTTTTTCCCTCGAGATAAGAATGTTAAAACGACAGTCAAAAGTGTAAAATAAAATCTTACAGCAATGTCACTGATAGATTAAAATTTTCATGATGTACAGTTTTAAACAAAAAAAATTTTGGAGGAACGAATTTAAATCCAGTTTTTTGGTAATTTGAATTTTTCTGCATAAGTGTAACCTTTAGTTTTTATTTAATTTTAATTTAAGGTCAATTTGTATCTTTAAATAATTTTTAAAAATCTATTTCTTTTCTATAAATAATAAAATTATGCTAATTTATAGAAAAATGAAAAAAAAAATGTCTTTTATTTTTTCAAAAACTTTTAAAGTCAAACTTTCGTTAAAGTATTAAAAAGCTACATGTAAAATTTCGTTTTATTCTATATATTTGTAATAGTATTAATAAAAATTTAAATACCGCGTTTTTTTTTATTATTATTTTTATTATTATTATTATTACTATATTGGTAATTATTAGGAAGTTAACTGAACTTCCTCCTAATTTCGAAAAATGTAATTTATCATTATAAAATAAAATAGCAGGGAAAACGCAGCAGCCGTTTGTTAATGGAATATTTATATTTAGTCTCATTTTCTTAAGACTGACGGCCCCGCCAGTGGTTGAGAAGTCTATCTCTTAAAGATGGAATACGGGAAGTGCCGGATTTGATCCCAGGTGAAGCTCGTCGGCCTAGCCATTCGGAGTTTTCTGTGGTTTTCTCCGAAACTCGCGTGAATACAAGCTAGAACCCCTTAAAAAGATCCCCTACGGAAGGCATCTCCTGCTTATACCTAAGTTTCTAGTGTAAGTAATCGGTTTTAATAGGAACACCAACACACCTTAAAAATGATAAAATTTCTCTAAATAAATTTTCCAGCAATCTGAAGTCCAACGTAATAAATGCTTTTTCTGGAATTTTTGAACAGTGTTTTAATATTTCATTCTTTTTTTTTTCTTTTGTTAAGTTTTTTTTTTTTTTTTAACTTGAATAGAAAGTAAGGATTTTCTTTGTATTAAAATATATTATTAATATTAAATATATTATTAATACGTTTATTCAAATATTTAATTTTATTTACTTATTTTTTCTTTATTTTATTTTATTTTCTTTATTTCTTTATTTATTTTTTCTTTCAGAAATTTACTTGAAATTTTTATAGCTATCTTTCTTTGAATTCTGAGAAATTTTCTTAGAAATCGTGCTCATTTTTTTTTTTTTTTTTTTTTTTAATTGAGTCCAGTCTCGCTGACACGTGATTTCAAACTGACAGTGAACAATATATATATACATAATAAAAACTTAAACAAATTATGTGAACTGAATTTAAAATCCATATATATGCATGCTATTTATGTTCTTACTCGATTTGGATTTCTTAATACATTATATAAAAAGATGAAGAAAATAAATATCATTATCCTACTTTGTCTTACGTTCATACATTTATGCAATGTTCGTTGACTTTTATTTATTTATTTATTTATTTATTTTGTAGCACCAATAAATGTATTCGTGGAACAAGAGATAATTCTTTATTTATATAAATGTAATTTTTTTCTCCAAATTTTGATACTAAAATATATTGCTATTTTATAATAGTTTCATTTTATTTATTTATTTATTTTCTTATTCAAATTTTAGGAAGTAATCTTAAAGTACCTCAAATCTATCTAAACCTCTTGGCATATACTGAAATATGTACATATACAGTAACCGCCGCTTAATAAATTCACTGGTTAATAAAATCAGCCGCTTAATCTGATCAAATTGCCAGGACTGGAATAAAATAAAAACAAACTACTTTTAAACCGCCACTTAATAAAATCAGCATCGCCGGTTAATAAACTAAAAAATATCTCCTCATCATCCAAAAATATCATTTATGCTTTTTTTTTTTTTTTTTTTTGAAAAAGAAATTAAAACACAACAAACACTCCATTACCGATCATTGTCGAAGATTTTACACTTGCAGCACATCTACAAATTAAACACGTCCCATAACTTATCTCCGCAACAATTTAAAAACGCAGTAATATATTATAAATCTGATTTGAAATAAAAAAATTTTTTATTATTATTATTAAAAAACAGTTTCTAGTTCTTATTTTGAAATTACTATAATTCATGAGGTTTAAACGGAGAGACTTTAAATTTGTAAGAACAGCGTCAACTTTTGGTAAGTAATAATGATTTTCTTCAAAGGAAAGCGCTTGGGAATGCGTTTAATTTACTTATATTGAAGGAACAATTTTTTTAATTATTTATGAAAAATTAATTAATATTGTTTACTAATTCCATTATTCATTACCTTTTGAAGTTTCTTTCCAAATTCAAGGAAATAATATTTTTTCCTTAAGTGCAAGAACGTTCGCCGGATGTAAAATTCAGCCGCTTAATAAAATCACTTTGGCTCAGGACGAATGTGATTTTAATAAGCGGCGGGAACTGTATATTTCTGCCTATCGTATAGTGTTGAAAGGGTAGATTTGAATCAAAAATAAAGGAATAAATAGGAGTATATATTTTCACCAAGGTTTGCCTAAAACTGATCCTAACTGAGATAAACTTTTGTGATAGAAGTGGTCGTACTCCCCTTTCGATATACACAACATATGATGTTCTAGTGGTTTGCCGTTTGCATATACCTTATCTGATCGGAATATATATTGATCTCTGGCTCTGATTAAATTTCGGTTTGTAAGATCTATATTGCGCTGTTGAAATCTTTCATATTGTTTGTATTTATGCCGTTCAATTTTCATTTATATATTTTTAAATTTATATCGTATTCCATTCTTATGTGTTCTAACAGTTAAGTAATTATTATACTGATTATTATTTTTTTTTCTCTGTTCTGAAAACACAGTAACAAATAATAAAAACATGAATATATTTTTAAAAAGGCTTAATACGATGCGTTAAGCTAATTTTTATATTAATAGATAACAATAAAAAGTGTTAAGAAATTGGTATTCAGTAATGGACACAACGTTGAAAAAATACACTATACAATGTAAAAACACGCATCAATTGTTTTGGATGAAAATGATTAATAATACTTCATATATTTTTTTACAAGGGCACATAAAATTTTAACTTTATAACCTTTTTACTTTACTTTATTTTATTTTTGTAAAATATATCGATTGCTTTCGAAATAGGAATATGCTTGTAACATAGACCATTATTATTAATATTTTGTAAATTATTATCATATCGCACATGCGTTAAAAAAAAAGAAAAATTTAAATTAAATATAAAAACGCACATCTAAATTTCAAAATTAATGTGTTTTACAACAATGATTATTTCAATAAAATATTCTATTACAATTTATTTTTAAAAGGCATTTTTTTTTTTTTTTAATCTTATTTTGCTTACAGGATTTACTAAATTATATAAAGTATTTCCAAAATTCCTGTGAATATATGACCATTGGACATAAATCGCAGCAGTATGCAGCAAATAATGAAATGTCATGGGTCGACTAGTTCACAATATACATTATAAATCAAAAATGAAACATGGAGCTACAATAAATAAATAATAAAAATAATATATAATCAGTTTCATGTACATTGGAAACGAATGGCTATTTTATTATTATCTTTTTACGGAATCAAATCGACATACATTTGTCGGGTCATGGCTGTCAGTTTTCCTCCATGATTAACATAAATATACCAAATGTTTGATCAGTTTGCTATCATCGGGAGTACTTTAGATCAGGCGTAACCAATCCAAAAGAATTCGAGGGGGTAAAAATTTAAAACTGAATGTATTAATATAAATTTATTTTTATTCATAAATTAACAATAAAAAAATTCAAAGAATCAAATATTTATATCTAAAATAATAATCACTGTCAATAACAAAATAGTAAATTATAATAAATCTATAATATTTGTTTCTATAGCTACCATAACTGTCTGTCTAAGTTAATTTCCCTATGAAGAGTCAAAACAGCTTTATTAAATTTTGCTATTTTGTTGTCTGATTTATAAACTTCGATAATTCCATCGCAAGCCGCAAACTAAAACACTGCGAACCGCGAATTGGCTACCCTTGCTTTAGAATATATTTTATAAACATCGCATTTATATAAGTACTTAAATATTCTATAGCTACGTGAAATAAAGAAAATAATTAAAATTCGAAATAAATTGAACTTTTACTGGGCTTTGGCAGAACGTGGCAATCAACAGGTCTGTAAGATATGTATATACGTTAATGGAATTTTAATTAATTTATATTTATTATTTAATTATATTTAAATTTTGAGACATCCGTTGGTGTTCATATAATATGTATAGGTAGTTCGTATTTTAATTTTTATAAATTTCCTCTTTTGGTTATAGTATTTATAATGTAGTAAAAAGGAAAATTCGTATTTTCCTTCAGTGATTAGGTCTTTAATTTATGTATATGACAATTAGATGATTGGTCAATCTATAAATATTTTGATGTGTTGATAGGGGATTGTAGTACTGATATAATGGTAAATAAACTGATGATCTCGTTGAAAAATCAAACAAATATTTATTATTTCGATGCAAAATAAGTTTTTACGATATGATACTTTTGTTTATTTATTTTTAATTGTCTGTTGTTTTCGATATTAACATGTTTAGATAACTCGTTTTCAATAAAATAATGCTTTATTTACAGATAATGTAGTAAAAAACGGGAATATACGTAACATTTTTCTTATCGAAATAAGTCCTTCACTAAGTATGATGAAAAATTTATTCCCGTTTGTACAATTTCGGTGATGATATATTTGATGATCAGATCTCAATTCATGGGTTTACCATGTCAAACGACACGCTCCCGGACGCAGGTCCTCTAATTCATACTGGGGCAATTTCATCCCCTCGTATGAAGCAGGTGGAACTACTCAACAAAACGCGCCCCCGCACGTGACATGTGTTACTGTATACGCGCACTGTGTTAGAAACACCGCTTTATGGTGCCGCTAAAACCCAAATAAAGAGGGCGTAACATGTCGCCCCCTCTATTAAAAGAGGGGCTCGAATCCCTGCTGAGTTTTCTTTTCGAACAACAGAGAATTAGTGTAAATGGAGTAGAGTGGAGAAGTGTGCACAAAAGAATGTACAGATTGCCATTGAAAGCTTACGTCAAATTATTGTTAGAGGTTTTGAAAGGGAGTTGGTTAACGTAACTGTACCCGTACTCGAAAGAGGATTTAGAGCTGAATAAATTGAATGTATAATAAAGTACTGCCTGGAGTGGGTTATTAACATGCTATGAATTATAAAGTATGCAGGTGCATGAAGTTAAGCAAATAAATGTCTTTTTTTTTTATACCTTACATCGATGACTGTGTACATTAGGTTTTCTTTTATTTGCTGCATGGCAATATGCATATCTTAAAAAAGCATTTTTTTTTTTTTTTTTTTTTTTTACAGAATTTAAAATAAAAAAAATATTTGGATACAAACAAAAAGAAATTAAATTTTAAAAATATATAAATTTTGCAAAAGAATTTTCAAAAAATTTTAACTCTTTCTCGCTCTTAAAGATTAAATTAACAGATTTATACAAAAGAATATTTTTGCTTTGATTCGTCCTTTGATTTTGGTTATGGACAGATTATCATATCGTTTATCATTGAATATATTGTGTGAGAAGCAAATTTCACTCTCGATTTTTTCTTCAGTGTCATTGAAGGTATAATTTCTTATATCTAAAGCAATTTCATTTCCGAAAAGCTTTAAAAAGTAACGTATGTACTTTCATATTTAAATTTAGCAAAGTTTCTATATTATTTATTATTTATACATTAATACGCAAACACGAAATTTGTCGTACATATTTAGCTTATTTTTAATAAGGAAAAGATTTGGTCAATGTGGATTGCAGAATATATATGTATGTATATATTGATAATCATAGCATTCAGTTGTAATGTAAATATCATTAAATTTTATTAATAATTCAAACAATTAATATGATCAATATCAAAGTCTACCCAAATCTAAAATGAAATAAAGTCAAAACAAAATGAAATAAAACAAATTGGACTTAGATAAAAGCATGTTTGTATTCTAATTTTTTCAAGGGCCTGGTAAAATACGAAACATGTAAAGGGAAATTTTTCTGTTACAAAGATAGCAAAACTAAATATTTCTTTGTACCGAGGTGTACCAAGTGATATATATATATATATATATATATATATATATGTAAATGTAAATTTAAAACATTTAAATATAAATACGTCTATAAATATATTTTAAAATAAGTTTATTATTACTTGTGCAGATAAATTTTCTGTTAACTATGTCATAATTTGCAAAGAGTTTATAAACAGATCTTACATAATGTTACAATAAATAGCAACATTTTTAAGCAAACTTCTTTAAAAACTGATATTATTAATAAAAGAATTTTAAGTGCTTATAAATTATTAAAATTTAAATTTAAAAAAATTAAACTATCCATATGCTGTTGTTATTTCCTTAGTTTCATAAAACTCCCATAAAATTTCGAACCATTACAATTAGTTAAAATGCTTTTAATGTAGCTTTTAATTTTTTTTAAACAAATCTACAGTTTACCTTTAAACATCGATGAACGCCAATGCATTCCCAAAGAAATAAATGCCAGTGCATTATATTTTATAAGAGAAATTTTTATATATCATATTTAAATAACTTTGTACTGCACAAATCACACTGTTAAAAATTTTGTCCCAGGTTGAACCAAAATATGGTCTACATTAGCAGCAACCATGAGATGGTGAAACCTTTTACCATGATTTGGTAATTGGTTCTACCAAAACTTCGTAATATAGTTGTTGTAACTATAAAATAGAGTGATCTTTTACCATGATTTGGTGCAATTTTGTTTTCAACAAATAGTATCAAATCATGGTAAAAGGTTTCACCATCGCATGACTGTAGCTACTTTTGCACCAAGTTTTAGTACAATCTAGCGTATTGCAGAAACCGTAGTAACCAAATTTTGGTTCAACTTCTAACTGAAATTTTTAACAGTGCATGTTGAAATAGACATTTATTATTCATACGCTGTAAAAAATATGTTCTATTTGCTGCCAGAAGTTCTCTGTAATTTGAGAAAATACGTTCTGACATCGTAATTTTTTCGTAAATTACACGTACTTTCTCAAATTACAGAAAATTTCTGGCAGCAAATAGGGCATATTTTTTTACAGTGATGCTAAAAAAATATTTTCTATAGAGCACTGTTAAAAAAATGCAATTTCGTTGCCAGAAATTCTCTGTGAAAATTACAGAATTCTCTGTAATTTGAGAAAAAAGTCGTAAATTACGGAAAAATCACGTTGACAACGTATTTTTCTATAACTTTAACAGAATTCTGTAGTTTTCACAGAGAATTTCTGGCAACAAAGTTGCATTTTTTTAACAGTGATATGGTACGTTTAGCGTTAACACTTATAGGACTGCACTAAAAAATTCTGATACTTTAAGGGTTGCAATTAGAAATCGCTATAATTACTTTTCCGTTAATGTTAAGCGTTTTTAGCACTTTTCAACAATGTTTAACAGTGATTATGAATTCGATTAGCGTATCTGTATCTGTATGTAGACAACTTAATTTTCTGTCATCCTGTCTGCCCGATGTGCGATCACGTAAGCAAAGTACATAGAACGTTAAACAATGAAATGAGTGAGTACAGTTGGAAAGTATTAATAATCAATACGAACCACATGATTTTTCGTCATTGATTTAATTCTGTAAGTTACGATAGACTTCTTTTAAACAATATCTCGTTATATTACTAATTAGGATATGTTGCCCCCCCCCCCCCCTCCTTTTTTTTTAATGAATCACTGTTTAAAAAAATGCAATTTTGTTACCAGAAATTCTCTGTATATTACAGAAATCCCTGTAATTTCAGAAAAAAATCGTAAATTACGGGAAAATTACATTGACAAAACGTATTTTTCTGTAACTTTTACAGAATTCTGTAATTTTCACAGAGAACTTCTGGCAACAAAATTGCTTTTTTTAAATAGTGAAAATACAATTCTCGTTTATTGCTTTAATTTGAATAACTTCAATATGCATATTTTAGGGACAAAAATATTAGATGTTTACTACTGAAGGTATTTAAAGTTAGTAAAATTTTTAAATTTCTTATACTCTCGACTGTAACGCATGTTTTTCTCTCTTGTCTCCCGACACTACAATATAATGATGAACTGCTACATTTGTATTTTACAATTTATATTAAATTATAAAATGTAATTTAATATGTTAAATTTAATTTTTTAGTGAAATAATCATATTTTAAATCGCTAATATGCATTTAAATGTATAAAAAAAGAAAGGCTGCAGTCAGGTAAAAAATGTGGTTGAATATTCTTTATAAATTATACGCAAAAAGAAATAAAGTCTAATTTGCATTTTTTTTGCCTTTGTATAAAACACAATTTATGAAGTATTAGGTGAATTGTTACTTTTTATTCCCTTTTCTTCTGAGATCCTAAATAAACAAATATGATATTTTTCTTATTTTATGCCGTTATCTAATGCCAAAAATTAAAACGACCTTTTCTTATTATGAAAAATTTTTCATATTGGAAATATTTTAGAAGTGCTAAAATTACTCATTATCTTTTATTCTATTTTTAAGCGCACGAAATAATTATGTTCCGAAAGATTTTTTTTTTTTTTTTTTTTTTTTTTTTGAAATTTTCAAAAATATAATATTAAAAAACGCAAATAACTTTTTTACTGTAATCTTAATTAAGTAACTTAAATTAGCTTTATAAATTTGAATTTTTGATTAATCATTAGCTGTTATTATATATGTGCGATGGGTGTAATTTATAAATTATTTCGAAAAGCCAACTTTTAGTATAATATGTGTTTTCTCAAGTTAGAACGTTTTTAAAGTTTTGATTTTAAGTGCAACATTCATGATAAATCTAATTGATAGTGCCTTAACTTCGTAGAAAAACTTGTACATCTAAATGTTTTGAAAAAAGTATTAGTTAATTAATGAATAATTTATTTTGAATAAAATACATACAAAATTCATTTTTATGTCTATCTATAACTTACGGACAAACAGTTCCTTTAAAATCTTTAGTTTTTTACTAACGCTTATTGCTGGATTTTTTTTATATATTTCTAAAAATCGTAATAATACATATAATTTATGAATATTTTTAAAACATATTTTATTAAATGAATATCAATTTAAGTTATCCATACTATAAAATGTCTAATTAATTTTCTGTTACTCAATTTATCTTTAAATTAAGATTCTAATGCAAACTAATTTCATAGATTAATTGATATCTATATGAAATTCAGAATATGGTTTGTTTTGTTTGGCGTGGTCGATGATGTATGCATAACCTCAAAAAAAAAAAAAAAAAAGACATCAATAACAACTTAAAACGTTAACTGTAAAACATATTATTCAAATGTTCAAATGTGTCTACAGTTAGTATGTTCATTGACCGATAAATGATTAAAATTAAAATCAGTATAAGATTAAAATTATTAAAAGTTTATTTTATATAAAAAAAAAAAGTTTAAAAAAAAGTAAAAGAAGATGAAATCAATAACAGTCTAAAACATATTATTCAAATTTTAATAAGCATCACTCTGATTTTAACCTATTCGGCGTATTCTGAGCATCGCAAACCTCTCAACTCAACTCTATCCAGAGCTGCGCTAGCAATCAGTTACCGAAAAGAAACTCAATGCTTAGCGGTGATTGCCCACTGCTCTCCTCAATATACTGATATTTTACCGTTATATTACAAATGTAAATGTTTTATGCATTTAAGAAATTGTATTCAATCGCAACATGTTACATGTTGCGATTGTATGTTCAAGCATACAAATAAAAATGTATTTATACATGTTACAAAAAAAAACTACAAGTCTAAATCTTTTGTATATTTGTAACATATATTTTTGTGTACGATCAAAGTCATTTCATTTCAACATTCAACACATTATATGACGAAATAAATCCTTTAAATTTTGTCGGGGAAAAAAAGTGTTGAATTTTTTTTTGCATACGTAAGCCAGTTTGAGAAAGCGTCTTATATAAGAATAAAATTAGATAATGTTACCTGGAAATTCAGCTGGTCATGCATTATCACTCCGCTGAATCCATATGAAATCACTTTTTAAACTATAACTAGTATGATGTGGTCACCACATGACTTTCTTCTATATAATTTTACACAAAATTAATTGAATACAAATTATTTATTAAATTATTAAATTATTTTACATTGTAAATGCAGATGAATTTTATGTGACAGAATTATATCACTAAATGCAGAAAGAAAGTCAACTTTTTGCCAATATCAAAAGAAATACGATTTTTTTTTTTTTAAGCCTTTTTTCGTTAAAAGATAAAAAAAATCTATAATTTGTTTTAAATTATGATAGATCTATAGTTCAACCATTCATTTTAAAGGTACTGACGGGATCTTTCGAAAGGCACCTATACTGAAAATTTACTCCCCCCCCCCCAAGGGGAGACGGTTAACTACTACTATATAAATAATTCATATTAATTTTACAATCACACTTTTGAAATAAATCTCATTATGTACACTTATACGAAACTTTGTCCTATACTGCCATGTTAAAAATTTAGAAAAAATGCGATCACAGCGCCACCTGTTGAGCATTTGCTCTACAAATCTAATCAACACCAGTTTAGGTCAGGGTTCAATTAAATACCAAGTTTGGTTAAATTTCGTTCATTGGTTCGTGAGTTACAGCATCCACAAAATTTATGATACACACACAGACACACAGACTGACAGGCAGACAGACATTTTCTAAAAACAGTCGAATCCTATTCAACACATCCCAAAACGTGTAAATCCATCGAAAACTGGAGTTCGAAAATTTTCACGAATCCAATTCTTTCTCTATGTATGCATATAGAAGAAAGCGTGGTCTTTGTACCCTTCGAGCTTTCAAGAAGGATATTTCATTTTAATACACAATGATCTAAAGTACGAATTTGAGTCTTAATATCAGTTGAGACACTACTATCGTGCAATGAATTATTAATTATTTGTTTACTATTTATTAAAAATAGATGGCATAGATGGGCTCTGCTAAATTTCTCTTATCCCCCCCCCCCCCAAGTGCTTATGTACTTACTGTCATTCACTATGGTATGTTTGTGAATCTCAACCAAATAAAAAATGCGCCTCTATTTTAAGGTAAATACAAGCTTTTTCAATTGTCTCTCCGTGGCTCAGTTGGTAAGAGCGCCATAAAAGTAATCCGGTGGTCCCGCGTTCGATTCCGGAGTGTTAATTTTTACAGACAATTAGTAGAAAAGATGTCAATTGATAAAAGGAAATTTATCGTTGGCTACACAGTATTCTAAGAATTTTTTTAAGAAGCCTTTTTCTTACATCTCTTTTTAGAAGAAAAAAAAGAGTTTTTTGTGGACTACAAGCGCCCTCTATTTGGCGGAATATTCACTAAAATGTCAATGAAACAATTGACAATACAAAATAAAAATGATTAGGAAAAACACATAAACATTAACCAAATCAGTAAAATGTTAAGTAATAATAAAAGAGTGTAATAATAAGTAAAAAAAAATAATAATAAACTAAAATAATAATAAAAAGGTGCCTCAAACGAATAATTAAATTGCAGGTATTGGCCCTTAATCAGAAAATGAAATCACAAAACTTATAGGCAATCGTGTGGTGCTGCCACCTGTTGTGAATTTTAAGAAATAATTTCTCTTTTCTTAACACAGTTCAAATTTCCCTAATTTTGGTTAATAAACAAAAAAGTTACATTTTTTTTTTCAAATTAAATTTTATTCTAACTTCGAAAAGATTTATATGATACGCTATAATAAGAATTTGGGTTTTAAAAGTTTTTCTAAATAGATTATTTTTCTGTTAATATTTTTCTTATAGGGTGTACTATATTCGTCTCAAGAGAAATTAATTCTGCCAATGCACGCTAACAAATTGGAATTCCTAACCGACTGAGCTACTCTACCTTCGCTTCGGTACATTTTCCTTATCCTAATTTGTTGATTAGCATTATTAGGTTCAGCTTTGAATTTTTTTCATGCAATTACATGCTATTTCTAAAACAATGATCCCTCTAATGAAAATTTATGTGAAATATTTTTTCATTCTGCCCTATTAGGAAAATCTGTAATTTCTAATAACTTAAGAATCTTTTAAAGCAGAATGTTGTATTCAACAATTTTCAAACCAATATCATGATTTATATCTTATAGCTATTCTGACTTATCTTATAGCTATCTATTTATATCATAATTTATACGTTATAGCTATTCTGACTTATCTTGTAACTATCTATTTATACCATAATTTATAGCTATTCTGACTTATCTTATAGCTATCTATTTATATCATAATTTATATCTTATAGCTATTCTGACTTATCTTATAGCTATCTATTTATATCATAATTTATATCTTATAGTTTTTCTGACTTATCTTACAGCTATCTATTTATATCATAATTTATATCTTATAGCTATTCTGACTTATTTTATAGCTATCTATTTATATCATAATTTATATCTTATAGCTATTCTGACTTATCTTATAGCTATTTATATCATAATTAATATCTTATAGCTATTCTGTCATATATTACGATTATTCCTACTTTTAAAATGATCCTCATAATGCGCAAGAAATTCTCTCCACAGAAGATAAACTCATGATGGCCTGACACCGGACCACCACTTGTAGGAAATCGTCGCCAATTGCCCATTTCATAGCGTAATGTTACGTAACATCAACTCAACCTCACCCCATATTAAGGAAATCTTAAATATCGAATGACTTACGAATTTTTCAAAAAAGGATGTTCATACTCAATGATGTATATGACTTTATCATAAATGATATTCTAAAGCTGCTCTAACGTCATTACGATAAAAACAATCAATTTCAGAATTTACTTTTTCTATATAGATGCGTTTACAAATGCTCAATGGATGGAAAAGAAATGAAATTTCTACATTATTTTATTAAAAGAGATTAATTAAATAGACGGTCGAAAGTTAATCTTTTGCTTGAATGCTCTTTTTTTCTTAGAAATTTTAAGACATTTTAATTATCTACGGTGGAATTTTTCAGGCATGGAAAAGTTCCTATACCAGGTAAAAAATATGCGTATCATTGATTATAGAATTTCTTGATACACATTTGAATTATAATCTTTATAAAGAAAAATACTGCTGTATCCGCAAATTCACCAACGTTGGGGTTCCTTTGAAAATACAGTAGATTACCAGTTGTACGACATCAAAATTTCTCTGCAATAAATGACAAACATTTGATTTCGATGCTAAATCTATTTGTTAATGCCAAACAAAATATGTAAAAGAGAAAAATATTAATCAGTTCATGTGTTGTATCACAGCAACATGCAATAAGAGTAACAACAAAAATTTATTAGTCCAATATGACCTTAAAAAACACGTTCGTTTCACAAATTTGTCAAAATTCCCTTTTTACAGAAACATTTACAAAAGATTCTTTCGCCTTTAAAAAATAATCTCTATACAGTACTTTTCTTAATCTACAGGTATTAAAATATGATCAATCTATTACAAAATTTTTCTTACTTAATTACCTGTACTATGTACAGTCGATAACAAAAGTGTCCGAACACTAGCAAAAATTCCTATATAAAAAACGTACACTTCATACGATTTTGTAAAATAAATCCTTATCGAATCATGTTCTTACACTGACTAAGATCAGGATTCGACAAGGATTTATTTAGCAAAATCGTATGAAGTGTACTTTTTTTACATAGGAATTTTCGCTAGTGTTCGGACACTTTTGTTACCGACTGTAAAATTAAAGTAGAAGGAAAAAGCAAAGAATTCATGAATATTTTCATTACTTTATCTTACTTTCAATGACTTTGTTAATGAATAAAATATTTTGTTTACGGCCAAATTCCGTTAAACTCGGTGTGTCTCATCAATCGGATAATCTCCTAATTTAAAGTCATAGACTCGAGGCGATATTCTTCATCTTTGGACTTCATGATTTGAAAAGTTAACTCACGCTGTCTAATTTTGATTGGTTGACGAACAAGCAATAAGAATTTAAATAACCGAACTTCGGTTTTGACTCTAATTATCTAACGTAAACTCAATGGTGCATGTGTTCATAATGATCCGAGGTTAACGAGCGGATATCGGTGTTAACCGCGTGTCAACCCGAGCGGCAACTCCCCTTCACTGGAAAGCATTGTGTGCCAATTTTAGGATAACGCTTCGGTTGATACTTTCCCCCTAGGGTTGTGCTCCGACTCGGACGTTTGGGTGAATGCATATGAAATTTCCGTGCGTATATTAATAAAAGCGAATTTTGTTGAATAGGGCCAAAATGTTGTTTGAATTAATATCTTTTAAATGCACGTTTTGAAATCAATAAAGGCACTTAGACTTAAAACTTTTTCAGGTAACTTATAGTAATGGATTCTTCGGACACAGAATAAAAGATAAAAGAGATAATTTTGTATTAATGAGGAAAAATAAAATGATACTTTTAAAAAATTAAAGAACACGCTTTTATAGAAATGTGAACTAAAAAGCACAAAATAGCTATCTTAGTATTAAAATGCAGGGTAAGAGAAAATCGTGTGAGTGACACATCATAATATTTACATACATTTAAATCTTTAATTGAAATAATTTAGAATTAAACAAAAACCATTTTTAAAAAATCTCCCCTGACTGGGCTCGAACGTTAGATCTTTAGGTTCGTAGCCCGGAGCTTTACCTCACAGCCACAGCGTTTACGTAGGGAAAGTCTTTTTTTACAATATACATTTTTTTTTTTGCTCCCAGAGCGGTTACATACAAGCATACATACAGGTGAAGCTAAGAAAAGCATGTTAATAAAAATGCCGATATGCTTTATTCACATAACAGCAATATCGAATTGAAAATTTATACAGGGTTATTCGCTTCCGGTGCGACAAACTTACAGGAGATGTAGGGTCACAAAGACGGTTTCGGATCACAATAGCAATGCAGGGTCGGAAATGTAATCCTCACGAGATAGGTGGGGGTTTAGGGGGATATAATTATTAGTAAACTCATAACTTGTATTTTAAGCTTTGGGCCTTTAAATTTCATTTCGCGATCACCAAGTACTCATAGATTTCATCCTAACACTTTTGCAAGTGACTGTTGACAGTTGCCATATGAAAGCTTTCAAACCCTAAACTCCCATTTGCGTAAAATCTACGTGACTGGGCCACGCCCCCTGTTTTTTATTTTCTCGATATTTTAGAGAAAAAGAAAGCATCACTCAGCATCATGCTATTAAAAATGTATTAAAAACATATTAGGTGAATTAAGTGCCTATCATTCATATTCTTATTCTCACACAAGTGTATTGAATTTAATAATAAAATAATATATATATTTAATTTAAAGACTTTTTTTTAATTTAAAGAACCCATCAAAACGGAAAAAGGAAAAAAAAACTTATGTAAGTATTTTTGAGTTTTTCAATTTCTTATATATTTTACTTTGATTATTAAAATTATTTTAATTATAAATTGAAATCGTTTAAAAAGAAAGTATTGGTTACTCATGTCAATGTTGTCCTAATTATTCATGTAATTTAAATCTGTAATAGTATAAACAACAGAAAAAGTCTTCAACGTATGAAATCTTAAACGGAATAGTGAAACTGCAGACAATAGTTTCCTAAGCATTAAACGCACCGTCATCAGTGAATAAAGAAACGAAAGAAAAGTGCTTATATATATAAGAAGTGAATCGGATTCTAAGACTGTTTATCAACGAATAGATTTTAACGAAATGTGAAAGATTAGCCAATAAGAAATTGAGAAATGTTAGTTATGAAAACTGTAGAAAGAATTAAGAAAATGTGGACGGAATATAAAATTTCTAAAAATCAAACAAAGTCGATATAGATAAATTATAATTAACAATGCTTTTCAGATCCGCATAGATGCATTCTTTTATATAGGAGCTCTTTTTTTTTTTTTTTTTTTTCGATTCTTTATGCACTGTTGACGGTACGCTCAATGCTACCGAAACAACTGGGCGCAATTTCATTATCCCCTTTGGCGTTCTATACGTTGAAAACTTTTCTTGTGTATTTTTATCCAACGCCAAGTCTTCTTTTAATATTCTGTACTAGCATAGTAAAAATCAATGAAATTATTTTTAATTCTTAGATGTTTTATTTATATTTTATTCATAATACCAAACAATCATTTCGAATAAAGTAACTTATTGGGTTTCTTTATCTGTTATTTAACTAGAAATAAGAAAAAATAACCTTTGAATTATTTAGCTGTAAGAAAAAAAAAAGGGGGGGGGGGGGTATATATGAATCTCAAGGCTCCCCATAAAAATTGACGCATTCATTTATAAAATTGCTATAAAAGTAAATAAATGCGAATTTGAAACAATATATGAAAAAATATATTTAAAATAATATACGGAAATTGGTAATGTTGTAATGAGAAATATTTTACAATTTTGCATGTTTTATTTTTTATTTGCCTGTTTCGTAGCACTGTTCATAAATTAAAATACGACGATAAGTTAAAATTTGTTTCGTTGATATTTATTTCATTGTTGACAAGTACTACGATTTTTTGTCTACAATAACTTTTTAATAAAAAATTTTTGTGAATTTTTCGTAACACTTTTGCATGATAAAATAAGGTGAAAAGTTTTTGCCTATTTAAAGTAGTGTTGAAAAACTGTAGAAGTTCCAAGTTGTTTTTATTTAAATACTAGCAGGCTACGCCCGCTTCGCTGGTCACTATATTTAAATGAATTTTCGAAAGAATTGAATTAATATTTATTTTTTTACACCACATTAGAGACAAAAACTTAAGAAAAAAAAAATGAAGAATAAAAAAGAAACTGAAATTACTCCAAACCTTGCTTCGGGTACCCGCTGTCTACGGCAGCTCTTTTCCCGCCCGTGCTGCATCGAGGGGTCCAGGTTCCTACTGTCTGCAGAAAGATCTTTCCCGGGCACTTCAATCTGGATATTTTTCGACGACAGGGGGGATTTGCTACTATTTAAGAACTGCGATTTTAAAGATGACTGTATCTCAGCATCTATTAAATATTTTAGTTTTGAACCATGTATTTTATTGCCCATGCTATTTGCACTATATTATGATTTGATTCTGACCAATGTAATAAAATAAAATAAAATAAAAAGTAGATTAATATGTATATATATATATAAACAAATAAATTTTAATCATTTTAATCCTTTTTACTAATATACTACCACTTTTCCCGATAAATACTGTAAATAAATAAAAAATTAATGAATAAAAGTTTTTTCTTTTAAAGGAATTAATTAAAAAATGAAAAATAAGAAGTTGTTCTACTATAAAAAATTAAACATATCTGTTATAAATACGTTTTTAAATTTAAAACTAATTTTACTTAATTTTTTCTGCTGCATTGCGATTTTATTTTCAATAAATATAACAAATTAAAAAAAAAAAAAAATCGCCTTTAAATGAATGTATTAAATAAAAATAAGTTGCGTAATAGCCGTTGCTAAGATACGCAGACGATTGAAGCAAAACAATAAATCTATGAAAATTGAACAAAGAAGCCAATATTTAAAATCGGAAAAACATTAATTTAAAAAATTCAAATTTGAAATTTGAAAAAATCTCGATGAGGTGCACTCCTGCAGGGTCCCAGGTACCTATATCCCAAAATCTAAAAATTTAATATATTTAATTTTTCTACTGTATGTGTATAACTATTTGATTTCAATAAATATAACAAAAAAGATTTCTTCCTCAAATGAATTTAAATAAATAAATAGTTTAATATCCGTTGCTAAGATACGCAGACTTTTGAAATGAAAGAAATTTCTGAAAAAGGAAACATTGAAGCCAATTTTTAAAATCGAAAAAACATTAATTTAAAAAATTCGAATTCGAAATTCGAAAAAATCTCGATGAGGTGCACACCTGCAGGGTCCCAGGTACCTATATGCCAAATTTGGAAGCTCTGCGATCAATAGTGTGAGCACCAGAGCGCAGATACACACACAGACACACAGACACTTCTCTTTATTTATATAGACTAGCAGGCTACGCCCGCTTCGCTGGTCACTATATTTAAATGAATTTTAGAAAGAATTATCAATATTTATTTTTTTACACCACATTATACACAAAAACTAAAAAAAAAAGTAACTAAAATTGCTTCAAACCTCGCTTCGGGTACTCGCTGTCTACGGCAGCTCTTTTCCCTCCCGCACTGCATCAGGTCTAGGTTTCCCATGCCTGCAGAAAGATCTTTCCCTGTAGAAAGATCTTTTCCTGTAGAAAGATCTACTATAAAAACTTAAACGCAACTGTTATAAAAACGTTTTTAAAATTAAAACTATTAATTATACTTAATTTTTTCTACTGCATTACAATTTTGTTTCCAATAAAAAAAATAAAAAAAATCGCCTTTAAATGAATGTATTAAATAAAAATAAGTTGCGTAATAGCCGTTGCTAAGATACGCAGACGATTGAAGCAAAATATTAAATTTATGAAAAATGAAACAAAGAAGCCAATATTTAAAATCGGAAAAACATTAATTTAATAAATTCAAATTCGAAATTCGAAAAAATCTCGATTAGGTGCACACTTGCAGGGTCCCAGGTACCTATACCACCTAATACCTATATGCCAAAATCTAAAAATTTAACCCTGCAGTGCATGATTTTTTCTATTTTCCCAGAAAAAATATATTTGCTTCTATGTTAGTCACATAGTAAGGGAAAAATATTAAAAAAATTCCAGTGATTGCCATTTTTATTTTATTTAACTTTTTTAAATTGTTGCCATATGGCAACACTGTGAATTAAGCATATACTTTTCAATACATAGGATTTTTTTTTTTTTTTTTTTTTTTAATTAGACTAATCTGCAATGTTTTTATTGAAATAATAATTACACATAAATAAAAAAGCATGAGATATTTAGTACTTGCCAGTTAGTTTTTATTATTAAACGCTATGGTTTTGTATGGTATGACACAAAACAGTTATTTTGGTTGAAACATAGAGGAACTAAGCATTTCATACATTTAACTCTAGTAAAACCTTTACAGTTGAGAAATTTACAACGTTGCTTGGAATCTAAATGTTCGGGCCAGTGATCGATTCTGTCGTACAAACTTATTTGGAAGGTTGCTTGCAGTCAGGCTTCTTCAGTCGTTTTAAGTCAGTCTCAACTTCATTCGATGGTCAACCTCGCTTTAAAGTTTTCATCTCCCCAATAGAACACAAGGTTTCTGCAACCTCAAACTGAAGCTCTATCAATTTCAAATGCCTATTAGGGTGTGCCCGCTTGTACAATAACCAGGCGTTTATTATAACAAGATCGATAAGATGATAAAATAGTCTAAAGTACCATTTTCTAGTTCGCATGGTAATTTTATATCTCATAAGTAAACTATCATGAAGATCTACTCCATCCATATGTTTGTTATACACATGGATTACATGAGGACAAGAAACACTTTTTTTACATTTTTCTTTTCTGTCATAGCGTATGGCATCTTTCACGGGATTTGTCCCAGCAAATGTTGAAATCATCAAAACAGTTTTATTATCATGCCACGCGAGATTTGATATTTCACATCCATTCCCATCCGTAACATACTTGAAATTACTTCCACGTTTACTTTTTTTCAATTCCTTATCAGGTGGCATTTTGCAAGATGGTACTCTATCTCTTCGTACAGTACCAAGCGATAGAATTCCTTTTGACTTCAAGAATGTCAATAAAGGCACAGATGTGTAAAAGTTGTCAAAGTATAATTTATGATTTTTGTGTTCAGGAACTGGGCGGGCGAGCCTAGCTACCATGGAACCAGTGACTCCTAAGTCATCTGGTTCGTTCAGTAGAAGACTAATGGCATTTTTTTGGCCCCGGTATAAATGTCAAAATTGTATGTGAAATCAGACTGTGGAATAGATAAAAACTTTTTTTTTAGGGCGTCAGTTATCGGTCTCAACTTGTACAGTTTGTCATCACTAGAACACAAAGTATTATCATTGAAATGCAAAAATTGTCGAATAGTTTCAATCAAATGTATTCAAAGTCATTGTTCGACTAACAAGAGAAATATAATCAAAAGCAAAATCAAGCTTTCTTCATAGTGTTGCCAAATGGCAACATTTATAAAAACGAACGTAAAAAACTATTATTATAAATTTTGTTGTTAAAACAAGTTAAAATTAATAAAAAAATATTCCCTCAACAAAATATTTTTTTTTTTAAATATATTTTTGCATGTTTAATAACATTTTAGAAGATCGAAGTCAGCCTTTGCCAGAAAAAAAAATGTGATTGCAAAAGTCGTACTTTGATTTCAACCAACGGGTTGGTACTGTAATCTATGATCTGTTTCATAAACGAAAATCGCTAATTGGAGTATTTTGAAACCGGAAAACACAGTGTTGCCGAGATGCTGCATAAATTGAATAGGTTAGAGAGGAAAAAAGAGTTTGTAGCCAATTGGCTACAGTATGCACTGTAGGGTTAATATGTTTAATTTTTTCTACTGTATGTGTATAACTATTTGATTTCAATAAATATAATAAAAAAGATTTCTTCCTCAAATGAATTCAAATAAATAAATAGTTTAATAGCCGTTGCTAAGATACGCAGACTTTTGAAACGAAACAAATTTCTGAAAAAGGAAACATTGAAGCCAATATTTAAATTCGAAAAAACATTAATTTAAAAAATTCAAATTCGAAATTCGAAAAAATCTCGATGAGGTGCACACCTGCAGGGTCCCAGGTACCTATATGCCAAATTTGGAGGCTCTGCGATTAGTAGTGTGAGCACCAGAGCGCAGATACACACACAGACACACAGACACTTCTCTTTATTTATATAGATTACATGCATATCAAAACTGCTTGTGAATTGGTTAAAATTGATAAAATTGGTTAAAATTATATTACAATCAGTTGGATCATAGACTTCGAAAAATTAAATACATGCTCATTTTTTAACAAAAAGAGCACATACCTAATATTTATTTACATGCATACCATAATTGCTTGTGAAATATTATTTTGGGGGAGATTATATGAAAACTAGGTGGAATATAGACCTCGAAAATTTAAAGAATAAATACATTCCATTGGTTAAAGAGCATTTAGCATTTATTATAAAAATTTGTGTAAAATTCATATGAAGCCTGATGGAGAAATTACTTATCGGTAAGGCAATGTCTGAAAATAACTAAATCAAGAATTTTCGAATAAGTGCATTAAGAAAATGCTTTAATTACATGACCTCAAAGTTTTCCAGATATTATTATTGGACAATTACTTGGGAAATTATGATTTATTTATTTATTTATTTTACCTAAAGAGCTAATACTACTGTTGCATCTTGCTATTATATTTACTGCGAAAGTAATTTTAGAATGTACATGGTGTGATAATGATATGAACTTTTTCGTATTCAGAAAAATGGATATGATAAAATTTATTGAATTCAACTAAATAAAACTTTTGTCTATAAATTAATACATCGGAAAGCTTGCAGTTCCAAATTTTTTGTATTTCTTTTTTCTTAAATTAATATTTCTAATATTCTTTTGAAAACACATGTGTTTCATTGCGAAGATTTTCTATATCACAGATATTTGTAGAATTTTAAATACATACATATACAATATGTATTATTTTGCTATTTATCAATGAAAACAATGTTATATTATAAAAAGATAATTACTTAATGTAATTAAATAAAATGATAAATGAACATTTAATTAGTTATTTAATTAAATAATTTTATTCATGAAATTCATAAAAATAAAGAAAAAGGTTTTAAATAATAATAATAATATTAAAAAGATGCAGAATGTAAAAGAATGTGTCACTTTAATTATACTTACATTCAGAGGACTTTAAATATGAACAAAATATAATAATACATCTTATGAAAGAAATATATGAAATGTAGAAATATACTTTATAAAAGCTTAGAGCGAAGAAAGGAAAAAAATGTGTGTGAAAAAGACAAGATAGGGGAAAAAATAGGGAAAAAAACTTTCTTAATAAATTTCTGAATAAGGTAGGAAGAGGGAAAAAATAATAATGTGAATTAAGTGCATCGTCAGGGGTCTACACTAAAAAAAAAAAAAAAAAAAAAGTAATGAAAACCAGTTTCTCTGAAAATTAATTCTAGCTATGAGCTTGAAAAAACTTATCTTCAGACTTTTTCTTGGATAGAAAAAAACAAATCAAAAAATAAATCAAAAGCATGCAGTATATTGCAAGCGAGATGCACACCGAAGAAAGGGGGGGGGGATCTCTGAAATAGTAAAAAAGGGCACAAAAATGAACAAATTCTTGGATAAAATATAGCCTCGATACCACATCCCTAAAAGAATAAAAAACAAAATGACCAGAGGTAAGTTAAATACGTTTCAGAAAATTGATACAAAATTCGGAAAAAATAGCAGGTTGTGAGTTTGCACAAAATATGCACAGAAAACAACTTAGAATCAAGAGATTTAGTATAAAAAAGAGTTTTAGGTCAATATTTAGAACATGTTTTGAGTTTTTTTTTTTTTTTTTTTTTTTTTTTTTTTTTTCAATTCAAATTAAATCTTCTTTTATGAATTTTTTAACCATTTTTCCTTGGGGGATATTTCTATATGAATCACTTTCTCTTTTCCTTTCCGTTCAAAACACTCGGAAACTCGGAAAATTCACACTTGAGTAAATTTCACTTGCTGTTTCTAGAAGTTTTTTAGCATATGAACTAATTTTTATATATTTTTAAATCTCACTTTCTAGATAAAACAGAATAAATTTATTTTCAGAAAAAATAGAAAATATCTTTCTCGCTTAAGGTATATTATAAACTATACTAGTTGAATCTGCACCCGCCTAGCACTCTATTTTTATACATATATTTCAAAATTCATTTCTCCTTACAAGTTCAAAGTACTAAACGTTGTATTACATCATATATCTTTTAAAGACTTTTAAAGGTTCTTTCTTATCATAATATTTACATCATTTAAAGTCCGGTCTGTTTCAAGAAATTAAAAATGACACCATAATTATTTAATTCAAGTTTTAGAACTCCTTGTTTATTTATTTGTTTGCGTATCATAATAACACTGCTCTGCACAAACATTGGCCCCAACACCATTTTTGCAAATTCTTATGTAAAATGACCTCCTGAATCCGAATGTAGCGTCCATTTTGCCCTATCACCCACCTTTTTTTGGAGACGCCACCCTATTTTTATCTCTGTTCGGCAATTTTATCACTGTAAAAAAAAAACTGTTAAAAGTACAGGAAAAATCTGGCTGCTGGGGTGTCAGTATTTCTCCGTCAAATATACAGGACAAAACTGTACTTTTAACGAAAAACCTGTTTCACTTACAGGATTTCCGCGTAAAATATATGCCAGTGATACAATTTTACGGTTTAAAACTGTATATTTGACGGAGAAATACTGGCACCCCAGCTGCCAGATTTTTCCTGTACTTTTAACGTTTTTTTTTTTTTTTTTTTTTTTTTTTTCTAGTGTATTGCAGTGTATGGTTATAAGTTTGATTTTGAGTGAGGTAAAGGATTATTTTAACTGTTAAATATCTTCTGAGGGTCTTCAGAGGTGAAAAATTCCAAAACATGAACATTTGTAGCAAGGGGGAAATTTAAGGGAGGGGGGGGGTTACCCCTATAATTAGAAATTACAATTGTTATATTTTTATTAATCTGTTATTAATATTATTTATTATACCTTATATTTTTTTGTTTTTAACAGTTAAAATAATCCTTTTCTACCCTTTAAATAAAATTTATGGCTTATGGCTATAAAATTGTTGAATAGTGATAAACGTTGCGAGAGGGGGGTGGCGTCCCGCAAAATCCGTGGGTGATTGGTCAAATTGGAGGTGATATTCGGATTCAGGAGGTCATTTTACATAAGAATCAGCAATCAGGGCTCGGGAAAAAAAATTTTTTTGCAGCCCACTGCAATTCCTCCTGACGTAGCTGAATTCTACATATTTAATATATCCCTATTATTATTACTTATCATTTCTATTTTTATACCTTCATGTATAAAAATCCCACCTAGCAACGAAGAGAATTTATTCTAAAAATAGAAAATGTTTTGTTTTGTTTTATTCAAACTTAATTTTATTGGATGAATAAATTTTGAAGAATTATCAGGTAACTCAAGTCTTAACTTCTGCGATGGTAACAACTCTATTTATAGACTATACTGAAATAAATTTTTAAAACGAAATTTTCTCTGTAAAAGGACCAATGAATTTTATATGTTTAATTTATAATTTGAATCATTGAACGAATCTTTCAAAAACTTGCAACCATATATATATATATATATATATATATATATATATATATATTTATATTTATATTTATAAAATTCTTAAAAAATAATGGTAAAGCCAAATTGGCAAAGTTATGTATATATATAATTATATATATACAATTAAACATAAACAAATTTTAAAATTAATGAAAAATATATTTATATATATTATTCAAAACACTGTTGCAATTGTGATATAAGTTTGTTCATTAAATTATCCTTTTTTAATTATTTTAATCACTTGAAAGACCGCATAGAAACCATGGATAAGATTTTACTTCCTTTATTCCAATACATAGTTGTAGCTATAATATCAGCTTTAAGCGTTATCTTCAGAAAACTTGGACTTTTATAATTAAGAAGATTATAAGAACTCGAAGAGATTTAAAATATTTAAATTACTAACTGGAATCATTAAACATTGAGCACGTAATTTTAATTATTAACATTTAAATCTGAAACATTTAAAATGTAGGTAAAATCTAGAAAATTAAATAAATCGTATTGATATATAGTATACATCAGATTACCTAAAAATAATAAATATTTTTGGCTTTCAAATTACCTCCAAACATAAATGCTCTTTCACAACCTTTATTAATAAATCACATTGACATACATCCTCACTCATTTAGTTACACATATCTTGCATTTGTCCTTACGCACACGCTTTTTACTTTCTTACGTATAAACGCATCTCCAATCGATTAAACAGTTCAATGATATACGATATAGGTATTATTTAGATGAAGGAAAGTAGGAGATATGCCTATCACTTATACCTACAGCATATTTAGAAAATGCATGTGCAGGTTTTAAGTAATCCACATATTAATTGATTAAATCAATGAAAAAAACTTTTTATACCCTTTCTTTAGTCATTAAGGTTATAAAACAACCGCGTACTAAATATTTATTGTAACTAACAAATGAAATTAACACAATGTTTAAGCATTTCAAAAAAAAAAAAAATCGTGAAAACAAAATTTATTTATAATAGTAGTTTTCTATGTAGATTTTTATAAAGAAGTTTTAAGTTTTCAAAGTACTCCGGGGCAAATTTACACACGCGTTAGCAATCGTCTATTTTAGTAAGTATGTGATGAAGATCATTTCTATAACTCCATGCAACCTGAATGCAAAGATCAAGAGATTTATCTTCTCCTGGAGATTTGTTTCTCTCTTATCAGTCGGGATCGATTGATCAATAAATCTTGGTGCCATAAGATTCTTCCAAACAAGCGCTGGCTCGCTATGATTTTAATTTGCTTCTTTGATATTAATAAAAATTACGTCAGCTTAAATTATCAAGAGTTCAATCAAGATAATATTAATACTAACAATCGAATAAAACTTTATACAAGTGTCATTTTGTTAATGAAGTTTATTTATTTATTTTATTTTATTTTATTTTTGTTGTTGTTGAAACGGTAGATGGATTCTCTGAAGTTGTACCACATTATTATATCAAAAGAAAATACTTTTGCGACAATGACGTTTTAAATGACGTAATGATAATGAAAAAAAAATATTTCAAATTCATATTTTAAAGTTTTTTTTTTTCTTCTTCTTTATATCACTCAAAGTTAGATTATTATTTTTGACAAGATGATTTCTTAACCTGTTTTCCAATAATTCGAAATACAAATTTAACAGTTATTATTAGTTTAAATTGCATTAATTTCATATTCATTAAAAAATTTTATTTGATTTAGATTCATTAGAGATTTCTCTTTTTTTTTTTTTTTTTTTTTTCTTAACTTCCCAGGTAGCACATAACATTGTTATAGCGTTGAAAATAAGTCTGAACAGTGAAAAATTAGTTATAACAACGTTATAACAACGTTATGTGCCACTTGGGTTATTGCGTATTGCATTTAATTGGTTTGACATAAAGAGTTTTAAAATAAACTTATGGATGAATGTAGCACTATAATTAAGTGATTGAATGATGTGTGAGTATAGCAAATATCAGGCTAGATATAAAATGTTCCAATCCCCTTTTGGAAACTTCTTTTACCATTGGTTTTTAAAATGTAAAATATCCAAATTCTATATATGCTTTTCCAAATGAGAATCCCTTAATCACTCTAAAACAAACTCAGCTTGCAAGATGTTTTTAATTTTCACACAAATACTGATATCAACATAATTTATGCTAGAACATTTTATTTATTATGTAATATACACTATTAAAAATTTCAAATCAAACTTGAACCACTGTATGGAGTAAAGTTATCAGCAATGGTTCAAACTCACTTTCGAGTTTTCTTCTTTTTGCAACTGAATTTAAGTTGCACTAAAACTTGGAGCTACCATACATCCACTTACAAGGGAAGTGTGAATCAGTAAAAATTCTTATTGAAACCATACCGATCTTAAATTAAAGAACGTGGTCGAAAGCATAGGGTAAAGTGCAAATTTTATGCAACAACTTACCCACGCGCCAAGATAAGACCCTAGAAAATTTAGCCCCGTTTAACAAAATCAATGAAACAGAATTAGCAGGCAAGAAAGCGGGGCACAGTGCCAGAGTGTTTCACTTGAGACAAAAAGGTCTTCAGTTCGATCCCCTTCTCGGTCTTTTTTTTTTTTTTACTTATTTGAAATATAATACCAATATTTGGTTCAACATAAAATTACCAAATCATAGTAAAAGGTTAAACCATTCGGCTGTTGTGGTTACTTCAGTATCAAAGTTTGGTAACACCAACTTTGGTAAACTAACACCAAAATTTTAACAGTGTACTTCGGTTTATATGGGTGTCTGTCTGTCGAATAAATTTTAATGATGCTCGTTCTACAATGCACTGTCTACCATACAACCGTTCGTCTGTGCACCCATCTCTCTCTGTTCCTTCTCAAACATTCTCCCGAGACAAAATATAAAAAATAATAATAACAAAAAATAATATTAAAAGTTATTTTTCATTTTATCAGAGTATATTTTAGCTTCATGATCAAAATAGTCAATTTTATAAATCTTAAAACCATGAATGGATTTTAAAAAACCTTTAGATATCTCTAAATAACCTATATTTATTATTAAAATTACAATTTATGTGGTATAAAGCTGTTAGTTTATCCACCATAAATTTGTTTTGGTATTGTAAAATCTTTTAGAAATATCAAATTCCATGCATAGATTGTAATCTCCCAAAATAAAAAAGAATAATCTTATTTATTCAATATAGATATGCTTCATAAACGAAATTGGGGGATTTTAGTCGTAGAACATGATTTATGATTTTTATTTTAACTATGTCAGATTTATCTTTAAGATATCCAAACATAACTAAATAACAATTTCTGTAACTGGCATAGCCTTTCGAATTAACGTGTAATGTAACATAATTGTTTTTCTACGTATTTCTTAGAAGGAAAGAAGAATCGATAGAAAAGCATAAATCGAAAAAGTAAGAAAGAAAAAATAAGTGTACACTATTAATGAAATTTCCTTACCTCGTTAAAAAGTAATGGTATTTAAAATACACGATTTTCGAACAGTCTAATAAAGCTCAACTAGAGCTCATCCCTGTTAATTAGAGCTCATCCTTGTTAACTAGAGCTCTTCCTTGACGATTATAGGATAGCTAAAATCAAGTAATTTTGCTTTAGTGGTATTTAGTAGGCCTAATTGAATTAAAATTATACAATTGTCAAAAGAAAAAAATCAGGTAAATGCATAAATTTTATGGGCGGAAATGACCCATCTCAATTTTAACAGCCAACTCAAATCTGAATGTTACTTATTTTTATTTTTATAACTTTCACATTTATTTATTTTTAGGACGGAGGACTATTAGTCTGAATCTACGGATAAAATGTTCTCACCAATTTTACGATGGTTGGACATTTATCGAAAATGTTATTGAATAATTTGAAAGCGATGTTATTTAAAAAAAAAAAAAAAAAAAAAAAAACTAATTATCCTCCGTACTAAACTAAATTCTGCTTTTATTAAAATATCATCAAAATCTTTTTTTTTTTTTTTTTTTTTTAAGAAAAAGAAAAGAAAATTAATAATAATCAGTATCGAAAAAGTTGAAGAAGCCCTTTTTTAGACAAAAATACATAATTTATTTTAATTTTTAATTGCTGCCAAAAAAGTTTACGAGTTGATTTTAATTCTTTTTTTTAATGAAAAGAAATTCACGCGTAAATATTAAAATTGATATAAAACTTTGTGAAAAATTAAACTTGCAGGGTAAAATTGACGTCATAATAGCTCTAAAGAAATTTTTAATTTTATTATTATTATTATTATTATTAATTATTTTTATACTTTATTTTATTTTATTTATTTAATTATTTATGTTAAATTGAATATTCACTTTTAAAGTTTAAATGTACTACAAGTTTTTTATACTTTAAGCATATACAAATTAAAAGAATTTTTTTTCTATTTTTCCAAATATTTGAGGATAATTTTGTATAAAAAGTTATTAAAAAGAATTAAAGTCTTTAAAATAATACAAAATTATGTTTCAATTTTGTTACAGGCAGGCTAGCATCATTATATTCTAGAATCGATATTTCCCAGCAGTATTATTTAGTAATATTTTTCTATGATAATGTAATATGCAGATTGATATACAAAAACAGTGGTTCTTTAAACATAAAGACATTAGTCAACATGTATAAACACAAATAACTATATATATTGGGTTGTTCGGAAAGTAATTTCGTTTTTCCCAACAGAGGACTTAATTGTATTTTTTTCCCCCACCATCTTCACATTTAAGCTGCATTATCATTATATATTGTGAAATCTGATATAGCAAGGCTTACTTTGTGAGAAAGTTTGTTTGATTCTGCACAGTAGTTGTTGTTTGGTGGTCTATCAAATAAAGTCGAACGCAACATTTTCGGCATATATATATATATATATATATATATATATATATATATTACTATCAGAAAGGCGAAAATACTGTTCAAGCAAGGAAAAAAGTATCCGGTGTGTATGGAGAAGATTTATTGACAGGACGCCAGTGTCAAAACTGGTTTACAAAATTTTGTTCTGGCAATTTTGATGTTCAAGATGGATTACGTTCTAGAAAGCCAGTTGATGTTGGTGGAGACAAAATATTTATGAAAACCGCCAAGTAATAATTCGTGAGAACGCAAAGAGATCTATGAAAGTGGAGAATGTTTAATTCAACGAAATATTCATAAACTATAAGAAAATCGCCTTGCATTTTCAAAAAAATTACTTTCCGAACAACCCAATATAATGCATTAAAAAATAAATAAATAAATAAATAAAGTACATGAATGTACGAATTGCATTTATTTTTTCTTTGTAATTCATTTTGGAAAAAAAAATTAAAGTACATGAATGTACGAATTGAATCTATTTTTTCTTTGTAATTCATTTTCGAAAAAAAAAAAAAAAAAAAAAAAAAAAAAATCTTTTAATCATAAGAATAAAAATCTTTTTCAAGTGACTCTTGTATTATGAAATGCTTATTTACTTAAAGGGAATCTTATTTCTAATAATATTATAGTTTTAAAAAATTAAACAACACGCTTTTATAGAAATGTGAACTAAAAAGCACAAAATATCTATCTTAGTATTAAAATGCAGGGTTAGAGAAAATCGTGTGTGTGACACACCATAATATTTACATGCATTGAAATCTTTCATTAAAATAATATCGAATTAAACAAAAACCATTTTTAAAAAATCTTCACTTATTGGGCTCGAACGCTAGACCTTTAGGTTCGTAGCGCGGACCTTTACCTCAGAGCCACGGCGTTCACGTAGGGAAAGTCTTTTTTTACAATATAGATTTTTTTGTTTGCTCCCAGAGCGGTTACAAACATACAAACATACATACAGGTGAAGCTAATAAAAGCGTGTTAAAAAAGCTTTTTATTATATTAGTACGAAATTTAAAAAAAAAAAAAAAATCATACTAATGTATTTACGCACTTTAATATATGACTTATTTTCAATACTATACAGAATTTTTTTTAACAATAATTTTTTATAGTATAAAAGGAATGCCAGTTGTCTAATTTACCACTAGATCCAAATTTTTAGAGTTTGTTTTTTATGATGAACATGAGTTTAAAGTTTTTGTATATTTGAACTGTAAAATATATATTCTGATACTGTAATTTTAAATATCAGAATATGAAAATGTAGAAATTTTAAAGTTTTTTTTATCATAATATATGTCACTGAAATAATAGTAAAACGTATGTATTATTGTGGGCGAGGACATCTAAGAGAAAAGACACCCAAATGACTTTTAAACTCAGTTCCTTATGAAAATTTACAAAAAATACTAATTTTATATAATGAGGAAAAAAAAAACTTTTTTTTTAAATTTATTTTTGATATTTCTTTACAAAGTTTTTTTTTTTTCCATCATTCTAAGTCAAAGATTAATTTTTTTGGGTTTACTTTAACTGGCATACTGTATTAATGAAATCTTTAGAACTGCAAAATAAATATACCTTTTCCAAACTATTATTTAACCTTTAAAGGCAGGATTTTTATATTTTGCTTTATAGAAAAAATTTTATTCTATTTTTAAAAAACAGCATTGCTACTATGCTACTGTCTATTAGAGTAGAGACAATGTCTTTTTTTTTTTTTTTTTTTTTTTTTTTTCTTTTTTATGTAACAGAAAAGAAACATAAGTTGGTTAAGGAAAATTTCCACAGATGCATAAAACGCTTTTTTTTTTTTTGGGGGGGGGGGGGGGATTTTGTTGGTATGCTTGCATATTCCTTGTGCATTTAAGCATTAAGAAGATTTTTATATAAAAATTTGTCAATATGTCTTATTTTTACATGTTGAGAATAAGTTCTTTTAAAATGTACACGCAACATTAAATTTCAAAAAGAAACGCTTTAGAACATTTAGTATTTGTTGTTGAAATAATTTAACAAGGAATGTATAGTTGTACCCATATATATAGTAATACATATAGATCTATCATCCCCATGTTATCGAGCAAAAAATTTTGATGCCGAAAATCAGCCATTAGAGAGTATTGAAAAAAAGAATAAAAAGAAAAATGAATTTGAAACTGTATCTGGAGTTTTTCATTCACCTTTACTAAATAAATTATTCATAAATTTTATTTACTAAATTATCCGTGTGTATGCCTGTGTGTGATTTACTCGGGGAAAGGCAGCCATTAGAGTGACTTTTCCCGAAAAAAAAAAAAAAAAGAGCCTCACTTTTTCCCTCTCGCTGATCAATCTATGTCTTATTACTACATCTATGGTTGTACCTATGAATTTCGTAATAAATCTGTTACTTTGTTACAAACACTATTTTAATGATCCGTATTCTAATTCTTAGCCCACATTTTTATCTATAAATATCATAATTATGGATAATTTTTTTATTTGTTTTAGACATAAATATCATTCCGAAGTATGTTTGAGGAGCTATTTATAATGCCGCTGAAAACAACGGTCAAAATAAGAAGACTCTTTCGCTATTTACAAAATCTAGTTCCACCAAATAATTTTCGATCGATCGGACTTCCTAAACGAGGAGAAAAACATAATATCCTCTTTCGTAAAAAGGATTGCCGTAATTGATTTAGTTTGCATGCGAAAAAAAAAAAAAAAATCTTGGCGCAAATTATTATGAACAACATAAGTTCAATATTCTTTTTTAAAAAATGACCAAATAATAAATACCTGTCAAACCAAAAAAAAAAAAAAAAAAAATCTTGGCGCAAATTATTATGAACAACATAAGTTCAATATTCTTTTTTAAAAAATGACCAAATAATAAATACCTATCAAACCAAAAAAAAAAAAAAAAAAAAAAAAAAAATGTACAGCTAAAATATTTCACGATTCTATTAAAAAATATTTCTGAAAAACGTCGTCTAAAACGAAACCAAAATCTCATTTGTATGAATCTTTTGTTTTTATGTACCTTGTACTTCCTTGTATCATCACAGAAATGGCTATAAAATTTCGGAAATGAATAAGGTCAAAAAAGAATTGGGACTGTGAATTTCGGCCTTAATATCAAGAATGCTTCCACCGGCAAAATTTGTCATGCAAAAACTTAGATTAAAAACTATTAAGTCTCTACGCGGCGCTGCTAGGGTTTATGTAGTGGTTATAAAATTTTTGACTTAACGGCCCTCTTCACTTACCGTCACCGGAAGCCCGAGCCAATGTTATTTTATGGGAAATTTTTCTTTACAAGTAACTTATTAACTAATACATATATTTAAATTCTGTTTTCCCATTCAGAAAATTCCCAACTGTTAAATTGACGGACCTTTTTTAAAAACGGAATTTTTTAATTTTTAATATTTTATTTTGAAATTGCAAAATGCAAAATGAAAAAATTTCACATATTGAAAATTCGTATTTTGCAGCTTCAAAATAAAATATAAAATAATAAAATAATATTTTTAAAAAAAAAATCCGTCCATTTAACAGCTGAGAATTTTCAGAATGGGAAAACAGAATTTAAAAATAAGTATTAGTTAATAAGTTATTTGTAAAGAAAAATTTCCCATAGAATAACATTAGTTCGGCTTCCTGCGGCGGTGAGTGAAACGGGCCCTTAATGAAAAAAAAAAGTAAAAAAATTATGAGATGTGATTAAAATTAAATTAAATTAAATTAAATTAAAAATCTTCCAGCTATATGATACTGCAACTGAATATTTCGAATAAATGGATTCTCTAAACCTAACCCAAGAGGTCGATAAAACAAACATGTTGATGGATTTATAGAGAACTTTTTTGTAAACAACATTTTGGAGGCCTTGATTTCTTTTTATTTCTGTATAAATTTTAAATATTAAAATAAACAGAAGTTAGTTATTTCTATGACCGTTGAATTTTAGTACCAAAATTATTTAAACGTTAAAATTGAGAGAAAATTTTAATGAAATAAAAATAAAAGCAGTAACATGAATTACTACATGTACTATCTCAACAAAAGCCTAATTATAACAATTTGAACTCATTATCAGAACTTAAATGAATAAAACCAGAAATAAACAGCTTATTTAAATAAATAAATGAAAAACAGATTTGTATGTTATTTTTATTTTTTTATTTTTTTTTTCCGACATAAAAAGAAATATATTTACATACACATAAATAATAAAATTATAAAACCCTTTTTTTTTTTTTTTTTTTTTTTTTTTGACGTACAATAAATAAATGTATTTTCTTTTATGTCTGGAAAAAATAAATGTGTAATTTATTTATTTATTTTTGGTTTCAATTTATTTCTTCCCCTTTTAATAATTTTAAAGTTAAAATTGGTTTTTTATTTGACATTATTTGAACCAATTATTCGACTGAACTTTAAAAAATACGGTGGCGTTCATGTAAAACAAGCATTTTTAATTCCGAAAACTTAAACTTTGTGAATATGTTGATATATATTTTAGAACTTCTAATAATAATGGTGAATTCTGCCGACTTCAATATTAAACTTTATGTATACATATACATATATATATATATATGTATATTCATAACACTGAAACATTCTATTATGATTTTAGGGAAAAGGCGTAATTTTTATGAGCATTATCAAACGACAACGCTGTTAAGAACTTTAATTAACAGTTAAATCAATCCATGATTCAAAGTAATCCTATTAACACCAATATGTCTCTCTCCAAGCATTCATTAAATTGTTTTCATGAATGAACCGTCAAAATTATTTTTTGCTACAAAATTAGAGCCCTTTTTTTTTTTGTATCAATCATGAAAAAAGAAATAAAAATACACTATCTACGAAATTTGTTTTATCACGTACCGACAATTTTATACTTTATCCTACTTTCGAAATATTGATATCAATTTCTTAATCTTAATTTTTTATTAGTAATTTAAACCATTTTCGTAAAATGCACCGAAAAGTTGGCCGAAAGTTTGTAATCAAACACTATAAATTACAAAAATCTGCAACAATTGTTTCTAGTCGAAGTTTTAAGCAGGACTCTACATCATACGAAGAAAAGTAATCTCGTCACCTACTCTATATTGGTAATATTTTGCTTACGCTACATAGGTGCTTACATTTCGTTGACTGATGAAAGGCTGTGACTACTTAACTATTTTTATTCGATGCAATTCCTGTATGTTTTTCATTCAATTTTGATGTTTGGTTAAAAAAATTTTATTCTTAAATTTTAACCATTAAGTTTCTTGGTTGCTTTTAAATTTTTGTTGTCAATTTGATGATGAATTAAAATGGATATCACAGCTGCGTAAGTAAAGATCTCGGCGAGAAACATTGGAGCTATCTCAGCGCCAAATTTCAAATTTCGCCAAAAGGTACTATACTAAAGCTGTTCCATTTCTTTAGCAAGGATTATCTCAATTTTATTTTAATTATAAAATTGAGATAATCCTTGTGTAAAAATGTGTTTGCACATTAAGGGTTTTTTTTTTTTTTTTTTTTTTCCAACATAAAAGGAAATATATTTGCTTATTTATTTATTTACTTTTTGGCATCAATTTGTTTTCTTCTTTTTAGTAATTTTAAAGTTAAAATACAGTTTTTATTCAATATCTTTTGAGACAATCATCCAAATGAATTAACAAAACACGACGTTGGCTAGAATTTGTCCTGATTAATAAATGTGCCAATTTTTGATAAAATTTAATTATCCGCTCCGATATAATGACAAATTTTCAGCTTTATATATTTAGATATAAACAAAAATGTTTGCCCGTTCATTCACAAGGTGATAGATAAAAATTGGTTACAACGGCAAAATCGCTGTATGAAAGAAATAATGTGACCTATCGTACTAAAAAAAAAAAAAAAAAAAAAAAAAAAAAGAGAGAGAGAGAGAGAGATAATAACGTCAATTTTACCCTGCAAGTTTAATTTTTCAAAAAGTTTTATATCAATTTTAATATTTACTCGTGAATTTCTTTTCATTTCAAAAAAATTTAAAATCACCTCGTAAACTTTTTTTTTTTTTTTTTGCAACAATTAAAAATTTAAATAAATTTTGTATTTTTGTCTAAAGATTTGCTTCTTTAACTTTTTCGATACAGTCCTTTTCGATACTGATTATTATTAATTTTTTTTTCCTTCAAAAAGGTAAAAAGAAAAAAAAAAAAAACGATTTTCATTAAATTCTGGCAAAAGCAGAATTTAGTTTAGTACGGCGGACTATTTTTTAAATTTATTTATTTCAAATTATTCAATTATATTTTAGATAAATTTTCGATTTCGAAAAATGTCCAACCATCGTAAAACTGACAACGTTTTATCCGTAGATAGAGACTAATAGTCCTCCGTACTAAAAAAAAAAAAAAAAAAAAAGAAAAGAAAAACAAAGAATCACTATTTTTTTATAACATTTTATAAATTAAAAACTAAAAATTTCTGTTTAAATCGCTCAAACCTCGTTTCATACGATTACACAAAATTTCAGACTTTTCTAGCCTCTAAGATTTCTCTATCCTATTCCGCTAATGCCGCCGGCTGTATCTTGCTGACTAACCTTAGGCAGTTCGCGCTGCTGTAGACAGACATTTTTTTTATCAGTTCGTTATGCTGCTTATCTTGCTCTCGTTTTTTATGACATATTTTAAATTTATTGGAATTGTTTAATTAAAATGGTCAACTTACAATACGTGGGTTATTTCGCAACATTTTATACATTACGAGACTTTATTCGTTCAACGATTTTTAAAGAGGTTCTTAGAGAGATTCTTTAATTCTTAACATACATACAATCTGATTTCAATAGTATGATAAATAATTGGGTCCAGACTAATTATTAGTTACATATTTTTTGTAATGCATACATATGTATGTATATATACCCTGTATATATGTATGTATACCCTGTATATATATATATATATATATATATATATATGTATATACAGGGTGATTATAATTAAAGTTACGATTTCAAAACGCTATAATTTTAAAACTACCCATCAGAGCGATTTGACATTTTACCAGAGCAATCGCGAGGCAATGAAATTTTGTTTGGCAAAAGAAAAAAAAATTGTTCTCAAATGTGCCGTTAATTATCCGTAAAGTATTTGTTTCACGAAGCACCTCTTTTTCTCTTTTCACTATGGCTGTTTCCCCTGTAAATACATATTCTTGTCTTTTTGCTAAAAATATTTGTAGTAAATCCTTGAAGTCTATTGTTTTCTGATATTCCATTGTGTTGCTAACAACATTCCTGTGTTTAATGAGTCCATTTAGGCGTTTCCCCTGACATTACCCTGACAGCGCCTTCTATAGGAACATGTTGGAACTACTTTTTTCCTCCCCCAAACAAATTTTCACTGCCTCACAATCGCTCTGGTTAAATATCAAATCGTTCTGATGGGTAGTTTTAAAATTATAGCGTTTTGAAATCGATACTTTAAATTATAATCACCCTGTATATATATATATTAGTTACTTTGTTGGCATATGTACATTGTAAAAAATATGTCCTATTTGCTGCCAGAAATTTTCTGTAATTTGAGAAAATACGTTCTGACAACGTAATTTTTTCGTAAATTATGCGTATTTTCTCAAATTACAGAGAATTTGTGGCAGCAAATAGGACATATTTTTTACAGTGTATGTTTCTGTGGTGATTTATTTGACTGAATATGCTTCGTTCTCATACTTTTCCTTTTAAAACAAATAAATCATAAATTATATATATACATATACAGTCAGTAACAAAAGTGTCCGAACACTAGAAAAAATTCCTATGTAAAAAAAAGTACACTTCATACGGTTTTGTTAAATAAATCCTTGTCGAATCATGTTCTTACACTGACTAAGAACAGGATTCGACAGGATTTATTTAACAAAACCGTATGAAGTGTACTTTTTTACATAGGAATTTTTGCTATTGTTCGGACACTTTTGTTACCGACTGTACATATATCAAGAACCCCCAAAAAAATATCGTGTAAATTCAAAAAGTTATGAGTTGTAAAACTAATCAAATTTCAGTTCCTCTCAAAAAAAAAAAAAAAAAAAAAAAAGTGTTTTATCATTACTTATTCCCAATCAACGAACATTGTATTCCTATTGGGCATTGATTGAATCAGAATAAAAATGTGAGTAAAACCTCTTGTAGTTTTTAGCTTTTATTTTGAGAGAAACTGAAATCCTGTTCATTGTATCTCTCATAAATTTTTTTTATTTATACGAAATTTGTTTGGGGCTTTCATTTAAGTAGATCAAGAATTTTTTCTGTTAAATTATGCAAATGAAATTTATTAAAAGCTTGCACGTATGTAGTTGAAAATAATTATAAGATTAAAATAAAAAACTTTTTATATACCATTTATTAAATTTTCTGATGAATCATAGAGCTCTTACCAATGTGCATAAAATTTTTAAAGTGATAGTGACGTCCATTTTTATGAGATGCATAATTTAACTTTTTATAATTTTTTAACGTTCACGTTTAATTAAATGTATTTATTTTTAGGTCGAAAGAAAATGAACTCGTGCATTTTTTTTGGCAACAATTAAATGATAGCTAATATTTTAATGGCTATTTTAATGCTATTAGGATGTTATTATTTTCATGTTTTAATTAATTATAAGAAAACTAATCAAAAATTTGAAAATTTGACTTCGAAGTATTTGTGTTGTCACCGGGTTCTGAGCTACTGTGAAAGTTTCAAATGTCTAGCTAGTACGCAAGTTAGTTAAAAATCGATTGCAAGATTTGTACCGGACAAACAACCAAACAAACAAGAATAGAAGTTAATAAAAACATGGTAAAATGCTCATATTTCGTTAGATATTTAACATTTTTGCAATCTGATTGCAGTATGCTGTGTTTAATGTTGTATGCCAAGTTTTCTAAAAATGGCTCTGCATTGAGTTTAATACCCTAGATGTTAAAATTAAATAAGTAGCTTTTTTTTTTTTTTTTTTTTTTTTTTTTTCAGTTTTTTAAAGAAACCGTTATGTTTCCAGGAATGTATGTGGCAGCCTCATAAAAATTTATACAGATAATTAGGAGAATCCTCATAAACACATGCTACAGTCGGTAACAAAAGTGTCCGAACACTAGCAAAAATTTCTATATAAAAAAAGTACGCTTAATACAGTTTTGTTAAATAAATCCTTGTCCAATCCTGTACTTAGACTGACTAAGAACAAGATTCGACAAGGTTTTATTTAACAAAACAGTATTAAATGTACTTTTTTACATAGGAATTTTTGCTAGTGTTCGGACACTTTTGTTACCGACTGTACAGTCAAGATGCATTTCAAACATTACTTTTTACAGGGTGATCCAAAACATTTTAACTTTTGTTTTGTTACTGGTCCTCTTTTCCTCTTCAATGCAAAATTTTTGCTAAGATATATAAAAGAAAACATGTTCTTTATACTCTCATAGTTTCAAGATAATTCCTACAGAACTTATATATTTGACAAAACGTCTCAATTCGAAAGTGTCCAAATACTTATAGATGGATAATCTATATAATATTTCTCTAACGTGGACCAGTTTCAATTATATTTGGTCGAAACGATATGATACGCGAGGATAAAAAAAATAATATTTATACATGAACAATACTTAAGCATGCAGACTCAAACGACTAATAAGAAAAAATGACGACATTTTTCTGAAAAGATTATTTTACGAAAAAAATGTATTTTTAACAGTTGTTTCTTCAGAATCTTTGCAAGCGTCATTTTAAACCTAGCAATATTTTAATGATTTATACAGAATATGAACTTTTGTGTCATAAATTGACTAAAAAACCCAATCATAAAAAATATAATGAAAATAGGAATTATTCTATTTTATTTTATTTATTTATTTATTCATTTATTTATATATATATATATATATATATATATATATATATACCAAAATTAATAAAAAGTCATTCTCAACATGACGAAAAAAATTTAAAAGGCGTCGTGGGAGTCCTATATTAAAATTGTATTGCCTGTGGAAGTATGAAAATTGGGTCGTGAACCATGAATTTTATTTGGAAACCTGTCTTTGAATGATTTCGGTTTCACTATTGTACAATATTAATTTGGTTTTATTTCTAATTCGGCTTCTGGTAAATTAAAATTTTAATTAGGTGGTGAAATCGGTATAACATTTATGAGTTTCAAATTTTGGAGGTAAATAAGAAAAGAAATAAAATGCGAATATTTCGCACGGGTTTGCTAGTATAATATATATTACGAAAACTTTTCTTTGAAAAACGCTTAAAAATACTTTGCATTTGCTGATGCAATTAGAGATAATAATGAAAATAAAATAAAACCCCTTCATTGTTTTTATGTTTAATTTATTTATTAATATCAGGCTACGCCCGCTTCGCTGGTCACTAAATTTAAATGAATTTTCAAAAGAAATTAATCGCTATTTATTTTTTATATCACATTTTGGGCTTTGTAACATAATTAAAAATTCTTTTTAAGGTCAAAATATCAAAATAGCATATTACAAATTGAATTAAATAAAATATTCCTTCCGTTTTTCACACGTTTTGCGACAAAAGTGCGACATGGTCTAAAGTGAATGATTCTCAAAAATGAATCAACAATTGTTTACAAATTTAATGGATTATGTATGGGAAATAAGTACGCGTTCATTTAAAAATTGCAGCTCTTAGAACTTCAAAAGTGATAATTTTTAAAAAGTTATTCCTTATTCTTTAATATTAGCCTGTTTTTTGTTTAATATTAGACACTTATTTTAAGATAAAAGCAACCGAATGATATCGCGTTGTGAAACTTTGCAACGTAATATCTTTAAATCTAATAACTTGATGTATAGAGTGTCCTTACAAAAAATGAACAGTTTTTAGAGCTCTTTTGAAAAGGTGTGACATCTATGCAGTATCTTTTAAAAAAATTCATCAGTTTTTACTAAAAAAAAATGGCCGACTTTCATCACCAAAGTAGTTAAATCTAGACCAATAAAAAATAAGAGTGTTCCGTCTGGATGTGTTCCGCCGACAAACTCTTTGCTTTATTTATATAGATATATCCTGACGTTTTGAGAAAAGCCAAAATAAACTAAATATATAATTGAGGAGCAAACATTCAAGCCGTGTTTTCTCCTTCGGATACAATTTTCAGACAACGCAAAAACTAACGAATTAAAAAATGATTAAATTTAAAACCTAATTATCTTTTGTTTAGATATATTACTAGATACCAGGAAAATATGTAGACATACCTAGGAAGATATCTAGACATACTATTTTTATGTTAAGTTCAAAGAAATATCACTAACTCAATTTTTTTTTTTTTTTTTTTGGAGAAAACACGGTTTGAATGCTTGCTCCTCAGTTATCTCTTAGAAAGTTTTATTTATTTTACACTAAAATATTTCTACCATTTTTTAAATTAAGAATCCAAAATGTGTAGCAGATACTTATTTTTTGCAAAGTATATGTACCTAAACCTACCCCCTTCCCCTATTTTTTGTATTTCTTTTTTTTTTTTTTTTTTTTTTACTTTCTCAGGTCAAATTTTTGAAATTTATTTTTTGTTACATTTACATGTTTAAAAAAAAAAAAAGTGTCGGTCTGGGCTTGTGATTGTATGTGTGTGCATGTGTCTAACTGTGAGCCTGTGTGTTTGTTATTAGCATATTTCAAAAACAAATAGTAGCAAGAATTTTTAACTTGCTACTATTTGTTTACTTTATTCTACATCTGTATCATATAGTAATGCTGCACTAAGCTTTTTGTTGAAAACAAGCAAAGGGTTCAGAACAGCGCTATCCAAAAGAATTCAAATACGTTATGTTTTTGGCCGAAATTTCTGGTAAATACAGTGTAATAGCTATAGGCAGCCTTAAACCAAATGGAATGAACATTTTCTATATGCATAAAAGCATTTTTTGTATTGATTGTACTATAGAAATCATTAATTATTCTTTTACAGGCTACCCATAGTATTTGGATATATTGGGTGCTATAGTTGGAAATTGCTCCCTGTAAAAAAGAAAAAATGTCCTATTTGCTGCCAGAAATTATCTGTAATTTGAGAAAATACGTTCTGACAACGTAATTTTTTCGTAAATTACGAGTATTTTCTCAAATTACAGATAATTTCTGGCAGCAAATAGGACAAATTTCTCACAGTGTGGAAGTGTATTTAAAATTGCGGTATGTGCTTTTCATATAGGAATGAATTTAAGTACAAAGTTTAATTACTCTATAGATTATGGACAATATACAGGGCTATTCAAAATAAAGCTAAACGTTCTTTTTTTTACTCAATATAATTGATGGAAGTGCTTTGCTATATTTTACCGCGTAGACGAACGCTGCTTAGGAAGGAAAATTAACTTTTTCATGCAAATACTGTAAACAAAGTATTTTCTTTTAATTCGATTTTAAGCTCTAGTTTTCTGTATAATATCACGTTTTGAGGTTCCCTGAATATGAAAGTTACCTCTTTAGCATTGATCTGAACATATGTCTCTTACCAGAATAACTTAAAAACAAATTACTGCAGGAAATTCAAATTTTTGATATTTTGAAGTTCGTATGAAATTGCCACTTGAAAAGTTTGATCAGGAATCGTAAGTTTCGAGCCATATTGCGGGTGAAGATTGTTTAAATAATTTGGAATGAACTTTTTGATTTAATAAGATCCTTGAATTATATATATCATAGAATAATGTACTGAAACATATCTGTTGTTCTAATATCTATGTTTAAATGATATGCTACTTTTTAAAATCATGTGGTTAAATTTTCAATATTTTAAAAATGATTTAATCATTTAATCAAATTAAATTTAAAAAAAACTACATTTCGACAATTTTAAAATATTAGTCTAAATGTAAATGAAATTATAATCTATTTAAACTTTGCATTGCTGTATTTCATTATCTGCTCTAAAATAAACTAAAATAAACTAAATTACATTTTATACACATTTTTAAATCAAATTAGTACTTTTAAAACTGTCATTTGTATACGGGATGTTCCTTAAAATATTGAAGGAAAAATGTTTTCTATGCGAAACTAAGATTACTTTAAGGCTATTCTGATCCAGTTTGTAATCAAATCTAGAATGAAATTTTACTTTGATTATAATGAGGATAATAATAGGGACAGTAACCTAACACTACAAAAATGATCCATATATAATAATAATTTTAAAACTGAAAACCAAAATATATTATATTTCCGTTTCCTCTTTTAGCCAGTAAGAATATTTTAAAGAATTATTGAATCTCTGTGTTTAGTTTTGGTTATTGGGCCATTGGGCCATTGGGTTTGGAATTACACCCTAACATGTATTTTATTTTTAAAAATTGCCAAAATGAGATTAAAGCTTTGTTAACTTTTTAACACAGTTTATATGCAATGTTTTGTACGTGATCGGTAAGCTATCGTGTTGTTGCATGCACGGGGTTCGTGAGTTGCCTGTGAATGAAAGGCGAATCTTGCAGTGGTTTAAAAGTTTATTTACGGAAAATTCTAGAAAATTACTGGTCCGTAAATCTAACATCAACTTCAGTTTCACCAGAAATCACAGCTCAAATAACAGCTAACAACCTCAAATTCACAGCATAAACTGTAGCACAGCATTAATACATAGAAATAGGCTGTAATCAAAGAGGTTTAGTAAAGAACTCTTTACTCAGCAATGCCTTATTAAAAACTGACTGACTTGACGGATCGGGACTCCTTTTATAGTACCTTTGTTGATCGAGAATTTTCCGGTAACTTCGGTCCTATTCGAATCAGAGCTTATATAGGGGAGAACGGGGCACAGTGGACCACCCCTATTTAAACTATTAATATTCAACTCTTTTAGTTCATATGGATACTCATGTATGGCAACATGGTACAAGTTGTATGCAGACAAACAAACCACATGGGAAACAGTAGGGTAACCATTTTGAGCAGTTTTTATATTTTGAGCTGCTCAAAGTAATTTTTCCAAGTTGATTTTTTTAAGCTTTTATAAAGATTGAACTAGTGACTATAAATACTATATAGCTGTTAAAGGAAGGCAAGATACTGCTGTTTCTAAATTCCTAAAAATTGTTAGCATATTTATAGTTTATATATTATTTTATTATTATTATCTGTTTTACTCTGGCATAGGGCACAGTGGACCGCCTCTGTATGGGGTACAGTGGACCACCTTCCAATGTGCCTAAAAGTACAAATTATATTTAATACTTATATTTATTTTAGTTAAATTTATAGATACAATTATAATGTAAAGTATCAATATCTTCAAGTAATAAATATCGTAATGTTAAAAAAAAAAAAAAAAAAAAAAAAAAAAGAATAAATATTTGAATAGTAACATAATCATTATTAATATCTAAATTTATTAACTATTTGAATTATATAGCATTAATAAAAGAAAAAATATCTAATTTAATAAATAGTAGGAATAATTTATTATTATTCTTGTTTTTAGAGATCACACGTGAAAAGCAAAAGTAGCTTAATGTATTTTGGTTAAATTTATCCTACAAGTAAAATGTAAATTAATTATATCTCCAAATAGTTAAAAAATATAAAATATTTGAATAGTAGTATAATATTTATCAATATTTGGATAAAAAAAAATATTTATATAATATTAATAAAAGAGTAAAAAACAATTATCTATTTTAATTTAATAAATTTTCTAACTGAGATTTGATTTCTTATTTGTTTATTTTAGTTTAATTTGGGTTATTTTATTTCATGAAAATGCTTGAATTATGTTCTTTAGACTAGAATAGTACAAGAAACTAATTTTAGAGAGAGAAAAAAAAAGTAATCTATATTAATTTAAAATAAACAAATGTGGCTGGTCCACTGTGCCCCGGGCATGAGGTACAGTGGTCCACTTTGTGTGAGCTCATAATTTATTTTTTTATTCATAATGTATTGAAAATATTGTTATACAAAAATTAAGACATATCAAGAAGGGCTTAGAGATTGTTTGCTATTATTATTTTTTTTTTTTTTTTCAAGTACATTGCTTTCCTATTTCTTGTGAAAAAAAAAATAAATAAATAAGAGTGTAAAAGTAGTCCACTGTGCCCCGATCTCCCCTATTCGAGATTTCGATAATAAGGATTTTCCAGTCAAGGTCGAAAAAAAAAAATCGTCAAAGATGAAAAAAGTCGCTAAATTTCGCGCCAAGGCCATTACCTGCCTTGGTGAAGCTTTTTAACGGATTTTTAAAAGAAAATGAGCTGTTTTTGCGCGAAAACAATCTAGAAATGCAGAAAATTAAAGTTTTATAACCTGACTAAACCTCTTTGAATGAATTTACATAAAAATAACTACTATTGTTTAAAAATTCGTAACGATATATACAGAGACGAATTATTATCTAATATTCTTAAGTCGATGACCTTGAACTTGAATAAGGAGTAAAATTAACTAAATTCCTTAATTTAAAAAAAAAAAATGAACTGTCAATTAATAAAAACTTTTGTTTAAAAAAAAAAAAAAAAAAAAAAAAAAAGATGAATGGCAGTATGAAACGAGAGACCACTGTTAAAAACCGAAATGAAAGATTAAAGTAAAGTGAATCGCGATTTAAAAAAATAACTACGTGAATACATTTATGGAAATAATAAGAAATGTAATAAAAATACTGCGTAAATTTTACAGATAAATGAGTAGAATTTTGAAATGTTTTAGCGACTTGTGTAACAGGGAGAAGAAAGATGTTACAATCTAATGTACGACAGGGAAAGATTTTCGATTACCTAGTAAATAAAGAAGAAAAAACTAAAAGTCTCCCATAGATATTAGATTTATTGGAATCATGATATTTCTAATTGACAAAATAATGATCAACTGTCAATAAATCAAACTGATACTAAGAGAATTTTATAATTGTTTGGGGTAAACCAACTCACGAAAACCTTCAAATGGCGTCTTTACATATATTTAGCATATAAACTAATATTAGGCAGCGGTAGCGTGGTCGGTAAGAGCAGCGAGTTCGTGATCGAAAGATTGCGGGTTCGGTCCTTGAGCCGGCCGAAGACCGTCGTGTACGCTAATGGCGACTGGTGCACGTTAAATTCCATCGTGGTCGCAAGTCCTCCAAGTTCCCATCAAAAATTATACTTCTGGGGATACCGGAACATGGGCTTCACTCGGCCTTGATCTAGTTCAAAATTCGAATTCCTGTTGTTTGGCTGGTGCTGCCATCTTTAACCAGATTCTGGAGCTAAAGTCATTCTTCCTCCCTATGTGGCGCTCCTAAAAACGGAAGGCGCACCCCTCTTGCCTTAAATCCGGGTAGTTCACTACCGGGGCTCGGAATTCCCGAGTGGCATACGACAACAACAACAACATAAACTAATATAAATAGCATGCTGATCCAAAGTAACAAGGAAAAGATGTTTGCTAACTTTACAGCATAGTATCGTCTATGAATTCGTATACCAACATTTCAAAATGCCACATGTTATCATATAAATTTTCCGCTATATTTTATGCCTGATTAAGACATCTTTAAGGACAAAAGAATGAACGCAGCACAGAAATTGTCACAAATACAGCTTCAAAGTTAATTAAAGAAATTTTCTACACTAAGCAACATTTTGACAAAAATATAGCAAATTAGTGAAGTATATCAACAGGTTCTGAAGGAGAAGAAAGAAATGCGCCTTGGGGAGCTTAACCAGATAGACAGATTTGTAATTCTTCTGGGCATAAGGAGCAATGCCCCTGAAAAATGTGCCTATGTTTTCCGATAAGAAAGCTGATTCATCATATTCCCTCTAGGCTAAGATTCATTAGACAAGCGATATGTGTCTATATCAGCGAGCTCATAATTGTTGTTTCTCCTGTTTTTAAGCAATATTCTTCTCGCATTTATCGCATATCCCTTTTATGTTCTGAGTTTTCCAGGCATAAATCTGCCTACGGCTGCTACTTTACTTAATCTTTTATGTTTTATTTATTTATTGAGAGACGTATATCACAATTTGTTTGAAGTCGTCTTCGAGTTCCAAATTTAGATCGAAATGTTTTTAAGTTGTGCTCTTTTGCTATTTTGGAAAAGATGTACTTTTCTATTTTCGGTTGTAAACTCCGAAAATTCACAGGGATATATTGTTACATTTTTAAAAGTGCTTTTGGCAATATTTTACACTTTAGCTCGCATTCAGGTGTTAATACATATGGCATCAACGCTCTAATAAATTATCAGAATAACAATAAGCAACAAATCATGACTACATAACACTTTTATGGAATGGAAATAGAAAAGGAATATAGGTTCAATGCTGGATAATAACATTTTCTGTACATTCTGTTATCATTAGGCAATATATTGACTTTAAAAAACTTATTTTATGCAAAAATAACATTTAAACAACAAAGTATTGACTTAAAAAAAAAAAATTTCTATTCGTTTGTATAATTAGGATTCAAAGTTCGACCCTATTTATACAATCCTAATACTATGTCATCCAGCAACAACTCAGTTTTGAAAATCATCTCCGTAAGTCTGCGACATTATTTTCAGAACAATTGAAAATTTCTACTTTTCATGTTAGGGATTATTGTCAGACAGAAGTGAAGCAGATCCTCTCAGGAACGCTGGTGAGATATGCCAAAAAGCCTAAGTTCGATTCCAGACCAGATGATTTATCGCTTTTGTTCATTTTTTCTTTAATCAACAGAAAAATCCCTTATAAATTATTTCAGAGTATTTTTTTTTTTATTATTATTATTATGATTACTAGATATCGCTGTGTTTTACAAGGTCGGCCACAATTTTAATCATCATAAAACATGTCTTCATTATTAAGTGTTAGATAATAATTAATTTAGGTTCGAATATACAATCCAGGTGTCGTTTCATTGATATATCTTTAAAGTGCATACTCGCTGATAAAAATTACGTATTTTTCTCAAAATATTGTTTTAATTAAATTTCTATATGTTAAAGACATGTGTGTTATGCCTCTTTCTGTGTTGTGAAAAGGGGTTATCGTAATCTTAAAATCTTTACTTTCTTAAAATCAATAATTAAATGTAACAACCCATTAATTTATTTAATCCTTTACCAGCCCTAATGCTCTAAAACGTTCTAAACAGAGTTGCAAAATTTAGGGACTGTTTTATTTAACTATCACCAATAATTTTGTAGAGTGATATATTATGATATTGTATATAACAGACGAATAACATTCAAAGTGAGTAGGCAGTCGTTACAAAAAAAATTTAGTGAGGAATATTGAATAAAAATAAAATGATACTTTTAAAAAATTAAAGAACACGCTTTTATAGACATGTGAACTAAAAAGCACAAAATATCTATCTTAGCATTAAAATGTAGGGTAAGAGAAAATCGTGTGAGTGACACACCATAATATTTACATACACTTAAATCTTTAATTAAATAATTTAGAATTAAACAAAAACCATTTTTAAAAAAATCTCCCCTGACTGGGTTCGAAAGTTAGGTTCGTAGACCGGAGCTTTACCTCACAGCCACAGCGTTCACGCAGGGAAAGTCTTTTTTTACAATATAGATTTTTTGTTTGCTCCTAGAGTGGTTACAAACATACATACAGGTGAAGCTAATAAAAGCGTGTTAAAAAAGACTCTAAATTTGGCAGCAATTACTATAGGAGTGAAATTAAATAGGATCGGTAAAAGGTCAATTGAATATTGCAGCATAAAGTACATCTCGAATTTAAAAATATTGGTAAATGTACACTCAGAAATTCTGAATCTCACAACAAAAGATTTTATTTGCATTAATTATAATAAAATTAATGTCGTTAATGAGTGAATCTAATGATATCCCTTAATTAACACATTTATTATAGCAGTTACTTTTTTTGTGTATTCGTATTCACAAGTATCTTATTTCGGATGACACTATTTGGAAAGCAACGTAGTGAAATTGAGAAGTATATCAATTATATCAAATATGTCAGTATACACGTCCACTATTGTGGTTTGTCATTTTGTTAGCATATTTCCTTGCTGTCAAATCCATTGTCATCATCCCTTTCCAGCTGATACATAAATGCGTGACTACAAGATTAAGGAATAGTTAGTAAGATAACTGATAAACTGCCGTTTAATAATTTAACTACATACATTCTTATTTTTTCTTTAAACATGCGGTTCATTTTATAAAAATATATTATTGTTTTTATTGTTGCTATCGCGCAAATAAACAAATTTAAATGTAGGTAATGTCTTACTTTTTAAATATCAGAATACACGTTATAATTAATTGCATCTTTTTCCAATTTGTTCTGTATACATATGAAAAGGTATTGGGTTCGTAAAATTTTCGAACTCGAAATATTTTGGTAGATTTTATACCAAAGATTTGCTAGATTTTATGTCTTGAGCATGATTTAAACATTTTTAGAAAATGTCTGTCTGTGTGTATCGAAACATTTTTGGTTGTTACATCTAACAAACCAGTCAACGAACCAAACTCGATATCTAGTCGGACCTTGACCTAAACTGGTGATCATTGCATTCAGAAAGCAATCGTTCAACAAGTGGCACTTTCATCCCATTTTTTCATAATTTTTAATATGGCAGTATAAGACAAAATTTAGCATAAATGTACATAAGAAAAATTATTTTTAACTTTTCAACGTGAAATTTAAAAAAATATATATTTATGATATTAATAGTCAAGAGATAATTTTTGTGTATGTAGAGGTATCCTTTCCCAGAGGGAGGGGGGGAGGGGGTGAAAATTTTCAATATGGTTAACTTTCAAAAGAACTTGTCAATATCTCTAAACCAAATGATTGAGCAATAAGTTTGTGATAATTTGAAACGAAGTATTCGATTTTTTCATTTTAAAAAATGTATTTTGTAAGATATTTCCTGCATAGTGTAAAAATGATTTTCATAGAACATTTAGTGGTATGATCCTCTGTGACTAAAATCGTCTGTATTCATCGTGAAAAATAATTTTAATAATTAATATGCACTACATAAATTTGTGTACAAAAATATAGAAGAAAATTTTGTAGTGGGTAACACATAATAGTTTACTGATGATGTGTGTTAAATTTCTACACATAAAGCTGGAAAAGAATTTGTTTTGAGCTAATATAGTTCTCCAAATTTCAGAAGATTCAGACCTTTTTCTGACATTTTTATATTTTAGAACACGATAAAAGCGCTGCTTATTTTAGAATTTTAACAATCAGCCCTCAACTTGTCATTTTCCAATCTTTTACCTTGCCCTTTTATTTATTTATTTATTAGTACTGTTTTCCATAATTTGAGTACATTTTTTTTTTTTTAAATCGTTTTTAAGAAGGTTTACGTATTTTTCTGAAATATATTTTGTGCAGTACATTGTAAAAAATAAAGATAATGTCACGAACAACATACTTACCTAAAAATTTCCAAACTTATTTAAAGCTACTTACCATAGCCTCCTTAACTAGTTAAGGAGGCTATGTACTTAGTTACTGCGCAAAAAAAGAAAAAAAAAAAAAGCTGCTTCTTTTGGTTTTGGATCTAAGAAACACAGTCGGTGCAAAAGAAAAAGTGCACTTGGTAGACAAAATAAAGAAAAGACTTTCGACTTTTTATGTTTTGTCGATTACCTTGAAAATACATAACGCATTATTCCGAAATTTCAAACATGTAAAGAACTTGTAATATTTCAGCTTTTTTAATAAAGGTTTTTTTTTTTTTTTCCTGAAGACGAAAATGGAGCCAGTAACAAATTTGATTACAATTCTTTTTATTTATTTACTTATTTTTATTATTGTTATTATTATTATCTTTTTCATTTGTATCAGAATAATAGAACGTATTTTTACGGAAATATAAAAGTTTCTTTAACAAAATCGTACATTTTACTTATGGTTTTTGTTTTTAACATGCAGGGTTTTTAAATGATTGCAATGCCTTTTTAGGAAAGCTTAACATAAGACACAACATAGTGCAATCAGAATATAAAAAAATTAAATATGTGATAAAATCTGAGCATTTTTACTAAATAATTTTATATAATATGCTAAGTTTTAATGAAATATGTAACTATATATGTTATATATTACTTAATGTAACTACATATTAAGGTTTTTTTTTTTTTTTTTTTTTGTAATTTGTAAACTATAGCTGAAAATCCGAAAGCCAATGTTGTAAACAAGAACCGAACGAAATTTTTTTGATTTTGTTAACGAAACCATATGCAGTGCATATGATGCAGTTCATGAACATACATACAATGTTCATACAAATAAAATATAGGAAATTAATAGAAGCATTACAGTCATTTCAATTACTATTTCTTACAAGATCATTCCAGATATTATCATTTTTAATTAATTTGTAATGGACACTTTTTTTTTCTTAGGGACAAAATTTTAATTCAAAGATATAAAGTATTACATGTTCTTTAGGTCACTTACGTTTTAGGGTAATGTGTCCTGTATTTTTGAAGATAATCGATAAAATGAATAAAATCGAAAGTATTTCTGTTATTTTGTCTACCTAGTGCATCTCCATCTCGCTAATTACTTTTTTAAAGTTTTAACATATTGTCGTCGGGATATTTTCTGATTTTGAACGGTAAACCCTGCCTTTTTTTTTTCTTTAATGTTGCATGATTTAGCGAATTGATTTTACATATTTGTGATTAGGTCAACTAAATTTAATCTTTAGCAATTGACACAGTAAATGTCACTGGCGTATATAGAAGAACACCTACAAATAGGACTTGTCTCTCTCAAAAATTTTTGTGTGAGCTGCAAGCAAAATGTTAAAATATTAACAAAAGTGATGCAAAATTTCTATGATAAGCTTTCTTTTCCACGAAAAATATTTTAAAAGTACTCTTTATGACAGTAAATGGAGCAGAAATCTCTTATGTGAAGTTAAATCCTTATGTTTTCTAAGTAAAATACACGTACATACTCCATATATAGGGTAAAATACACCAGCTGTAACTATTGAAATAATGCATCCCTAATTTATAGTTCCAAGAAGTTGCCTTCTGTAGACACATTTTTTTTTTATAAACTCTATTTACTTCAATAAATTATAATAAATGACCAAAGAACATGGTACTTTTACATGTAAAACGAAATTTAAAATAGTAATAATAATAATTTTAATAATAGCTGAAACGTTATTACTTTGTGACTTAAAAATGCAGATTTTTTTACACTGTAAATAAAATTAATTAATTAATTAACTAATTAGTTTGATAAAAGAAATAAATAAATATTTAAAAAAAAAAATACTTTTCTTTAGTCACTTTTCGATTATTGTATTTTTATTCAATTATAATTGAAAATTATTATTATCATTATAATTTTTTCCATAGATAAATATTTGAAAAACTAAACGGACATAAATTTGTTTTTTACTGAATCTAAACCACTATCTTTAGGTAAAAATTAATTATAAATTATTCCAGCATTACTTATAACCCCTATCAATACTTATTTAATTCATGAAATCTCTGTGAAGACCTGATATATTTTAACGAAAAAAATCACATAAATATTGCAACCATTTTATATATATATATATATATATATATATATATATATATATATATAAAATAAATGTTAGATTCTTACATTGAACGTTTGCACTTTGCAAAAGAAATAAACATGGAAAAAACTTTTCTACAATAATTTGATGTACTGTTCACATTACTTTCTTTTATCTCTCTGCCTATATGGTATCGGAATAGTTAACACTCTTCCTTCGCTTACCAGCTGCCAGGTACGAAACCTGGTTAAAGCATAAACGTTCGTAAAGGTTTGTAATCCACATTAAGCCATAGATTGCAGTATAATATGCATTAATGGGGAAAAAATGACTGTACAGAGATACCCCCCAATTAAATCCAACCTCTTACAATGAAATAGTTGTCTGTGGAGCTCTCCCGTTTGAATATTGTACCTATACTAAAAAATTTAATAACTTATTTTATTTAAAAATTCAGTAAAAGTTATTCAGAAAATTTTTACACCTAACCGCTATTTAGAATTTTTCGATCATAATGAAAATTTTTAAGTATTATCCCTGCATCGTGTTCAAAATACCAAATTTCAAATTTAAACAATTATTTATTTTTCAATTATCCTGTTAAGAGACAGACATACAAATCAATCAATAAAAGCTCGATTTTCTTCTTTAGAGGGAAAATCAAGAAGAATAATTATAACAAACACTCGACTTTGAAAATTAGACTCTAAAACAATATTTTTATCTATCATATACGCAAGTATCAGTAATTATGATTTTTAAGCAATTTTAATGCAGTTGATAAAATCTATTATAGTACTTTCATAATTGCATCCAAGAGAAAAGAATGTAATTACTTGATTTTGAGTAGTCCTGTATATTTTTTATAAACTGTATACGCACCACGAACTGATCTTAAATTGAGTACAGTAAGAGAAATGAATGTCAAATCTGTAAAGAACTTGAGCTTTTCTCAACTAGGTCCTAATGTAGTAGGGGAAAATACGTGAATATGGAATACTACTTCTATTTGAACTCACCATAATAAAATGAGGTATCTTCGATTATTGTGGATTTGACTATCACATACTTTAAAGTGTTTTAAAAATGTTTTGTGGTTTTTGTGTTGCAAAGAATACAGTTTACATGCAAAATTTTTAATTAGGAATTTTTTTTTTTTTTTTCTGAGTAATATGGACCAAGCGTGTAACATGGATTAGTTATAAAGAGAAATGAAGAACACCTATTTCCTTAATATTAATTTCCTATTACGTCTGCTGAAGTGTTTAAATCGGTTTTCAATATATATATATATATATATATATATATATACAGTCGGTAACAAAAGTGTCCGAACACTAGCAAAATTCCTATGTAAAAAAAGTACACTTCATACTGTTTTGTTAAATAAATCCTTGTCGAATCCTGTTCTTCGTCAGTGTAAGAACATGATTCGTTTAGGATTTATTTAACAAAACAGTATGAAGTGTACTTTTTTACATAGGAATTTTTGCTAGTGTTCGGACACTTTTGTTACCAACTGTACATACATTCTAAGCATGTAAATATAATTTTTACATGTTAGTTCATATTTTTGTTTGTATATCTATATATAAACAGAAATAAACTTACATCCAAAAATTATTCTCTATGATATCAATAAAAATATTTAATCAATCCTTTTGATAATTCAACTGAGTCGAAGAAGGTTTACAGGCAACTTTCCATGCTTAAAAATAATGTAAACATTTTTAATCAAATTCGACCTTTTAAAATAAAATTAATTTATTTACAAATCATATTTAACTTAAAAATTTTCAAAACTCGAGTTAGCGTTAAACTTTTGATACATTTGAAATTGAGGTTTAAAAATAATAATAATAATAATAATAATAGTGCATAATGTTATATTCAGAAAAATCCTCAAATTTAAAAGAATTTCTATGATAAAATGATTTCTGATTTGTACTACTTAATAATAAGTGTAATGTACATTGGATTTTAATTTATTTTTGTTTCTGTATTTAGGTTAAAATTTCTTAGCTTTATTTCTGAATAAATGTATAGATGTGTGTGTGTGTATGAATCACAGTGGACGGTTAATTTTTGAAAATGGCATTATTTTTAACTAAACATAAAATGGAATTATATTAATCTAAACATAACAAAATTAACCTACATTGTTAAGGTGCACCCGAATGTGTTCTTAATAGTAAAAGTTAATCATAATAATATTTTTACTTTTTTATACAGACATATCAAGTAAATTATTAAGGTACATTGGTACTAATGACTGTTAGAGCATTTTTATTTGTGTTATACACTTTAAATGTCACTAAATTGTAATATCGTACATGATGATTATAAAATAAAAGATTAAATTTCACGAAAGAATTCAAATTTTCAGAAAATATAACTGCTAAATGTATTTTTAGATTTACTTTATGCATTTTTCAGTAAATAACAATTTAGTTTGGTATTAAAAATAATAAAAAGCATATACAGGATAGCAGAAAAATTTTTGAATTCATCAGCATGATTCTTTTGCAGTTATTGTTAAAATGGTTTTTCGATGTTTTTATATACGTTTTAATTTAATAATTATTTGTTTTTAACTTGAAAGCCGATATATTATTTCCATCTATAAAATTTTGAAAATGATTTTACAATATATAAATTTTTGTTTCTGTAAAATTACTTTTAATAGTAATTTTAAATAATTCTTTAAATACCCAGCAATCACTCTTTTAACTAAAATAGTTTTAACATGATTGATAATAAAGTATGGAATAGTTTATTAATTGGCAATATACTTTTGAAATTATACTTTCATCACATATAATATCTCTTCCATTAAATAAACAATCTATCTATTAAATATTGTAGACTTGGTATTAAAAATGTCTATAATATATTTACAATATATTTATATCCTCTTTTTAAAAAATGCGATATCCTATTTTTAAAAAAATTTATCTTTATTTACGTTCAATGTAAAAAGGCTCTCTTTCTCTTTTTATTCGTCATTAGATCTACATGAATTGCATTCGGATTTCTTTTTAACGAACCTCTGTATTACGAGTACAAATTTCCCCTTCTTACGAACTTTTACTGCATAGTAAGGATAATGTAAGAATTCCCTTATAAAATACTTTCCAAACAGCGAAGTGATTCTGCATTTAATGAACTTTTTTCATTTTGTAACGGGAAATTTTCTTTCATTCTATTTCTCATAAACTCTCGCCTTTTAACTCCTTTTATAAAAGTTAATCAACTAAATCTATTTTCTATAAAATATTTTTAAATTGGGCACTCGGAAACACAAACTAAATTAGATATTTTGAATAGGGTGAAAAGTGAAAAATAACAATAACAATATAGAAAGAACATTGCAATAAAAGTGAACACGTGTGGGGAAAAAAAAAAAAGTTTTATCAATGTTTATTTATAATCAGCAAATACTGTATTACCAAAGCTGTAGGAATTAAAATTTTGTTCATTCTATTTCCCATAACTTTTTGAATTTACAAGATATTTGTTTGAGGCTTTCATGCAAGTAGCTCATTACTTTTGGATATTAAATAATGCATATTATTATTATTATTATTATTATTATTTTACTAGCGCATGCGTAGTTAAAAATTATTTAGTAAAAATGCTCATATTTCGTAAGATATTTAACACTTATGCATTCTGACTGCAGTATGCTGTGTCAAATGTATTGTGCCAAGTTTTCTAAAAATGGCTTTGCGATAAGTCTAATACCCTACTTTTTTTTTTTTTTTTTTTTTTTTTTTTTTTAAGAAGCCTTTGCATCTTCATGAATATATGCGATAGCCGCATAAAAATTTATACAGATAATTAAAGGAGTCCGTATAATCACATGCTACAGTCAAAGCACATTTGAAGCATTTCTTTTTACAGGGTGATCGGAAACAGTTTGACTTTCGTTTAGTTTTATTTGGTCAATTTTTCCTCTTCAGTACAAAGCTTTTGCTGAAATATAAATGAAGTATAACTTTTCCTTATACTCCTAAAATTTCAAGATAATTTCTACAGATTTTTTTCTAGATCATAGAAAAAGTCTCAATTCGAAAGTGTACAAATATTTATTGGTGGATAGTGTATAATATTAATATAAAAAAATTTTTGCATGCTGATATATTAAATTATTTCCAAAAAATTGAATGTGGATTACTTTGTTTGATGAGAGCTCATCTGAAGAAGTTGTTAAAACTTTCTAAAAATTGGAGACATAGTATGAAAGAAAACCCTTTCTAAGAAATGCACTAAGGTCAAAATTAGCAGACTTTCCCTATAATTAAAACATGTGAGGCCTCTGACATGTCTTTTTATAATTATCTCTCTCTAATCACTATGGTGGTACCATAAATTATTGGAGGGATATAGCTTCATACGCGTGTTAGTTTTAAATAAGAAATTATTTTATATTTAAAAGGTGTGGTTGTTATATATTTTTATATATGGAGATGAATATCGTTATTGTCTGGAATATTTGCTAAGTATATTCAGCCTAGGCTTTCAGTTGAGTATTTATTAGGCTACAGGTCTTCAGATACAATGCCATAGAGAAGAACAACGAACTAAATCTTACAATTTGAGCAATAATTGCTTTCTTTGCTTCCCACTCGAAGCTAACTGACTGTTAATATATTTGTTATGACTTTCTTCACGAAATTTTTTCTTCTCATATAAACCTTTATTAATGTCCACTTCTTACTAATTTCATTCTCTGTCTCTTTTATTTTTTATTTTTTTTCGATCCCGCAATTTGGTGAAAATCATGGATAACCAACAGTTCATTCAATGTTCACTTTCAATCCAATCTACTCACCTTCGTGATTCATCTATTTTCAATTCTCTGTTCTTCAGTAATAACAATATATTACATTGCATTAATTATTTCAGTTAATTTGCATAGATCTATTGAAATATTCTGAGATGATATTTTTTTCTATGGAAAAGTGTCATATTTGAGGAAAAATAAAGAGCATAAAAAAGCTTTATTTGTATAATTTCGTGTCAGTAACCTGCGGGTCTAAAGGCGTTACTTGCACAGAGGAAGTAACAACGCTCGTTAGATTTGTGTTCGCATCCAGGGCATGAACATCGGGAGGAGCAAATTTTGAAAGCGCTACCTTTTATATATTTTTTATGTATTTAGTTACTTTCTATTCCATACAGAGGGTGTTACAGATAGTTGAAATGCTCGCCTCTTATTAGCAACATGATTAACTAGCACTTTAACCTGGCGACTTGACAGCTCCAGGCGTCCTGTTTAAGATAATGGTAACAATATATAATATTAGCGATTCAGAATGCACAAAAATAGACTGTATTAATTGCATTTTATGTAATTACTAAAAACGTTCAGATCATGTACGTTTTTCTCTAAATTTATTTTTATTGATGCAATTCATTGATTATTTTGAAATGATGCTTCAGTATTGGTCCGCTTTTAATCGAAATTTATATATCGATAATAGATGTATTACGTAAAAAGAAATACAAATGTGTACTAAAAGGCTTTAAATTTAATAAATATAAACATAAATAATTGCATATTATTTAAAAAAAAAAAATACAAACGTATACTAAAAAGCTATAACTTTTAAATAAATATAACATAAATAAACATTTATTTAAAAAACTATTTGGTAAAGAAATGGTCAACGTAGTAACTTTTTATTCAGCTGGCTTATTCATTTATAAATATTTTTCTAACAGATTAAAATAAGGTGAAGGTAAAAGAGAGATAGAAACTGTGAAAGTCTTAAAAATCGTTTTGTAAAACCAGTTGTAAATTCAGTGTCTTTATTTGAATGATTATCTAATTTTAGAGCTTTCACCAATTGAATTTAGAAGAACGAAAAAAAGAAAGGGAGAGAGTGAGAGAACATTTGATTACTGAAAATTAACGCCAAGTTAAAGCTCGATATGATGTCTTTATCAGACTTACTAAAAAAGAATTAAGTTAAAAAATATACAGTCGGTAACAAAAGTGTCCGAACACTAGCAAAAATTCCTATGTAAAAAATGTACACTTCATACGGTTTTGTTAAATAAATCCTTGTCGAATCCTGTTCTTAGTCAGTGTAAGAACATGATTCGATAAGGATTTAATTAACAAAACCGTATGAAGTGTACATTTTTTACATAGGAATTTTTGCTAGTGTTCGGACACTTTTGTTACCGACTGTATATACAATGGATTAAATATTGATCCAATATCTTTAGCAATTTCGTCAATTAATTTTAAGGGTAAAAAAATATCGGTATCTAACTATCAATTCATTAAACAATCAATAAAAAAGAATTTTTTTTAATTGACTCCTTTGCTTTAAATTAGTTTAAAAAAATAAAAAGAAAGAAAGAAAGAAAATTAAGAAGGCAACATTAGTAATTTTAATCAATGTTAATGCATTCATTTTGACTTTAAATTCTAAATAATAAAACTATTAAACAAAAAAACCTGTGATACGATAGAAATTGTTAAAGCAATATTTTTTAATGAATATCAACAGTGAAACTGAATTCAAATGACATTTTATGACTTTATGTAGAGAAAGATTTCTTTTTTATTTTTTAAACGTCTATACCGCAACTAAAAAACTGCTTGGATAATAAAGCAAAACACAAGAAAATTAAAAATCAACTTTGATTTAGTAAATTGAAAAACCTCTTTGATTTCCCAAACCTTATGCAAAAATAAAAATTTGAAAGTTCACCTCGAAATTGCCTTCTTGAATATTTTGAAGATACCCCTTTAAAGGCTGCATAAAATAAGTTCAAAGATAATTTCCTTACTCTGCAAATATTTCTAGTACAGTCGGTAACAAAAATGTCCGAGCACTAGCAAAAATTCCTCTGTAAAAAAAGTACACGTTCTCAGTCAGTGTAAGAACATGATTCTATAAGGATTTATTGAACAAAACCGTATGGAGTGTACTTTTTTTACATAGGAATTTTTGCTAGTGTTCGGACACTTTTGTTACCGACTGTACTAAAATAATCTCATGCAGTACAGTCGGCAGCAAAATTATTGAAGCACACATCTACACTTTTCATATATATTTTTTTACTTTCATTGTTAATTTTTATCATCAGCTTACTTTTTTATAAACAGTATAGGACTGATATCAGGACTCGACAATTATTTACTTAACAAAACAGTATTAGTTGCGCATCTTTTAAGTAGGAATTATTGCTATTGGTTCAATAATTTTGCTGTCGACTGTACTAACACGACTAGAAATCTCTCCGTGGGATGTTATATTGAGAGACATTCAAAAATATTCAAATATATTACGTCTGTCTGCAAATTCCTCCAAGATACAGTCGGCAGCAAAAATATTCGAGCGCTAGCAATAATTCTTATATATATATATATATATATTAAAAAAGGTACACTTAATACTGTTTTGTTAAATAAATCCTTGTCTAATTATGTTCTTAGACTGACTAAAAACAAGACTCGACAAGGATTTATTTAACAAAACAGTATTAAGTGTACTTTTTTTACATAAGAATTATTGCTAGTGCTCGGATACTTCTGCAGCCGACTGTACGTCTGTTTTTTGGAGTATCTTCTGTTTTTCGAAAAATAAAATAAAACCTTAATATATATATATATACATACATATATATATATATATATATATATATATATATAATAATAATAATAATAATAATAATAAAAAGAAGTATAATAAAAAAAGAAGTACCTATGTTAAATTGTAATCAACCAATTGCATCTAGACTTGCATCTAGAGATTTATGTGAATGCAAGTTTTGGTTTTCAGTAGCACGAATGCTGGGCCTATTCTTAAGCCTTAAATTTGAATGATAACGCAAATGATAACAGTAAAAATATAAATGGAAAAAAAGCTTAATTTCTAGTTTATATATAATCCCCAACAATCTCTAAGGCTTTTTATCATAAACTGGTGAAATTTTGTAATTCCCCCTTATTAGGGCATGGGGTAATTTATTCACTAGAAATTTCATTAGCGTAAAAAATGTATAAAATTTTTGTGATCATTGAAAAATGAACTCCTGAATTATTTTATCTATTTATAAAATTCTATTTCTTTCTTTATACTTCATTGTACTTTTTATATAAGTCTAAAATCAATATTTAAAAATTTATTGCTAAGATCAAGATTTTTAGAACTATCTATATGTTGCAGATAAGTTTTTGGTATGTGATGTTTATGACCACCAACTGTCCAAAAGGTACTTATACTTGTTATTTATCCTCTTAAAGGTCTTACTTAGCTGACAACGAAAACATCCATCTTATCGGCAAATACGACCCCTAGCATGAGTTTTTCTCAAATATATATATTTTTTTAATTACAGAAACTTTAACATTGTACTTTGTACAATTTCTATCATTACAATCGTTTTGCAAAAGATTCTCATTCTAAAAACCATTGTAATTAGTAAAGACCGCCAGTACATTGTGGTGGTTAGCGTCCCTGACTCACTCACGTTAGGACCGGGTTCGAATCCTGGACAAAGTAAGGATTTGTTATCGTGTGTTCCTTCATAAATGGTTATCAATTCGGCGACCACCCAGTCAATGCTCCTTCGCAAGTACCGCACCATTGAAAAATAAATAAATAAATACATAATATGTATATTATTTATTATTATCACATATAAAGTATTTTAATGTTTAATAATTATTTTGTGTCAACAATAAATTTATATATGCTAAACTGTATGAAAAGTATTAAAAAGGAAAAAAAAAAAAAGCAATAAAAGTAAAAAAGGAGCACTTGTAATTTTTACAGCAACGAAGAAAGCTATTACTTTTTACATACATTTTTATTAAAATATTCTATTTTAGGCAATAATATAATTTTTAATTTTTAAAAAGCAGAAATTTATTTTTCCGTTTATTTTTTTCCCCTATTGCTATGTTAGTGCATTAAATTTCTTTTATTGTTCCCCCATGCAGTGTCGATAGCCAAAATATCGATTATGTCGATAACAATATTAACATAAGTGATGATGGGCCCACCAGCGGCCGAGCGGTTCTGCGCTCAAAGCTGGTAGATGGGAGGTGCCGGGTTCGATCCCAGGTCGCGCTCATCGACCTAGCCGTTCGGAGTTTTCCGTGGTTTCCTCCGAAACTCGCGTAAATACGGGCTAGGACCCCTTAGAAAGACCCCCACGGAGGGCATTCCCCCTCTAGGCCTAGGACACATCAGGAGTCAATCGGCCTTAAATCCTACAACCAACCAACCATAAATGATGACTTGTTTTTTAGTTTGTGAATAAAGAAAATGTTTCAAGAAATCTTTCAAGTGTACTAGAAAATATTTCTAATTGTAAGTATTTTACACATGGCTACATATAAAAAGTATTGGATTTATAAATTTAATGCTACCACGAAACAATTAAACAATAAAATAATTTACTAGCAATATAAATAGTCATAATTAGCATGAGAATCTGTTAAAAAACTGATTCTAATGTTAAAAATTCTTCAAAGTACATTACAGAAGAGCCTGTAATTTACAAACTTTAATTGAGAATAACTCCCGCTAGGAGGCGCTTTTGCCGATTAGATGGATATTTTTATTTACAGCTTAGTTAGACCTTTAAGAGAATATATAACGTGTATAAATACCTTTTGAGCAAATGGTGAACCTCCCTTGTAAGTTAATTAAAATTGATCAAATGATTCATATTTATTTTAAAAAAATTATAATATAATGCTTTCATATTATATATGGATAAATTGGGAGAACTGTATTTATTTATTGTATTGTACTTTATTTTTTTGTACAGTACTGAAAAGTGATTCCTCCCTCTACTGTACAGGAAACCATAGTAAGGAAAATTTTATTATCATGTATAACTTCTTTGATCTTTTAAAGTGTCTGCCTACTGTCGGAGGTGATTTTTTTTTTAATAAAGGAAAAATTGCCTATTTATGTGCATTACATAAAAGAATATAGTTAAAAACAGTGAATAACATGAAAAAATATGCAAATTTTAAAATATTTTGTTACTTAGTCTTAAAATATACATAAAATTTACAAAACAAAAGCACTTTTCCAAACATTATAAATCAAATTTAAATAAAGATATTTTCATTCTGTAATTTTTATTTTGATTATTGAAAGGTCCTTAAGGGAGTGAACTATTCTCAAAACTATAAAAGTGTTATTTAATATTTTAGCGAAGATAACATTTTACACGCTGAAAAAGTCATGAATATATATGACAGTAACTTCTGTCGACAAAATAATAATAATAATAATAATAATAATAATAATTTAGCTAGATTCATTGTAGTAGTTCAATCCCTAAAACAACTCATCTAGAGTAAGTTTCGAAACTTTTCAATTATAACTTTTGGAGTTACCATGTTTTGGGATAAAGCAAAATTCTAAAAATCTCATTTTGAGAAAAAGCAGAAAACAAATTTAAAAACAAGATTTTACCTAGTAAACAAAAAATAATTTTAATAAGTTCCTGATTTATTTCAAAGCTTTTTATTTTCTTTTTGAAATTTATTTTATATTCAGTAACAAATTTGGATGCTTATATTGAGTAAAACATTTATGTAAACAAACATTTACGGGTCATTCCGGTTTCAAAAACTGGCGAGTGACTAATATTAAAATGCCCGTAACTCAAGTTCTAAGCAAGATAGAAACAAAATTCAAACTGATTTAGAAAGCTAAAATGTCAGGCTTTAATACTAACCCAAAAATAGAAAATCGGAGTTTTGACCAAAAATTGCGCTTTAAAGGTAGGCAGACACCTTAAATGATAAGTATATATAATGTTATTTGTATTTAGACCTTTTTAAAAATACATTGTTTTGCTTCTTCGTTTTAGTTTACTATACTGAGATAAAACTGATTTTAATAATTTATACAGGCACAGGATTAATAGTTAAATTTTCGATCTAAGATATAAAAGAACGATTAAAGTTTAAACTTGAGTTAATTTTATTATAAATTATTTTTATAACTAATTCACAACGCAATCATCTTGAAATAGCTTATGATTTAACTCATTGTGATGCATTTAAAAGCAATTCAATCCATATATAATATTCATATTTTTTATATTTTCTTTTCGTTTCTTTTTCAAATGGACTTATATAATTTTATAATAATGCAATCTTGGACTTTTCATTTCCGTGGTAATTAAATATTGTTATTTTTTGTTACTTCTTGTGATATAATTGGAAAGGTTTTCATATATATATATATGCATGTTCATGTATGTATGTATAAAGTATAATTTTATCTAATTACTATGCAAAAATTAGGGCATAAAAAAGTACTCACAATATAAATAATATCACAGCGTTAAAACTGAAGATTACACTTAAAAATAAAATAATAATCGTATGGAGTTAAGATATTAAGAAAATTCACAAAGAAATCTTCAAAAAAAAAAAAAAAAAAAAACAGTATTAATAAGGCCCACTATCCCTGAAGGAAAAGTAAACCGTAAGTTCTTTCTGAAAGAGCGAACGATAAATATCCAAAATATCACTCTTAATAGACAGAAATCTTTCACGACAGAGAGAAATTGCAGCATAAACCAAACAAATAATAATGTAAAGAAATGTAAATATTTAAAATCAGTGAGAAAATTTGATAAACATGAGGAAGGCGAGCATGAAAGTTTACAATTTACTACAATATGAGAAAAAAGAAGAGTTGAGAAGTTTTAACGTAAGCGGTATAGTGATATTTTTACACGCGAAAATATATAATAATTAACTTATTTAAAGAGAAAAATAAATAATAAATAAAAATAATTATTCTAAATAATTGTCAATTATATACGGGGAATTACAAAAAATTATATATTCGAGTATTATTACTAGAATACTGCACGCTATCCAAGCTAAATAACAAAGGCGATAACGCCTTCACGTTGGTAAAAATAAATTAATTAATTTAGCTTATATATTAACGTTAAAAATTGTAATTTATACAATTCGTAATGTTATAAAGTATATTTTTGATAATTCAAATTAATATTAAATATAACAAATGTTTGATACTTACCAAAGGCAGAGAAATAATAATAAACATGTATGCAGGGCGCCCCTTAATTAATGCACCAAACTTTAAGGGTAGGTAAAATACATATATGAAGCATTGTATATATATATATTATATATATATATATATATATATATATATATATATATATTAAATTTTGTAAACAACGACTAACAAATTTGTATAAAATAGGTGTATAAAGCAGCTTTGAATTTCTATACGAAAATATATATATTTTTTAATTTAAATTAAGATAGATGAAAATGAAAGGGGGATATATAAACAACAGAAACAATATAAATTCTTTTAATTTGTTAAGGATACAGACTACTTTTAAAAATGAGAAAGTAAAAAAATTTTCGATCAATTTTCAGAATTAAAAAAAAAAAAAAAAAAAAAAGAATGAAAGCATGTACAAACAAAATATTTTTTGTGTTAACTAGTGTGACATTACTCTATTCATTAAAAATATTATTTTGTTTTACTTTAAAACAGAAATTTTTTTAACATTATTGTATTGCAGATTATTTTCAAGGGTACTTTCTCACTGAGCGCAAAATATCTCAATTTCCTTCATCCTTATAAGTTTTACCTTAAATGAAACAAAACATTCAAATAAAGAATCTGCACTCAAAGCTTTTAATTATTTTAATAATATGGAGTTTATTTAACAATTAAATTTAAAATATTAAATTACCATTAATTTTTTTTATATTTCCACAATCATAATTTTTGCCTATTGAATAGAACGTCTTATTTTTTGTTCATTTTATTCATTATGTCAAAATGTATGGTTGAGAAAAGTTTTAAGTTCATATCTTAAATACTTTTTTTGAAATATCATGCGCACAATGAGTACCGTTGAAATTTTTTTTTTTTTTTAAGTAATCTGGAGTAAACATACACTGAGAAAAAATTCTGTAACTGACATCTAGAATCTAAATTGTGGCTCTAGAAAAAATAGTTCCATGTCATCCTTATAAATTCTAGTCCCCTTTGAAAGCGAGTTCTAGAAACCCCTATCAGAATTCCAGAGCGTTTGCCTATATTATCGAGGGCAAAGTTATTTAAAAATCTCTGCAAATAAATGCGAATACAAGAGGCGGGTTTCAGCAACTCTAATCTTGGTTTATGACCCAATTCTAGAAAATCAAGTTAGAATTTCTCGCAATGTCGCAATACAAAAGATTAAGAATATTCAGAATATTGTTCTACCATCTAGAAATCAGGAATGTGTAAACTAGAAATTCTCGATCATTTTGTCTATTCATTTTATTGGCGTGCCTTATGTGCATAGCTCGGAAATCTATATTTCTAGTTAAGGGATTTAGAAAATGACCATTTATTCATTCTAGAGGAAGGCGGTATATATATATATATATATATATATATATATATACATATATATATATATATATATTCTCAGTGTAATTTTCTATTTTAAAGTAAACCAAAAGAATATTTTTAATGAATAGAGTAACGTCATACTAGTTAACACAAAAGAAATTTTTGTCTGTATATACATTCATGCTTTAAAAAAAAAAAAAAAAAAAAAAAAAAAAAAAAAATCTAAAAGCTGTTCGAAAATTTTTTCATCTTCCCATCTTTTAAAGTAGTCTGTCCCTTTAATAAACAAGAAAAGGTTATATTCAAAATTATTCAAGCCAAAAATCCAATAACAGGTGTGTTATCTTCATCAGCAGGTGGAAACACAACAATTCAAAAAATTATGCAATCCTAACAGGATATACCAAGACATACCAAACTAGCATAGCATATTCCAAAGTGTTATTCAAAAAACTTTTAAGTAATAGTATATTACAGCTTTTGAAATTATAACAACCAAATACTTGTTTTATTTTTATGAAACAGTATTATTTATTTTAAATTTGAAAATAAGCAAAATTCTATATTTCAGTAACAAAGAGAAAGAAATTTATAGTAGAAATTAATGTTTATAACAAATTATAAATTGATAAAATGACATGTTAGCAATGACATACTCCCCACTTGTACCTGTTTGGGAAGAAAAAGTCAAAAACTCACCACCTGCTCAAGTCGGAGTTTTAGCTATCGTTGAAGTAGATTGTCCATAGATGCCCAAGACACGGATTGAGAATTTGCAAGTTTTCATTTTTATAAAATTTTCAAGCCTGAATTACAATGATAGCTAAACCTTCAACTTGAGCAGGTGGTGAGTTTTTTACGCCGAGAAAAAATTATGTGGCTAACATCTAGAATCTAAATTCTGGCTCTAGTAAAAATAGTTCCATGCCATCCCTATAAAATCTAGTTCCCTTTGATAGCGAGTTCTAAAAACCCCTATTTGAATTCTAGACCGTTTTCCTATATTATGGTGGAGTCAGTCTCATTTGAAAATCTCTGTAAATAAATGTGAACACAAGAGGCGATTTTAAGTAACTATAATTTGATTTTATAACTCAATTCTATAAAATTAATGAAACGTTATCTCAATGCAAAGAATTCATAACACTCCTCATATTCATAACGATGTTTCACCATCTAGAAAATTGTAGACTAGAAATTCTCGATCATTTCGTCTATCCACATTATTTGTTTACTTTATGTGCATAGCTCAGAAATCCATACTTCTAGTTTAGGAATAAAGAAAATGGTTACTTATTCGTTTTAGATGAAAGCGGTATCTTTTTTTCTCAGTTTACTTTTTCATCCCAAACAGGTACAGATGGGGGCTTGCTAGCATGACTTTTTATCAATTTATAATTTGCTACATAAATTAATTTCTATTATAAAATTCTCTCTTTTTGTTATTAAAATATAAAATTTTACTTATTTTCAAATTTAAAATACATAATAATGTTTCATCAAATAAATCAAGTGTTTGGTTGTTATAATTTCAAGCCTAAATATCCTATTACTTAAAAGTTTTTTAATAACAAATTGGAATATGCTAACTTTTTTTATCTTCTGAAACCTGTTAGGATTACATAATTTTTTAAATTGCTGTGTTTCCACTTGCTGATGAAGATAGCACAACTTTCAATAAATTTTTGGTTTGAATTGTTTTGAATATAACCTTTTCTTGTTTATTAACACTGTTTAAAGAATTTATATTGTTTTTGTTGTCCATACATCCCATTTTCATTTTCATCTATCTAATTTAAATTTAAAAAATTATATATATATTATATATATATATATGAGATCGGAAATGAAACGTGTAGCCGAAAAAACAAGAAATGCTGAGGAAATGAAAAAAAAAAAAAAAAAAAACACTTATTTACATAATGTTACAATAATTGGTTAAAGGTGTACAATATTCATATCAGTGCAATGAATGCGTAGAAACAGCATTATTACAATCTATATATCTTTATGTAATCATTTGCAACAAAAAAATGTTTGTTACATTCAACAAACAAAGGCCGCATCCACATCTGTTAAAAATGAACAAAAACACCTGGTTCGTAAAGGGTTAAAAGGACATTTTCGGTCATAGGTTTTTGTACAAATTTTAATCCTTATAATGAGCCCTATTTCCCCTTAATATCTGGTCTATGAATTCAGAGACACCCTGTATATGTGATATTAAAATAAAATCATTTAGTTTCGATATCTGGAAAGATTGGTTTTAGATATTCGTACCAGTCCATTTTCTTTAATAAGAGTGCACCAACAAAACGTTTGTTGCATAAATGCAAACATATAACAAAACAATGTACTTCTATTTAATCCTGAGATTTTTAATGATGATTTTTCTGGGTTAATCTTAATAAAATCTCAAAATTCAGCAAAACGTTTGTTGCATAAAAGTAAACATATAACAAAACGATATACTTCTATTTAATCCTGAGATTTTTAATTATGATTTTCCTTGATTATTCTTAATACAGTCGGCAGCAAAATTATTGAAGCCCACATCCCCACTTTTCATATATATATTTGGTTCATATATTTACACTTTTCATATATTATTTGATTTTCCTGGGTTAATCTTAAATAAATTTCATAATTTAGCAGAAAGTTTGTTGCATAAACGTATATATATATAACAAAAAAATTTACTTCTATTCAATCCTGAAATTTTTAATTACGATTTTCCTGGATTAATCTTAATAAAATTTCATAATTCAATAGAATGTTTATTGCATAAAAGTAAACACATAACAAAACAATGTACTTCTATTTAATCCTGAGATTTTTAATTATTATTCTCCTTGATTAACCTTAATACAGTCGGCAACAAAATTATTGAAGCACACATTCACACTTTATATATATATATATATATATATATATATATATATATATATATATAATGTATTTAGTCTGATTAATAATTTTTATCATCAACTTACTTTTTTATAAACAGCATAAAGACTAAGATCACGACTCGACAAATAAACAGTATTAGGGGCACATCTTTTAAGTAAGAATTATTGCTAGTACTTCAATAATTTTGCTTCCAACTGTAAAATTGTCATAACTATATTTGTGAAGAAGTACGCACTGTTAAAAATTTCAACAGAAATTCGACTGTAAATTATTTATTTCAAGTCGCGTATAAAATTACTGAGGAAAGCAAGAGAGCATGTTAAAAAATCTATTTTATACGTACCGTTTAATAACTTATACGATTTTATTTAATTACTGCCACCAATATATTAGTAATTTTTATAATACTTTTCTGAAGTAGAAATTTTCATTTTTATTTATTTATTTATTTATTTATTAAGAAATAAAATAATAAGAATAATCTATATAATATTTCTCTAAAGTGGACCAGTTTCAATTATTTTTTGGTCGAGACGATGCGATAAGCGAGGATAAAAAAATAATATTTATACATGGACAATATTTAAGCACGCGGACTTAAGCTCAATGGACTATTGAAAAAAATGGGGACATTTGTCTGATGAGATTATTTTACGAAAAAATGTATTTTTAACAGTTGTTTCTTCAGAATCTTTGCAAGCGTCATTTTAAACCTAGCAATATTTTAAAGATATATACAGAATATGAACTTTTGTGTCATAAATTGACTAAAAAACACAATCATAAAAAATATAATCAAAATAGGAATTAGTTTATTTTATTTTATTTATTTATTTTTAAACAACAAAACAAAACAAAACACACACACACACACACATATATATATATATATATATATATATATATATATATATATATCAAAATTAATAAAAAGTCATCGCCAACATGACGACAAAAATTTAAAAGAAGTCGTGGGAGTCCTAATTAAAACTATACTGCCTGTGGAAGTATGAAAATTGGGTCGTGAACCATGAATTTTATTTGGAAACCTTTCTTTGAATGATTTTGGTTTCACTATTGTACAATATTAATTTGGTTTTAATAATAATTTGGCTTCTGGTAAATTAAAATTTTAATTAGGTGGTGAAATTGGTATAACATTTATGAGTTTCAAATATTAAAGGTAAATAAGAAAAGAAATAAAGTGTGAATATTTCGCACAGGTTTGCTAGTATACAATAAAACATAACAGTCTCTATTATATATATTTTTTACTGAAAATTATTGTAAATTTACAGAATCTTTTAATAAACACTTTAGTAAATTAGCAGAATTTTTTTTCCGTGTACTTATCATTGGTATTTATATTTCTATTAAAATATTATAAGAAACATATGAACAGGGAATTGTAAGTCTAAGATGAAAATATAGAGACATTATCGTAGTAAATAACTTTATTCAGACTTTTTTTTTTTTTTTTTACATTTTTCTTAAATGACGTTAAGAAAATCGTAAAATTCTTTACATTTTCGAAGAAATACTTTTCTATGAAAGTATCATGAATACGAGCATGGATTGCATGGATTTCTTCTACAAGGTGACAAACTTATCTTACTGACAAGAAATATTCGTATATGTGGAACAGAACTCAACCAATCAACAAAACAGTTATTTCATAAGTTAATAGTGTACAACATTTTTACATTTTCAAAATGCATGCATCGTACGCTGATACAGAATTTCAGATGCTGAATAAAATATTCTGTAGTTCAACATACGTCTGCTTCCGGCATCTAGGCCCACACTAAGGAAAAAAATATACCACCTTCATCTACAGGGTGATTCTAATTAAAGTTACTATTTCAAAACGCTATAATTTTAAAACTACCCATCAGAGCGATTGGATATTTTACCAGAGCAATCATGAGGCAACGAAATTTTGTTTGAGGGAGGAAAAATGCAGTTCCAACGTGTTCCTATAGAGGGCGCTGTCAGGGGAATGTCAGGGGAAACGCCTAAATGAACTCATTAAACACAGGAATGTTGTTAGCAACACAGTGGAATAGCAGGAAACAATAGACTTCAAGGGTTTACTACAATATTTTTGGCAAAAAGACAAGAATACGTGTTTACAGCAGAAACAGTCCTAGTGAAAAGAGAAAAAGAGGAGCTTCACGAAACAAATACTTTACGGATAATAAACGGCACATTTTGGAACTTTTATTTTTCTTCTTTTGCCAAACAAAATTTCATTGCCTCACGATTGCTCTGGGCCTCTAGAACGAGCTTATCGAAATGCACCCGTTATCGGAATTTCTCCGATGTGACGTCACATTCCGATAGCCTTTCTTATTTCGCTAGAACGAACTCATCGAATTGCTTTCATTATCGGAATTGTCCGGTGGAATCGTTTTCTGAAATTTCGACAGGTCTTTTCCGAGTGAAATCGTCGTGAGATAAACAATTCACAGTTCCAATGGCGTCTATCTTGGCATTAGGTGTTATTCAAGGAAATGAAATAACAAGTATTAAATATATTTAAATCTTAAAAATTAAGTTAAATGAAAATTGTTATATATATATAGGTAACTAAAATTTTTATTTAAAAAGTATGAAGAATAAAATTTTTTAATACTTAAAGTTATTGAAAATTAATTAAATTTAATGAAAATTACAATAATTACCTATATATTTTTTCGGTAATTAAAATTCATATTAATCATGTATAATATTAATAACACATCTATTAAGAATAACAAGCCTTAATATTTAATGTTATTAAAAATTAAGTTTAAGGAAAACTGCAATTATATATATATATATTTTAAACTAAAAGTCTTATTTAAAGTATATCTATGAATGATGTAAGTCCCAGTATATAAAACATTAATAAAGCATATAAGAAATTATGATAAAGATTTATTTCCCTGGAACTAAATTTTTCCTTTTACATTTTATTATGATTGGATTATGTAAGCTTGAGATACAACAAGTCAATTCTATATTCATTTGCAAAATTTCATTTGTAAGTAGCTGTATAATAGAATCTAATAAGAATATCATTTCTTAGTGAGGGAAAAGTGAGCAAATAAAAAAAAGAATAATATTAATAATTATTATTATTTTAAAAATCTAAATTAGACATATTATGTAAACTCGCTTACAAAATGAAAATTAATTTTAAAAGACTGTTTTACTTTTTCTTACTTTCAAGAGAGATAATTTTTTACGATGCTTAAGGGTTTAAAATTATACAGTATATTTTATGGTATATTGTAAATTCTAAAAGAAATTCTAGAAACAGTACATACAAGCATGCAAATTACAAAAAGAAAAAAAGAAAGAAGAAACTGATAAGTATTCAATTATATAATTGATTTAAAAAATATCTCTTAAATAAACAATATTTTAATATCAATTGCTTTTATATATTTTTTAAAATATGCAATGCATTTAAATTTATAGTTTTCTAAAGCTTTAGAATAGATTAATAATATAAATCGAAAACACCAAATTTGCGTACAGATAAGTGAATGATACACCATATTTTAATATAAAATTGCATCACAAAACTACCAAATGAAAAGTAAGTGTTCCCAACATGTTCAAAAGACTTTATATAAAATAATAATTACAAGAATTAGTAAAGTTTTTAGAAGCAAATACATCGATTGAGATAAATTATTTCACTGCTTTCGAGAAATACAAATGTAAACACATCATTTTGTATAATCATAAAAATTTTAAACTAGAAACAACTGACACAACATTAATATTTCATAGCTGTCAACTATTTCATTTTTCCCTTAGATTAAGAAATAATATTATCATCAAATTGCAATTTTTTATTTGCTTTCTACAGTTAAATACTCCAAAAATTATTATTCGAAAAACTCTGATATTAAATCTTTTAAAAAATGCAAAATGTTAAAATCCTTTCTTTCTTTTTATGAAAGGGGAGGGGGGGGGGGGATTTGCAGATTTTTTTTTTTTTTTTTTCTCTCTCTGGGGACTGACAGCATGATAAATTCTTTGAAAAGTAAAATGAAAACAAAAATATATACTATTACGTTTGCTTTAAGACATGTTAATACAATAAATGAATTATAATAATACATGTACAAAAATAAATAAATAAAATAAAATAATAATTAAGGAAATTAAAAAAATGATGATGTTGATGTTTATATGGACAAAGTAAAAACGTATTACCTGTATTGCATCCAACCTTTTTTTTGTCCGTAGTAAATAATTCCTCGTTCGCAATTGTGTAAAGAAATAAATGCTAGCAACTAACACTTTTAAGGCGGAAAATCACTTACATTCACGGCCTTAAAGTGCTTGTAACTGGCAAAGATTGAATTTCGATAACACTGTTTTACTATATAGAAAATACGTACGTTATTTATTAAAAAAATGAAGCTAAATACTCTTCTCTTATTAAATAAAATAGAAACACACGTTTACACTTTCGCAAGGAGAGGCAGCCATCTTTGTTTATCTGAAAAATCCAAGTGGAATCTCGGGGGAGAATGAAATCATCCTTGTCTGTGATTGGTCAACTTAAACCGATTTCGAAAGCAGTTTGGGTGCTTTGGAAGAAATTTCTATTCACCTTTCCGATAAGGTGGTTCTAGGGTATAAAATGCATGTCGGAATGATTTGGGTTGGAAGCCGAAGATTCCGCTAGCGAAATGTTTTCGAGTCGAATTCTTTTCGATGGGTTCGTTCTAGAGACCCTGGTGAAATATGAAATCGCTCTGGTGGGTAGTTTTAAAATTATAGCGTTTTGAAATCGTAACTTTAATTATAATCACCCTGTAGAACGAATAAGTAATCATTTTCTGAATATCTAAATTAAAAATATAGATTTTTGAGTTATGCTTGTAAGGTAAACAAATAACCTGGATAGATGAAATGATCGAGAATTTCTAGTCTACACTTTTCTAGAGGGTGAAGCAATATTATGAATATTATGAATCCTTGTATTGCGAGAAATTCGTGTTTTATTTCTTAGAGATGGGTCATAGGACGAAATTATAGTTACTAAAACACGCCTCTTGTGTTCGCATTTATTTACAGAAATTCTTAAATGCGATAGACCAAGACCACCATAATACAGGAAAACAGTCTAGAATTCTAACAGGGGTTTTTAGAAGTCACAACCAAAGGGAACTAGAATTTATAAGGATGACATGGAACTATTTTTAATAGAGACACATATTTGATTCTAGAAGTCAGTCTCATAATTTTTTTTTCGGTGCATTTCGGCCCGTATACTACTTTTAGATAACCTTTACTGCAGTTTTATATGGGAATATACAGTCAGCAGGAAAAGTATCCGAGCACTAGCAAAAATTCCTATATAAAAAAGTACACTCAATCAATACTGTTTTGCTAAATAAATCCTTGTCGAATCATGTTCGTAGACCAACTAAGATCATGATTCGACAAGGACTTATTTAACAAAACAGTATTAAAAGTGCTTTTTTTATATAGGAATTTTTGCTAGTGCTCGGATACTTTTGCTGCCGACTGTAGAAATATTAACGCTCCTCTCAATCTTTTACAATTTCCCCATCTCTGGTCCCGAAATTCCGTATTATTCTATGAAGAAATTTGTTACTAGAATTATTCATTGCCTAATGTACTTTTTAAAATTTCCTTTTCGCATTCATTATACTTGTTCTTGTTTTCCTAAATATGTACAGTCGGCAACAAAAGTGTCCGAACACTAGCAAAAATTCCTATGTAAAAAAAGTACACTTCATACGGTTTTGTTAAATAAATCTTTTTCGAATCATGTTGTTACACCGACTAAGAACATGATTCGAACATGATTCGATTTAACAAAACCGTATGAAGTGTACTTTTTTACATAGGAATTTTTGCTAGTGTTTGGATACTTTTGTTACTGACTGTAGTCTTAAAAGCGGACAGTATTTAATCTAGTCAACAACAATGTCCCATGATGTTCTATGGAGAAACTTGTTTTGTAAATTACTCATTACCTAATATATTTCTTTAAATTCTGTTTTCACATTCAGGAAATTCCCAATCGTTAAATTAGTACTCATTTTCTTAAAATTGATTTTTTAAAATTGTAGTATTTCATTTTGATGTTTAACCTCAAATATGTGAAAAATGTACTTTGTGAAAATTCGCATTTTTGAACTCAAAATTAAAATTTAAAAATATCAATTTTTGGAAAATGAGTACTAATTTCACGATTGTGAATTTTAGCAATGTGAAAATGGAATTTAAAAAATATACATTAGTTAATTTGTCATCATGGAAACAAATTTTCTCATAGAATAACATGGACCACGATTAGGTATTACTTCCTTTTAATGTAAGCTATAAAGGAAAAAAAATATGATTCAGTTCATAGATGCCTACGTTTCTAATTCATTCCGTAGCATATTTAGTATGTGCTTTTTTTTTTTTTTTTTTTTTTTTTTTTTAAGATTAATTTTCTTCTTATTTAATCGCAATTACGTATCAGAGAAAATTTCTCTACAAAGAAAGTGGCAGGCAAAAAAAGCAATGAAAACTGCATTCTTTCCCGCTACTTACTTGTTTTATAAAATTTTAATTTGTCATGGACATTTGGCCCACCTTGTCTGATGCATGCTTGTTTTCAATAAATGTAACATGTTATGAGGGCATTGTCAGATAAATGTAATTCTATGTTAAGAGCATTTAATGAATCGTGTATTATCATTAACCGACTTCAAAAAAAGAAGGAAGGTTCTCAATTCAAACCGTATGTTTTTTTTATGTTTGTTAGCTCATAACTTCTGAACGGATGCTCCGATTTTGATACTTTTTGTTTTGTTGAAAAGTTCTTGGTCTGCAATAGGTCCCATTGTAATATCTTTACGATCTAAAGAAAATACAGGGTGCCCAAAAAAATCAGTCCCAACTCTTTTAACTGCTAAATGGTTGCAGCTATAGTGATAAAAATGGTATGCAAGTATAGCAAAGTGGCCATGCAGTACAAAGTTAAACCGCTAGTAGCGCCACCTGGTGGAAAATAGCGAGTTAGTGTTAGTATCTCGAAAACGGTTCTAGCGAAAAAAGTGAATTAAAAAGTTGAATAGTATTACAGATTTAGTACAAAAAGATAGTTTAGACATTCATGCTAGCGTTCCTCTCTCGGAAACGGTTCAAGACAGGGGGAAAAAGTGAATTATAAAATTGCAGAACATCATCGATTTAATACGAAAAGATTGTTTAGACCAGAGGTGGCCAACCCGCGGCCCGCGGGCCGCATGCGGCCCACCGCGTAGTTTCTTGCGGCCCGCGAGGGGACTAATGATATTTAAAGTTTGACAACTTTGGTTAACGAATCAAAAATTAATAAATACGTTCTGACTTTTCGAAGTGAAAATACCTTTCAACGATTATGGTAGATAAGGGACTGTTGTAATGGAATGTTATTAGATCTATTATTCATTCTTTTTATTATAGTTTTAATATATAGTCGTAATTTTTTTACTATTCTATTGTTAATTTATGAATGAAAATAATTTAAATTAATGTATTCTTCTCCGAATTTTCACCCTGCCCTTCTCCGAAAAAAGTATATACATACATGAATCATATACTCACAAACATATATACACATATGCATATGTACAGTCATAAAATAATAATAATAATAATAGTAATAATTTCCTCCCCGACTAATTTCGCCGTAAATCATCGTAGAAACTAGCAGCTGATGCCTAACGATTGGTAATGACATTTAATTTTTAATCCAAAATGCTTGTCGAAATTGCGGGTTGCCTTAAAAAAAAAAAAAAAAAAAAAAAAAAAAAAAAAAAATGAAGTTGATGCCACTTTTAATATGTATACATCCCTTAAGCAAAATCTAACTAAACCGTCTAAACTAGGCCTTATTACTAATCGATTGGCACCAGTCGCAAGTCTCTACATTAATTTACGGCGGAATTAGTCCGTAAAGCAGGGGAGGGGGGGGGGGTAATGACTGTACATACAGTGTGGCCCGAATGAATAAAATATATTTCTAATGCAGCCCATCAAGTGTTTTGGGTTGGACAGGCCTGGTTTAGACATTGATGCTAAAAATTCAATCCTAAAAACGTGAATTTGTCTGTTCGCAATTTCTTACACTATGCACACTTCAACTACATTGCACCCGTTGTAGCGTAGCTGGTGAGGCATACGCAATATAGTTCAAAATACGGTTACTAGATACTTTTTGTTTTGTTGTAAAGATCTTGGTCTGAAGCAGGACACATTGTAATATCTTTACAATCTGAAAAATATAAAGCGCCATCTGGTGAAAAACAGCGGAATTAGCGCTCCTATCTCAAAAACGGTTCAAGATGGGAGAAAAGTTAATTACGAAGTTGTAGAGCATCATCTATTCACTACGAAAAAACAGTTTTTAGACATTATTGCTAAAAATAGAACGCTTAAAACGTGCAGTTATTCCTTTTCAATTTCTTACACTGTGCACACTTGAACTACGTTGCATACTTTGCAGCGTAGCGGATGACACCTGTACTCTGTGGTTCAAAGTACTACTACTGTAAGCGATCACATCGATTAGCGCAAAGTCATTTTCAACCAACTTCAGAAATGAGGGTGTTCTAAATTCGAGCTGTGTGTTGTTGTTGATGTTTGTAAGCTTATAACTTCGTAAGAGATGCTCTAATTAACCGATGTCAAAGAGGAGGAGGTTCTCAATTCAAAGCGTATGTTTTTTTGTTTTTGTTTGTTAGCTCATAACTTCTGAACGGATGATCCGATTTTGATACTTTTTGTTTTATTGTAAAGGTCTTGATCTGAAATAGGTCCCACTGTAATACCTTTACGATTAAAAGAATATACAGGGTGCCGAAAAATCCAGTCCCGACTCTTTTAACTGCTGAACAGCTGCAGCTGTAGTTATAAAAGTGGTATGTAGGTATAGTAAAGTGGACATGTGCTACGCAATTCAACCGCCTACAGCGCCACCTGGTGGAAAACAGTGGAGTTAGCGTTCCTATTTCGAAAACGGTTCAAGATAGGGGAAAAAAAGTGAATTACAAAGTTACAGGATGCCATCGATTTAGTAAGAAAAGACAGTTTGTAGACATTAATGCTAAAAGTAGACCTATTAAAACGATAATTTGTTTGTCCGCAAATTAATATTTTCTTCACACTTCAACAGCATTGCATACGTTGTAGCGTAGCGGGTGACATTTATGGTATGTAAAATGCAAAGTATGGTTATTGTAAGCGGTCACATCGATTAACGTATAAACGTTTTAAACCGACTTCATAAAGGAAGAGGTTATCAATACAAACTATGTTTTTCATTGTTGTTGTTGTTGAAATTTGTTAGCTTATAACTTCGTAAGACATGCTTTAATTTTAATACTTTTTTGTTGTTGTTGTTGTTGTCGCAAAGATCTTGGCCTGAAATAGGTTTCATTATGATTTCATTAAGATACAAACAAATTACAGGATACTCACAAAAGTCTTTTCTCTCCCTAACTTCTGAACGCATGCAGCTACACTGGCAAAAGTAGTAAGTATGTAATTATCTATGATGAAACTTCTGTCCGTCAGCTGCAATGCATATTTGTTTGAACTTTACGCCGTGCAATTTCCAGGGTAGCGGGTAACACGTTTTCACTGTAAAATTTAATATATGCCTAACAGAATTTTTGGTTACGAATACAGCGTATCCGTTCTTTACATTTCTAAAGCCTTTTTACTTTAAAGTATGTTCATTCAATAGATATTGTTTTTCCTCATATCCGTTAAAGGCAAGAAAAGTGACACAACTTAAAAATGCAGCATTTGAGAAAAATCAACTTAAAGATAACTTGACTAGAATAAGACTAGCACAACTGTCTTTCGAGTGGATAGCTTTTTAGATGGAGATGTAACCTCTTTGTTCCCATTGGGTGCATTTCATGTATTTTTGAGTGACATAAATCATTTTTTGAGTTATGTCACTTTTCTTGGGGGTTGTGGTTTATGAAACTGCCGTGGAACGTCTTCTGACGTTCTGCTATATGAATAAAGTTTCACTGAAAGAGAAAAATAAAATCTTTTTGTAAAAAAAATAGAACCGACTCCAAAAAACAACTACTATTCAAGCAACTAAAAAAAAATGGCATGAAATGAAACTGTAAATTGCGCCTAAAAGTATAAAATAATTTCCTTCGTCAAACAACGTATAACACTACAATTAATCATAACTTTTGAAGTCGGCGCAAAATTAAATAAAAATTGATACCAGTATTCAATGCAAAAATCAAATTCTATTCAAAATACACATCTCAAATGTCACCTGCAAAACGCAGATGAAAACTAGTTTGATTCAAGAAAACAAATAAAATTTCGTAAACAGCAAAAGTTGGCGAAGCTCCTGGTATCTGGCGTCCTTGGTGAAAGAAAAATCGCAAAATTATCTGGCAAACATATTTAATTTCTTTCAAGAGAGCAATCAAGAATATGAAACAATACTTCGTACAATATATATTATGAAAATATACACCTTACATGTATATTTTTGCATTACGTTTTGATCGACAAATCCAAAATCCACCAAGGATGATAGTTATCAAAGTTATACCAAAATTGCAAAGGAAACTAACTTCATAGAAACATAAATACCGAATTGCGAAGAATGTTCACTGTTCTATGTAGATGCTACTAATGGACCAATTGTATACAGTGATAAAATAATAAAAGAAATATGAAAATGGATCATTCGTGACAACAGCATTTGTAGCTATCGATCTAAAAACAAATCTTTAAAAACTAATTAAATTTTATTTAATTTTGCGCCGACTTCAAAAGTTATGATTAATTGTAGTGTTATAGGTTGTTTGACGAAGGAAATTATTTTATACTTTTAGGCGCAATTTACAGTTTCATTTCATGCCAATTTTTTTTTTTAGTTGCTTGAATAGTAGTTGTTTTTTGGAGTCGGTTCTATTTTTTTTACAAAAAGATTTTATTTTGCTTATAAGCCTATTCCATATAATTCGACACCTGTCAAAAATTTTTGTAATTTAATCTAAAAAATTGAATAGTAGAAATATTTTACTGTTGCTTTAGAAGCTACAGTTTTCTTTTAAAGCGATAACAAAATAATTCTACCATTTGGTTTTCTAATTTTTTATTTTATTTTATTTATTTATTTATTTATTTATTTTGTCACTCATGTAACATTTTATGTAATGGTCCTATACAAAAAATAATGCGATGTACATCTACATTCTAAAATAGTAAAACAGCTAAAAGAATTTCTAAATAAAGATGTATGAATATGAATGTACCATATATGAATATACCAAAATAAGCTCAAATATTTTACATAGTGCTAAGAATAATCTTATCGAACCTTTTAAAAATAGTTAGAGATTTTTAACCCTTAAATGCATAGCGATGTAGATTGTAGATCTGTAAAGTATGGTTAAAATTTCATATCCTTATATGCAACAAATTTTCCATAGTGACTTTTTTTTTTTTTTACCAAATTTTTTTTATTATTTCTGAACGCAACTAGAATCTTTGAAAGTTTATTTCTTTATCTGTAACAATTTTCATTGTTGACGAGCATTCTGAGTACAATTTCATTTCGGCGGGTGTTACAAATTACGATTATTTATATAAAACGTGATAAAAACAGACAGAAAAAATTGTTTTCGGATAGAAAAAAGGTAAGGGTAACGAATAATATTTATATTTTTGCTTATACTGATAAATTTATGCAAGAAAAATGTAGCGTTTTTGTGATATAAAAGTGCATCAATAAATAAATAAATATATATATATATATATATATATATATATATACAGGGTGTACCCGAATTCATGATCCAAACTTTAAGGGGAAATAGGACCCTTTATAAGGATTCAGAATTACATAGGAATCCATGTCCCCAAACGTCATTTGAACCCTTTAAGAACTGGATGTTTTGCGGTACCCTGTACTACTAACTCCGCCTACTGTGCAAATTTATAAACTTTCATGCATCATTCAGAATGTTCGTATTATTGCACAATGTACGTATTACTGCAATCATTGCGATAAAATACATCGATAAAAACAGAATTTATTTATTTATGTAAATATTAGCATCTAAAAACTCTTTTAAAAATGCAATATTGGAGAGCCAAGCCCCTATACACGCAAAATCACCCGGTTCTTTAAAGGTTAAAATGACGTTTGGGGACATGGGATCCTACGCAATTCTGAATCCTTATAAAATGCCCTATTTCCCCTTAAAGTTTGGATCATGAATTCAGGTACACACTGTATATATGTATATATATGCTATATATATATTTATTTATTTTCCCATTAACTACACCCATTTCCTGGTCGATTTCAAATTTTATTTATTAAAATAAAAATTCATGCATTTAAGGGTTAATAATGAAAAGTAGCAATATACAAAGATGCTTTACCTTCATATCAATTAATTTGAGCATGTCAATAATGTTATTATTGGTTTATTAATTCTATTTTATGTTATTTTGCATGTGTGTTAATCTCACTCCAAAAGTCTTTTACCGACTAATTAAGTTGGGAAGGGGGGGGGGGAGATTATGCCGAGTCAATAGACCGTAGAGCTCGAAACTAGGAGATTGCAGGTTTTATAGTTTTATACCTGAGCTGGCCGAAGATAGCCGTGTTCACTAATCTAGTGCATACGTACTCCATGTCCAATACAAGAAATCCTAGAAATACAAGGAGTCCTAGAAATGTCCTCCATGTCCAATACAAATAAAATATCTGGGGAGTCACTGTAGCGAGAGAGCTATCCCCACCACAGAGGATGAAAATTGTGATGGCATGTCTTCAGACCACCCCTAATACAGAATCCTAGATCGTCGCCAGATGCACAATACATAGCTATAGTGCGATGTTCAAACCCGTTCCATTCTATTCCCACTTAATAGGGGGCGGCAATAAATATCTGGTTTGAATCTAATCCATCTTTACGTAAAGGTCATGGTTCTGAGAGAGCTTCATAATACGTAAAAGGTATTATTCAAATTTTGAAAATGATAAAAATGATAAACTTTGGGGTTACTTTTATTATTGCTATAATAATATATTTAATATTTCTCTAATGTGGACCAGTTACGATTAAATTTTGTCGAAGCAGTACGATAGTGACGTAAGGTATTATATGATTGGTCATCTCAGATCGGATTCAGGAATTTAGCTGCTAGAATCCACTTGAAATGCACATTTTTTTAAAGAAGTTGAAAAAATCTTTTTTTTTCTGAAACATATGCTCAAAATCTAGTATTTAAAATCATATTTGGAAGAATTTAAAGCCAATTAAGCCTTGCATTTTACCTTTGGCTATTTGGCAGGATGCTGGGGATTTATTGTAATCGAAATCATCATTTAAGATACAGTTTCATTATAATAATAATTTAATTTAATTTTAAGAATTTTTAACTTAGTATTAGAAAAAAATATTGTCTAAAATTGAAATTATAATGCAAACGTCAAAGATTTAAATCTTTCTTATTAAAAGAAAAAATGGAAAAACTTAAATTATCCAGTCAGTGAGTTTATTTATGAAAATTTTCTGAAATTCATATTCGGTATGTAAGTACTATTACGAATATGTTCTGCAGAGAAAAGAGAAGTAATTATTATTACTATTATTATTTGTAATTCATTATTGGAATATATCAATATAACATTTAAGTTTTCGAAGTTTATACGGATTTGAAATTTTCAAAGTAAAAATTCTAAGGGATAATCCATTTTCTAAAAATAAAAGATAAATGTAATGACAACTATCCTCTGTTCCCACTTCCAAAAATAAAACCATTCTCTAGAGCCAATTGCATAAAATTAAGAAAGATCAAAGTTCCATACCGAAGTCCATATTGTTTGTAGTAATAAACAGTTTATTATTTAACTATAAACCCCTAACTTTTCAATAAGCGGGTTCAAAAATAACCATTTACTCAGCTAAACACAGCTATAACTCTCTTTTCACAAACAATGAAACTTTATTCAATATACCTTCCTTCCCCAACAAGCAATCAAAACGGTAATAAAGACAATAATGTCACCTATTGGTTTTAGAAATAACTGCAATAAATTTACTCGTCATGCTTCGCAGCACAAAGAAATGAAATCTAACCCGAGATAACTCGGGATAATAATTTGAATTAAAAATGCCCAACCCCAATTAACTCGTGATGGTAAAGTTGATCGTTAAAAAATAGATCAAATTTTATTATTAAACTAAATAATAAAGGCATTGATCGCATCAAGATATTATCTCTAAAGAAAAGAATATGTAAACACACCGAAACTAGTTAAATATTCTTTACTAATATAATAATTGCATACAAAAATTTCTGTCAACATTAACGTTCCATATTATGTTTAATAATATTTTGAGTACATGTGATTCCAAATCCCATGTTTTTGAAAAGATATTTGTTTAATATAAGAATGTAAGAACATACAAATCTCAGATTTCTGTTTAAAAATTTTAAAAATTTGTGATTTTATTTTATCGTAAGTTCGTTATATAAAGAACGGAAGAAACATTGTGCATTTTTTTACTTTTAAACATCGGCTGTAAATAACTTCAAACTTACTGTAAATAATTTATTACTTTTTTTTTATGAATAAAATTCGGACAAATTTAAAATCCATCAAATTATTCTTCAAATAGTAGTACAAAAAGAAATCGGATTATTTTAAAATGAATTTCAATTTTTTGTTTTTGTTATTAAACTGCTCATTTCGATAGAGGTTATTTTATATTTTTATTAATTTGATAATTTTTATTAACCTATTTTTTAAATCAAAATTATTTTATAGTTTAATAACTTTTATTAATATAAACATTATATTTTTATTTTTATTTTTTGATAATTGACATTCTTTGGCGCAATTAAATATTAATAGTTATTTTGATTTTGATTTTCTTTTTCTTATTTTTATACGACTAAACTTATATTATTTTAAATATTTTTTATATCAATCAATAATTTTTATCTTAAATATAGTGTATCTATTAATGCGGATAAAAGCGTAAATTAAATATTAATAGCTATTTTGATTTTCTTTTTCTTATTTTTATACGACTAAACTTATATTATTTTAAATATTTTTTATTTCAATCAATAATTTTTATCTTAAATATAGTGTATCTATTAATGCAGATAAAAGACCTTTTTCCACTAAAAATTTTAATCTCTTTCCACTTTAAAGAAATACTTTCAAGGTTTGATATGCTCGTAAAGACAAAAAAAAACGTGCATTTCGATAAACAAATAGTAAAAATCAAATGCCAAATTTAGTTTTAAATATTTTTAAAATAAACAGAACAATTATATATATATATATATATATATATATATATATAATTGAATGAATGAGTCATTAGTCCATGAATTTACTGGACTAATGGATTAAGACAACTAACTCATAGTTTAGGTTTAAGTGATATACGTCATTTCTCTTCTGCGTAAGTACTTTAACATGTTTTTATTATTCAGTGAAATTTACTTAAATGGTAATTGTGACAATAAATTAATACGTAATACATCTAATTATTAAATTCATTGTTGGTATTTTCATCTTTCTCTCATTTGCTGAGTATTGTAAAGGAATTAAATAATTTTATATATATATATATATATATATATATATATGCATATACATATATACACTAGTGTTCAAAATTTAAGCAACAACCTGTTTTCTCGTTTTCTTCTTTTGCGCATAATTTTTAAACACATAAACATATGAACATGAAATTTAGATGGCATGTTCGTTTTCATACCACTAATCGAATTTTATGCAATTTTAGCATGAGTAATATATATATATATATATATATATATATTTCGGAAGTATGCTTCTTTAAAAAAGGAAAATTTTCAACAATTTTAGAAAAGAAAACTTAATGAAAAGTGGTGCTAAGGATGCATGACAGATAGATAAAGACGCACATGCCTTGAAATGTTACTCTAAATCTCAATTTTTCTTTCTGTATTAGCTTTTCTTTTACTTTTATAAAAGAATTTAAAAAAATATATATAATTAATAATTTGTAAACTATGAGCATCACCAGAATTATAAAAATGTTGATAAATAGTTTTATAATGAATATATTATCAAATTTTCACGTTTGTATGTATATTTTTTAAAAAGTTATTCACATGCTAAAAAAGAAGAAACATAAAAGTGAATACAGGTAAAAAGATCTGGTTTTAATCTAACACATGGATGCATGTACATCTTCATCTATCTGTAATGCATCCTTATGACTATTTTTCATTAAGGTTTTTTTTTTTTTTTTTTAATTGTTGAAATTTTTCATTTTTTTCAAAGCTTGTTTTTGAGAAAAAAAAAAGTGAATATTTATTAGCTTAAAAATTAGTTCCTATGTTAAAGTTATATAAAATTTGGTTAATGATATGATAACGAATATGCCATCTAAATATTATGTTCGTATGTTTGTTTAAAAATTATGCGCAAAAAAAGAAAAAGGGGAAAACAGATTGTTGCTTAAATTTTGAACACCAGTGTGTATATATATATATATATATATATATATATATAGAGAGAGAGAGAGAGAGAGAGAGAGAGTTCGTCTGATTTTATTTATTACATTTTATTACATTTTACATTATCTTTTTTTTAAATGCTTACAGACATCTTTCTTTTGTTATGTAAATCATTTATTACGAATGATTTTTATTCTGTTGTTATCTTTATTCCTCTTTTTTAAACATTTTTCAAACAATGTCATATTATTTATATATTTATTTATTTAAATCTTGAAAAACTGTTTCTTTAGCATAGTAAATAAAAATATTTATTTGTTTATTTCAAATATTTACGTAAAATTATTCAAAATCAATCAGCATGCAATCATTTTAGAGTGACATAGTTAAAAGTTCATTAACATCAAAAGAAAAAATTAGAATAAATCTAAAATTGATCTCTGTTTATTAGATTTTTCTGATAGGTATATTATTTGCATCTTTGCGTTAATTATTTAAAAACATTCTTTGTAAACACCGTCAACATATTTTTAACCATATATTTCATGAGTTAAAATTTTTTACTTGACTATAAAATCGGTTATTTAATTATTCTTTCTTGCAAAAGTGAAAAGTTACTTACAATTTCCGAATACGCGTAGTTGTTTTTCCTAAAATAGGATGAAGCATTAATACATTATATGCTAATGAAATTACGAATTAACATTATAAATCCTCATAGAATAATCGATAACCATATAACAGGGATTAGACGTTAATCCCTATTGAATGTTATGTACTGCAAATTAATCCTAGTTACTCTTCAGAAATGCAATTCAATTTATTTATAATATGTTCCATATTACTCTAATTGCTTTTTAAAAAGTGAATTCAGTGAACTAGTAATTCTTGTTATATTATTTTTTTTAAATAACAATTAATTTACATTGGTACTTTAATACAATTCTATTCAAAATGTTTTTCTAACATATTATATCAAATTCTAAGGATTTTGATAATTAATGTTTTGTATTATAAACGTATTGCATTGTTGAATGCAATTACATGTTGAATTGCATAATAAATCGTTAGCTGCATTTTAGATAACAACAATCACCCATTTTTCAGTATTATTCGAAAGCAATTAGGATATGTTTTTATGCATCTACTTAAACTCATTTATTATTTACTGAGAATTTTACGTACCATTTATCCCAAACTGAAAATTATTGAACTCCGTCTTTAAATGGTATACACTAAGGTGAGTTCGGGCTCTATTTTGGCAATCCGAGCCCGCCCGGGCCCGAAACATTTTTGAAATGAGCTCGCCCGAGCCCGCCCGAGCCCGATATTGAAAGTGGTACGCTATGCAACGCATACACAATAGTAAAATTAAATACCGTTTTCATTTTAAAATTAATTTTCTTATTATCAATCCTCAATTTAAATAACTATAAATGTTATTATAATAATTTATAATGTCTGTGTCTCTGTATACATGTATATATTTATATAATATATATTTATAGTGCAGCCCATTGTTTATAACGCGTCTATCGGGGGACAGAAATTTATCCGAATGAGTGATATAATGAGGCCCAATATAACGAAGGAGGAAGGATTACTGTATAACACTATGACATAATATGCATCCCGTTAAAAAAAAAGTTCTATTTAGAAGAAGGAAAGTCAAAGCTACTAAGGTTTGCAAGATTATTTTGTGATTTATAACCTATCATGACTATTATGGCATTACTAAAGGTGCTTTCAAAATGAATAAAAATTCTACATTTTCCAGTTTGTGAAGAATAAAATAAACGGAACTTTTAGCTTGAATCCGAGCCCGCCCGGAGCCCGAAGACTTGCGTAAGATTTGAGCCCGATCGGGCTCGGGCTGGGGCTTACGGGCTCGGGCCGAGCCCGTCTCATCTCTAATACACTAAGCGACAAAAAAAAAAAAAAAAAAAGCCGCACTTGGATATTTTTCTTTTCGCCTTCTACAACCACCAATTTTATTGTTTAAAAAGCAAATTTTCGAACAGATTTTATTATGTCGTCCTCCACATACACATTAGCTTTGAGTCCAGTGTTAAAAACAAAATGCAATTGCCAGTAAAATTGTAATTTTAGAAATTATTTCAAAAATGATAAGAATAAGGCAGTTAACGATGCCACAAAAAGTATTAATTTTTGAAGGAAAATCAAAAATATTTTAATACGTGAGATGGCTAAATATTTAAATGTTAACAAAATATTGGTAAAAGGGTTTTTAGCAAGATGTAAAATTTTTTAGCCGTTTAAACTGGAAATTTGATTTTAACCGCCCATGTTGCTCATCCAAGCGAGATGATCGTAAGTTAAAAAGCCATTGCTTATAAATCGGTTTGTATTACATTTAGAACATAAAAGAGATTCAGAAAAAGTGTTTAGCAGGATAATTTCTTTAACTACAGTACAGCAACTTTTAAACGAAGCAGGTTTAAATGTCAGAAAAGTTGAAAAAATTCCATAGACCTCAGATGGCTAAAAAAATTAAAAAATGATTAGTTAATTATTGGGCTGAACTGGTTCTCTCTGATGAGTCAAGTTTAACTTATTTCGAGCTTAAGAAAACAAGCAGATATGACAACAAAAATATGACCGACTTAATGAAAATCGCACTTTTAAATCAGTGACACATTCTCCGTACATTATGGTGCGGAAATGCATAACTTTTCAAACAGTCCGGCAAATTTTTATGCTCAAGGGATCAATTAACTCGAAATAAAACACAATCTTTATAAAAGTGGTGCCTGACCGACTATTTTGGAGGTACCTTGCGCATTTCCGTACAGCATTTCAAGATGATAATGCATGTTACTACACGGCGTCTGTGGTAAGTTTATTCACTTCAAATTTACGAAATTTCCTATCCATTCCCATAAGACCCTATAATTTTGTAAATAATCATATTTTTTTTCACTTTAAGTTAAATCCCACAAAGGATATGGTAGAATTTCTTCCTTACCAGACATGGAAATAGTCCAAATCGCGATCCGCTCGAAAATGTTTCGTCTATAAAAAGGCGGGGGAGAGGGAAGAGGATTCCAAATTTGCAGCCTATAACTCTGCCAGAACTAGAAAATATTATTTGTGATATTTGCCACATTGAAATTTCTGAGATTTATATTAAAACACTGTATAAAACTATGCCATTGTGCATTAAAGCAGTAATTCCATATAAAGGTATGGAATTAACCCAATGCAGAATAAATATTTTTAATAAAAAATTGCTTAGATCTAACAAATAAATAGTTTTATATCATATATTAAAATATAACTTGTTTATTTCATATAATAAATCATAATAGAATACAAAGTGTATGGTTATTACTGTATGTTCAAAAAGAAAATTTTATGCAGATTTTTAAAAAGTACTTCGTAGAGTGCAATAAAGCTAGTTATCAAATCGAAAATGTACACAGATATCATTTTATACCTTTGGTATTATGCAAACAAGACAGTTTTATTTGTTTAAAATATTAATTTTAAAGTTATTAGAAATAAAAGAAGGTATAAGTCATTTTTTCTGCAGTGCGGCTTTTTTTTTTTTTTTTTTTTTTTTTTTTGTCGCTTAGTGTACATGCTTAGCTACATTAATTAAAATAAATTTCTTTATTTCTTCTTATTCTTAAATAAATACGATAAATCAAATGTTATTTTGACACTAATTATATATAATTCGGAATATATATATATATATATATATATATATATATATATATATATATTCCGAAATCTTGCACTCTGCTGATAGAAATGCAAGTTTCCTGATGAGTGAACATTTCTATTTTTCAGCATTTAAAATTTCAATTTACAATTCATGAATTCTCTTTTTTTTTTTTTTTTTTTTTTTTTTTTCTTTTATCGGATCTCTTTGGTAATTTTATCCCTTTCTCTTTTTTGTAAAATGTTGACTGTTTCTATTACTTTAACGGTTTTTTGAACTGTTATCTCATAAAAAGGCTTATGTGTTATGTTTGTGTCATTTCTCTTCTGCGTAAGTACTTTAACTTGTTTTTATTAATCATTGATACTCAAATTAAATTATCACCGTGACAATAATTTTATTCGAAATAAATCTCATTTAAAATTTGATTATATGTTGATATTTTCATCTATCTTTTGTTTGCTGGGTGTTACAAAGGTATTAAATTATTCAAATCATATATATATATATATATATAACTTTTTATTTTATGAAATAGTTTAAAACGGTTAAATTTCAACTTTATTAAAATATTTATTGCTTCAAATTATCCATTTGTTCTGTAACATTTGCATGAACAACAAAACAAAATTCAAATACGAAATAAAAATTTTGATTTTGAGAAACAGTTAACTTAAAAGTGAAAAATATTTCTGCAGGGCACATTAAATAATATGAATATATTCCATAATTTTATTTCCAGTACAGTTCTATTCCACGACGTTAATCTTTCTCTCTTATTTTTTAATATCTTTCAACTTTTCTTCTAATATGTCACATAAGTAACGCTGAAATTAATATATATATATATATATATATATATATATATATATATATATATATACAGACGGTAACAAACGTCTCCGAACACTAACAAAAATTCCTGCATAAAAAAAGTACATTTAATACAGTTTTGTTAAATAAATCCTTTTCGAATCCTGTTTCTAGACTGATTCGGGATTAACAGGATTCGATAAGGATTTAATTAACAAAACTGCATTAAGTATACTTTTTTTATATAGAATTTTTGCTAGTGTTAAGAGACTTTTGTTACCGACTGTATATATATACACTGATGGAAAAAAAAATCCCAACACCAGGAAGGAGCTGTGCTAGATAAACGAAATTTGGTAGGCGTGTTTATACATCTGAAAGATGACTTCGATTCAAATTTCGAGCTACGCGCATAAGTGTGGCGCTTGTAGCGACACTATGAACATGCAAATGAGGTTTGCTTTAAATAAGCGCTGTAAGGTTCGTGATCGTTATTTACAGTTCAGATTTGACGTAGTGGGTTAATGTTAGTCAAGGATGCCTCTAAGAAGACGAAGAAGCCATTATCAACAGCTCACTGAGTTTGAACGAGGTCGTGTAGTAGGGCTTCGAGAAGGTGGGTTTTCTTTCCGCGATATTGCAGAAAGACTTGGCAGGAATGTATCCACTGTGCATGAGTGTTGGCAGCAGTGGTCAAGGGAAGGTACTGCCTCAAGAAGACCGGGTTCCGGGCGGCCACGTGGCACTACTGAGAGGGAAGACCGCCGTGTTCGGCGCATGGCTGTGGCTAATCGTACTGCGTCTGCAGCTGAAATTCGAGCTGCAGTTGGCACCGCAGTGACACAACGAACTGTTACAAATCGGTTACTTCAAGGACAGCTCCGAGCCAGACGCCCTGTAGCGTGCATTCCACTGACTCCAAACCACTGCCGTTTGCGACGTGAGTGGTGTCAAGCTAGAGCTCATTGGAGGACGGAGTGGACATCTGTTGTGTTTTCTGATGAATGCCGGTTCTGCCTTGGTCGCAGTGATAGCCGTGTGTTGGTTAGAAGGAAGCCAGGTGAACGCCTGCTAGCGACCTGTCTGCGGCCTAGACACACAGGGCCTATTCCTGGAGTTATGGTTTGGGGAGCAATTTCGTATGACAGCAGGAGCACTCTCGTGGTTATCCCACGCACCCTGACTGCAAATTTGTACGTCAGTCTAGTAGTACAACCTGTTGTGATGCCATTCATGAACAGCATTCAAGGGGGTGTTTTCCAACAGGATAACGCTCGCCCTCATACCGCTGTTGTAACCCAACATGCTCTACAGAGTGTCGACATGTTGCCTTGGCCTGCTGAATCACCAGATCTTTCTCCAATCGAGCACGTATGGGACATCATTGGACGACAACTCCAGCGTCATCCACAACCAGCATTAACCGTCCCTGCATTGACCGCCCAAGTGCAACAGGCATGGAACTCCATCCCACAAACTGATATCCGACACCTGTACGACACAATGCATGCACGTTTGCATGCTTGCTTTACGTCTTTTCATTTATACATCGTTTTACATCAGTCCATTAAAAGATGTATATATGCTCTGTGGCAGAATTTAGGCGACACAGCGACATTGTCGCAGAAAAGAAATTGTCACTTGCAGAAAGATTTGCCCATAAAAATGAAAGCTATTTCTAAATTTCAGTAGAAAATAGAAACTCATGTCTTGTATTTAAGAATTCAACAGTCTACTAATAATATTGGTCTTTATAGTTTCATGTACATATTATGTGTAAATAAGGAAATATGCCAATATTGTCTTGCAGTAAAGGTTTACATTTTCTGTCATAGGATATATGTGGTCCTTTTAGTTGATACACATATATGTATTTCTAAAAAATGTTATATATCATGTAATAGTGATGTCCATAAACAAATATATGTATAACCATAAACAAATGTCACAATTAAATGTCAGCACTCATGGAGGATGGATTAAGACATAATTTTATGAATAAATTCCGGGTGACAAAATAACAAGTTGGTAAATCAATTTTTCAAGAGTCTAATAAAATTTCGGAAAAATTTACTTTTTTAAAATTACATTTTTTTTTAAGATTTTTTAATTTATGAAGTAGTTATGAAAACTTTTAAGTTTTAAATTTATTAAAACTTTTACTGCTTCAAATTATTCATTTGTTCTGTAACCTTTGTATGAACAACAAAATAAGAACAACGGTAAAATTTAAATGTGAAATAAAAATTTTGAAAGTTCTCATAGTGAGTAGAAAATAGTAAACTAGAAAAATAAAGCCATTTTGCACGGCACATTAAATAATTTCAATTTTATTTCCAGTTGTCTGACGCTGTTCTTTCTGGTTTTTTTTTTTTTTTTTTTTTTTTTTAACATAAGTAACGCTAAAAGTAATCAATATGTCAAAACATTCTACATTCATCAGATAATAATTATAATATGGTACTATGAGAATTTTCAATTTAAATTAAAACTCGACGTACAACTGAATGCAAATACCTTTTGACATTTTAAAGATACATACACACATTGTTTTCTTTGAATATTAAACACAATATTAACTTATACTGAATATTTAGTTACGTTTTCCAAATTAATGACGGTTTATAAATGTAATAAAATACATAATTGATTTAATGGACAATAACAAAAACTTGATTTTTTTAAAATTTTTATTTCCATTTTTATTTTTAATTAGTGTTTCATTATAAGATTATTTATTGAGTATGTGAGTGTGTTTTTCAGTAATAAATGCTGAATGTAAGATTTTCATTTATATGTTAAACAAATGTATAATGGAACCATTATTCCTACAGTCCTTCAATTTTATGAGTACTTATCAAATCTGTAATTTTCTTACTAAAATTTCATTCTTGCTTAAAGAAAAAAAAATTAAATAAATAAGTCTTGATACAGCATTAGACCCTCATTTAATTTAATTTATATATATATATATATATATATTAAATTTTGAATTTGAACGAATTTTAAAATGAGTAATTGAACATCTAAATTTAAGAAACAAATCAACAAATCATAATTCTGAGTTTGAATTTATGCCTAAGCTTTAAATTTCAAATCATAAAAAGCAAAAATTTACGGAATCAAAGTTACTCAAATTTATAACATTATATTGTGAAATTACATTAAGTAGTTTTGTAAAATTTTCCAACAATAATAATCTTAGCATGCTGTAATTTTGTATGAAAATGGTGCTTAAAAATATTACAAAAATATATATCGTGCATTAATGCAATTTTTACATTAGTTATGAAATTAATTTGGAAAATGTATTATGTATTTCCGAACATCAACCTATTAAAAATTTACCTTTAATATTAACTATATAACTGAAGATCGAAAACTACAGCTAAATTCTCGATATCCGCAAAAAGTTTTGTTTTTCATTTTGTCGCTTTTCCTATTTTATTAAAGAAAATACAATACTGTTTTTCTAAAAAAATTTGTTGTCATTTACTTTTTCCCTTTTTACTTTCATTTTAATTCATTGTTGAAATCTTTGAGTTTTGGGACAATGATATTAATTTTATATGATCTCATATATCAATATTTAAATTTGAAAACTTCTTCACACACCATAAAATTAATGTAAGAACTGCCAGTTACAAAAGGACGTGGCCTTTCTTCTTCAGGTGCAAAAAACACGTGCACAAAATGTGCAAAAAATACCTTAGAGACAAAAGCAAATATAGTCTTGCTTTTGCTTCCAAGGTAGTATCACATGTTTTGCACCTGAAGAACAAAGGCCACGTTCTTTCAAAGCGAGTAGTACTTACATTGATTTTATGACGTGTAAAGAAGTTTTTAAGTTTAAATGTTTATATAACACTGTCTCAGAAACAGCTTACTGCTATAACTGCCTTTGATAAATGTTTAGCAGTTTTTTTGAAGAGGAATGGGCTAAAGTTATTGTTTTGCATTTATTAAATTTTTCAATATCTTTTGCTTTATTATCTTTTCTTCACTTCTATATGCAATAATTTAATGATACCCTGCTAATTTAAGTTTTCCTTGTTGAAATTTTTCATCATTATAACGTTGAATTATTATTATTATTATTATTATTATTATTATATGTATGTATTTTTTGTTGCTTCTTGTGACATGTTTGGAATGGTTTTGAAAATTTGTCTTGCTTTTTGAAGATTTATTTTCATACGGAGAAGGGAGAATGGTAATGCCGTTCACTTTTAAAAAATTGTCCAGTTTTCTCAATTCAAACCTAAATACTTATATCTAATAAAATTGTTAAAACAGACATAGGTAGACTGGGACACAGTGAACCTAGTAGCCCAATGGATCATCCTCATTATTAATACCAAACTTTTTGAGTTTGTATGAAGACTGACAAAAGGTATAATGATGCTGATTGTACTACAAAGTTGAAAAGCTAAAGTAACGCTCTTTAATACTGATTTTATGCTTTGAGACACGATTAAATATTCCATCTTGAAGGTTTTTTATCATCATCATCATCATCATCATTATTATTCTTATGTCTTAACTTCTGACTAAAAGTATCTAATAGATGTTCTAGAATAGTAAAATATTGTTATTTTGACATTCTTAAAATTAATTTGCATATTTTTATTTCATATCTAGTTTAAGAAGTGTCATTTCTTTTGCTTCTACTTGGATTCTACCATTGGCAAATGGCACTGGATTCTCCAATGTGCCTGAGACACTATAATTTATTTCAGTTACATTTATACATACAAATATACTGAAAAATATTAATACATGCAAATAACTAATAAAAACAATAAACGTGTATTGTTATAAATTTTTTTTAATGATAATTTTTTGAAAAAAAACAAAAACAAATATACAATATAACAAATTTATATAATTATAAATAAATTAATTTCTAAAACATCTGAATTTTGTATTCATAAAAAATGAAAAACAGTATTTGATAAAAAATAAATATAGTATAAATAATTAAAATAATAATAATAATAATGCTGTTTTAAAAAACCTAAAACTAAATCTTTTGAAATAGTACGCCCATGGTTCTATTTAATTTAAATATGTCTAAAATTCTAGATTGATTTTTTTCAAATTTGCTTTTCAATATTTCATTAACATATTTTAACGTTTGATGATTTCAAATTATTTATTTTCGTTTAATAAATTGTATTAGTTCGCTGTGATTTTTTATTTGTTTATTTTGTGTTGTTTAAAATTTTTGTAATTTTATTTATTGAAAATATTTGCATTCTCTCTCTCTCTCTCACTTTTTTTTTTTTTTTTTTTTCTACTGAATATTATTATGAAGATGTAAAAAGGCACCGGATGACTCACGTTGGAAAGTAATAAGTAAAAAAGAACTTTGAATAAACAACATGCATTGAAAAAAACATACAACAATTGTTTCGGGTAGAAATAAAATCACAACCCTTCGTCACGCGAACAAAGTAGATGCGAATGCTGCAAATAAAGCAACAACACATAAAACATTAGTCTAAGGCAAGTTAAAATAAATAAAGCTGAAAATTACTAAAAATGCTGGTGCAACAAGAATTATAAAAATGAAAGTGAAAAAATATATTATAAAAAAATAAATGAAGAAAAAACCAAAACATTTGTTGCTTTATTTATTATTATTATTATTGTGTTTCTAACGTCTTTAATTGTGAAGTATTATTTTAAGAGAAATTTAATTTATATTAATTAATATAAAGAAAAAAAGCATGGTCAAATATACATGAGGAGAGGATGTAAACGACTGTACTTCAGAGATGCGGGAGAGGGGGGAGGATATAACAGATACATAAAGATTGTTTGCTAATTTTTTCAGGTATGTTGTTTTGGTTTTTTCCATTTTTGTTTAAAAAAATACTGGAGAGCAGAGTTTATATATATATATATATATATATAATTCTTCTATTTGCTTAATTACTTTGCATTAATCTTCATTTGATATGTTATTTCTGTTTCATTTGTTTAATTTTCCCCTTATACACATAGTTTCAGATCTCATATATATATATATATATATAGGAAATAAGACGATTACAGACAAAACGAAACCAAAGATATATATATATAATTGTTACAAAAACTAAAAATCTATGTAATACAAGGGCAAAAGCTAAATAAAGAAAAAACGAAATTATTGAAAATTTGTCCTTATGTAGTTCAAAGTATTATAGATAATGAATCTCTATTTAGCAAATTTGTTTTTCTTATAACGATTTTTTTTCTGAATTTAGAGACTTCGTTAAATAGAAGTCCGACTGTATTTGAATATTTTTATTATTTTAGAAATAATTCAACTTAATTAAATTTCTTGTGCTAGAAAATGTTCATTAATAAATATGATCTACAAAGTATCAGAAGCTGCATTAATTTTGCAAATATAGTTACCGTCGCTTAATAAATTCACTGGTTAATAAAATAAGCCGCTTAATCTGATCAAATTGCTAGCAAGGGAATCAAATCAATACAAACTACTTTTAAAACCGTCATTTAATAAAATCTGCATCGCCGGTTATTAAACTTTTAAAAAATCTTCCCAGCAGCAAAAACATCATTTATGCACACTAATTTTTTATTTATTTATTTATTTATTTACATTGTGATATTTGTTATTTTTGAAATAAAAAAAGAAATTAAAGCACTGCAAGCCCTCCGTTATATTTCTTTGGCGAAAGTTTTACATTTGCAGCATAGTTACAGATTTAACACTCTCCATCCCTTACCTCTGTAACAATTTCAAGGAACGTATTCTTCAAAGCACAGTAATAAGTTCCAAATTTGGTTTGATTTGCAAGTGATATATATATATATATATATATATATATATATATATATATATTTAACCATTAAAAAACAATTTCTAATTCTTATTTTGAAATAACTATAAAGCAAGAAATTTAAACGGGAAGATTTTAAACTTGTAAGAAAAGCATAAACTTTTGACAAAGTGTTGATCATTTTCCACAAAAGAAAGCTCATAGGAACTTGGAATACGTTTAATTTATTTACATCGAAGGAACAATTAATTAATTATCTGGAAAAATTAATTAATATTGTTTATTAATTTCATTATTCGTTATCTTTTGAAATTTCTTTCCATATTAAGGGAAGTAATATCTTCACCTTGAATGCAGGGACGTTCGCCGGATATAAAAATCAACCGCTTATTAAAATCACTTTGGTTCAGGACAAATGTGATTTCAATAAGCACCGGTACTGTATAATATTTGACATCAATAAACATAATTTCAAACTGATCCATAAATTTTAAAACGTGTGATGAAGATCAGTTCAAGCGCTTATAGATAAATTGAAAAAGTAAGATTCTTTATTATTATCTTAAAAAATGAAAGAAAGAAAATACAAACTACTAATTTATATACATATATATATATAACCAAGAAAATGTTTTCATCGATAAAATAATCTTGTTTAAGTAATAAGACGCATGATTTTTTTTTTTTTTTTTTTTTTTGTTCATGAAGAAGAAAGAAGTTTTCAGAAGAAATTTCAAGAGATTGAATTTCCTTTTCTTTTAAGTGCATTTATTATTATTATTATTATTATTAAAAGATTAATTAAAAAATATGACTTGAGATACCAATTTTCTTTCAAAGTTACGGATTTATGCAAAATTATCATTGAACTGGTGCGTTCATTACTTTCATCATTACTTTCTTTTTTTTATGCTATTCCTCATAATAATAAATAATATTTCCTTCAACACATTTTTCTCATAATTTTTTAAAATTTCATTTATATATTACTAGAAAGCTGAGTTCAACAAAACAAATGTTCCTATGAAAATTCTTTTATTTATTTACTTTTTTTTTTTTTTTTTTCATTTTGTGTTCCTTGTGATTGTTCTCCACGTTGAATAAAAATGATCATGATGCATTGGACTTTGCTTCCAAAATGTTTATAAAACTAGTGTGTCTTCTCCGACTAACGGTCGATATTTGAATGAACCTATTTTCAAATTTGGCATAATCGACCTATCACAACCAGTGACCAAATGTTCCATGATAAATAGCCAATATTGGGAAAAAAAAGTTTATTCAAAATTTGTGTTTTTTTTTTTTTTTTTTTTTTTTTTTTTTTTTAATATTAGCCTTATTCGTTTGCTTGAAAGCTAATTTTAAATTATTTTTCTTAGCTTTATATATATATGTGTGTGTGTGTGTGCGTGTATACATGTAGTATGTATGTATACAACATCTCTAAAAATAGTTAAGAATAAATTTAAGTATTTATCTTATAAATTTAACAGTGAATTTACTTACAAATGAAACATATTAAAAGTAAAAGAAAAGAAAAACGAAAGCAAATATTGAACAATGGTTTTATTAGAAAATCCATATTACAGAATTAAAAAAAAAAAAAAAAAAAAAAAACGTAAAAAGCTGCATCATATATAGATTATGCTACATTTTCAAACATTAAGGGATACATTTATATTAAGGTAGGATTGTGTAAGTAAATGTTATTTTATAAGTGTAAAATAAAAATAAAAATGAAAATAAATAAATAAATAAATAAATAAAAATAAAAACAGAATATAAATTATAAGAATCCAATAACTCAATTTAGTAAAAATTACAAGGTCGAAATTTTTATATATTTTTAGATCCTATAGTTACAGTTAATAAAATTAATTTGATAGAGTAACATGTAAAAAAAAATACGCATCCTTCTACGATTAAAATTGACCAAGTTGTTTAATTTAAATTTTCTATTTGTACAAATATTTTTGGTTTCCAAATAAAAAAGCCAGTTTCAAAACGTTTTTATTCAATTCTTTTTTTTTTCCAGTAGCCAGTCTTTGTTTTGCATATAATCCCGATAAATTAATTTAAATTGAAGATAAAATAACTCGGTCAATTTTGATGATAAAATAAGGATTTTCTTTTTCTGCCCTTTCCTGTTAGAGTATCAAAATTTTTATTATTATTACTATTATTAAATATAGGTTCTTGGGGACTATATAAAATATAAAATATTGTATTTTTTACAAAGTTAACTTTGTAAATATTTGCGTTATTTAATATCGTTACTGATTTTACTGAAAATGCAATTGGAAGTTTGTCCTTACGAACGTTGAGAAAATTATGTCCTCCTGTTAGTAACACCTCTGCATGATTCTCATATTTACGGCTTAATTATGTTGTTATAATAGGTATGGTTGCTGAAATAAATGCCTAAAAAAATATAAAAGCATCATTGCATTTTGAATGCTTTCTTTTACTCTGTCTTTAATACTCTGTGGTATATTAAAAAAATTTATCTATATCACACACAGCACAAAATGTTTCAGTTATGTCACAAAAACATTAGAATGTTTCATCATCATAACACATTTTAGGAATGCTTTCTGATATGTTTATACAACGTTCGAAAATTTCTACGCTCTATCTGTTACGTGACTGATAGATTTGCCTTTTCTTTTTATTCTATATTTTTTACATTACACAATTTAAACTAAAAAATGTATAGCACAATTTTTTCAATGTAAAATCTATGCTTACTTTTCTTTTTAATGAACATGCTTTGAAACATGCTTCAGTTAATTAAGTTAAAAATAAATAAGTCCTGTTATGTTACAGAAAGCTCCTGGCAGCAAAATTATCAGAAAATATTCGTATGCTATGTAAAAAATACATTGACAAAAATTTTCTGCTACACTTTTCTGCGACACTAAAATTTCTCAAGCTCTACCCTACAGAAATGAGCCTGGCAGTGACACAGTTCATTGCATTGTAGGCGTCGACGTAATTCTCAGACACGTAAACACACTTTGCTCTGCTTACTTCTCAGTCCTGCTTTGATACCAGTTCTACGTATGCAAAACAATGAAAACATGTAACCACTGTATCAATAATTACAAATTTTATATGGTTACAGAAAAAAATGTTACTTTTGATGGAGTAAGAAGCAATTTTATACGAAATTTCTGTTGTTTTAAAAAACAGAAATTTTCCGTACGAAAGTTTCAAAACATTTCTGTTTTTTAATATATATAAATACATATATATTTCAGTGAATTATTAACATGAATAGCCATTGTTCAATGCTAGATTTAATTAACTAGGATTTCTCTTATGGTGACCCTCGCAAGAACTATCTAATGCACTCCTGAGTTTATTGGTGAAAATGTTAGTATGTTTACATTTCTGTGATATTTGATAAAAGCTTGTGACAAAGGTACCTTGCATCAAAACTGCTGTGTTATGTTTAAGCTATTGTGGCACAGCGTACATTTTGAGATACCTCTATAAAGCGTCACTGTTTGTATAGTCGTGTTTCTGAAATATTTCAGAAAGGTTTCTTTGTTACAAAGAAGTTTCATTGAAACATAACTTTTATTGTTTTGTTCTTGTTACTACTGCAGACATTTCTACGTTTTTTGAAATTAATCTCAAAGCAAACTGAAACTTTTAAAAAAATATTTACAACAGTGGCAACATTTTGAATTATAAAACTATCATAAACTATAATTAATGCATATCACTCAATAAATACATATATGTTAATTTTATTAACCAGTCGTATTTTAATATAATTCAATTTGTATGCAAAAGAAAATGTATATCATATAACATATAATATAATTTTTTTTCAACATTAATCATATATTTAAACTTGAAAACATCTTAAAACTTCAATAAATATTAATTTTCATTATATATTAATTGCTATTTACATAATAATACTTAAATAATATAGTAAATAAAAAGGAAAAAGAAAGAAATCAATAAATAGATGTAACATACGTAATTATATTTAACAATTAAATATATCGAATTACATTTTGTTAATTTAGTAATAATTTTGTATAAAGATTAACCGAAATCACCCATTTTCTTACAAAGAAGAATGTACTTCTGCATATAATATTTAATTCCGTCTTCTATAAATAAATATAATATATTTTTTTAAAGTAATATCTTTTATTTTTTAACTTAGATAATTAATTAATCAGCAAAATAATATAATTTATAAATAATGATACAGTTTAAAAACAAAATAAAATTTTCAATAAATTTAAATTTTCAATATAATTTAATTATTATGTTATTTATTATATTATTCTATAGAACTGTACTAATAAATATTATACCTTAAATGTAATAATATTTAATGTAAATAAATTGAACATGTTATTATATATACAATTTATTTTTAAGTCAAATAACTTAAGTATGCAAATTTGCTTTTACTTAGAACTAAACATTTTACAAACCAAAACATTTTATATTTTTAATGCATAAAATTTTCCCTGGATACTATTAAAATAGGCATGTTTAATCAAAAACAATAAAAATTAGGAGTATTAGATGCACGAGATTTGTTTTCCTAGTTTATTATTCAGCAAAATTCAGTCTTATGTGTGGTTCTCAAGTAATTGCTCGGAGAAAACGTTCTCTTGTTCTTTAGTTAAATGGGACATTGTTGGCCTGAGGTCATCAATTCAAAAAATAAGAACAAACAAAAGAAAAACTATATGATAATGCTATATCAACAGCCCCAAGAAATAAAAAATATACGACCTTCTTGATGGGAAGTTTATGGCATATTAAAATAAACGGACAAACAAAAAATATAAGAAAGAAAGAACAACCATACTTTGCATATTAATAATAACACATTTTCATGTCTTGTGCTTAGTAAAATGTTATTACATAATGATTGCCCGTCTGGTTACTGTTTGAAAAGTACTTCTTCAATCTGGCATGTTTCTCTTAAATTAGACTTTTCAACAATAGAAATTTGAGATGAAACTGGTACAATACTAATCCAATAAATAGGAACTGAAAACAATTCGGTTGAAATTGTTGTACAGTAGCCGACGCTTTATAAAAACATGTTTGTTTTCATAAAAATGATTTTAATAAGCGGCTGGTTTTTATATCCGGCGAACATGTCCGACCTCAATAAAAGAGTATTCATTACCTAAATATGGAAAGAAATTCTTCTTCGCCCTTATATCTATCAACTAGCCATCCGTAGGAATGGAGTTTTTACGTAAAAGATGGATATTTTCTTTGATTCTTGTACCTATCTAGAAGTGCTACGTTGATGACTTCTACTCTCCTTATTATTCATTTTCCCTTGCAATTCACTCTTCCGTTTGGTACAATTTAGGCACTAATATCACCTTTATTATTATGTTCAGTTCACATGACGTAAACTGAGAAATTTCAAGCTTCGATGTTCCTTTGACTATACATTTGAAGAAACCCATCATACTTTACCAAAATTTTACGCTTTACCTTCAAAATAAAAACTACCCGCTTGCATTTCTTGCAGCTAAGTTGCTTCAAAATAAGAACTACAAACTGTATTTGAATATTTTAAGACAGAAAAAAATACTCATTGGCCAATCATTTGAAGAATTCATTCCTCTAATTCATAACTACAACACATGGCGGGGCGTGATTTTCTTTCTTTTTCTTTTCTTTCTTTCTTTTCTTTTTTTTTTTTTTTCTTTTAGAGGCATATAATTTTCGACAAAGAGTAATAATGTGATGGCTTGCTATGTTTTGTTTCTTTTTCTTTTTTTTTTTAAAAAAAATCCTGTGAGAAAATATAATTCGTTGTTTAGCTTATATGCATGATAATTTTTACTGTTAAAGAGATTTTCTTTTGAGTTTATTAACCGGCGATCCTGATTTTATTAAGCGGCGGTTTGTACTGATTTGATTCCGCACCCATTAATTTGATCAGATTAAGCGGCTGATTTTATTAACCAGTCATTTTATAAAGCGGCGGCTGCTGTAGCTTAGCGGCTTAGTTTTCAAGCTTTGTCGGAATCAGGCCAATTCATCTTGTGAACTATCCTAAAATATAAAACAATCAAGAGTTTATATGAAAAGCAAGCATATAGTCTAAAATGTTTAAATAGATGTTTGTAATATAGCTTAAATAGATGTAAAAAAAATATCACTACAGTGTTTTTTTTTTTCTTTTAACGGAACTTATGGGAATCGCTCGTTATATAAAGTCACACTATAAAAAATAATTTTCATAATTTTTATACAGAGATAGCAATTAGTTCCCTTCTATTGAGAAACAAAGCATATTTCTGAAATAAGATTATATTTTTTTTCATTTTTTAAATAAATCATAATACATTGTAAAATATTTTTGTGTATCGTGAACAAATTCAATTAATTTTAAATATTATTGCATTAAGATAATTAAACATTACTCGCCAGATTTTGCATGAAAAATAATCTCTTTAATACAATTCATGAGAGATTTTGCTTTGACACTATCATCTCCGTTTGCTTCCAGATGTGAGTAAACAACACTAATACTTCGAGTTTATTCAATCCGTTGCTGAAAATTTTGACATTGTGTTGGGAATTACTACATAACTAATGAAAGGAAATGCTATTAGCTTAATAAATACCGACATAATGAAAATATATACCTAAATATCGTAATAACATTTTTACTTTCCGAACACTATAGTGAGGAAAGTATTGTAATCATGTCAAAAATCCGAATTCGAGATTTCGATGTTTCTATACGTTTCGAGGTCCAACGAGTCCGTTTTCACTATTTTTACGATGATGTATGTATGTGTGTGTGTATGTATGTGTGTATGTATGTGTGTATGTGTGTGTATGTATGTGTGTATGTATGTGTGTATGTCTGTGAGTGAACACGCTAGCGTCTAAACGCTTTGTTCGAATAAGCTGAAAGTTGGTACGTATATTGTAAGTCAACATAGTACGAACCCTATAGATTTTGGTGAATGTAGCACTTATAGTTTTTACTTTCTTCTATATGTAATATAGAGAAAGTATTGGATTCGCGAAAATTTTCGACCTCCGTTTTTTGACGGATCTACACGTTTTGGGATGTCCTGAACACGAATTGATAGTTTTTAGAAAATGTCTGTCTGTGTGTCTGTCTGTCTGTCTGTCTGTCTGTGTGTCTGTCTGTCTGTCTGTCTGTGTGTCTGTATCATTTTTTTGTGGACGCTGTATCTCACGAACATATGAATGAAATTTAACCAAACTTGGTATTTAGTTGCACCCTGACATGAACTGGTGCCCATTAGATTTGGGGATCAATAGCTCAACAGGTGGCGCTGTAATCGCATTTTATGCAAATTTTTAACATGGCAGCATAGGACAAAATTCCGTATAAATGGGCATAATGAAAGTTATTTTAAACTTGTGATTGTAAAATTAATTTGAATTATTGATGATAGTAGTAGTTAACTAGGAAAAAAAAATTGTGCATGGGGGGGCATCGGTTCCCCCCCTGGGGGGGAAGTACCCCCCCGGGGGGGTTAAATTTTGAAGATGGGTATCATTCGAAAGATCTCGTCAATACCTTTAAAACGAATGGTTGAACCATGAATCTGTGATAATTTAAAACAAAGTTATCGATTTTTTTTACTTTTAACAAAAAAAAAAAAATTAGAAAAAAAAATTCGATTTTTTTTTTTTTTTTTTTTTTTTTTTTTTTTTAATTATTGTTAGTGATTGAATATGTATTAATTTTCACACAAAAAAAAAAAAAGAAAAAGAAAAAAAAAAATTTTTTTTTTTTTTTTTTTTTTTAATATTGTTACTGATTGAATATGTATAGGAAAATATAGAAGAAAGTCTTGTGGTGGCCACAACATACTAGTTTTACAGGGACACAAAGAAAAATTCTTTATCATTATGGCCAAGGGACCAAAATCTTAAAAGTGCGATAGCATCTAAACGCCTTATTCAATTGAGCAAAAACTTTATACACATATTATAGGTCACAGATACTCAATCTGTATAGATTTTGGAGAATCTAGCACTTATAGTTTTTTTACAGGGACACAAAGAAAAATTCTTTGCCAAATTTTTAAAAGTGTGATAGCGTCTAAACGCCTTATTAATCTCAGAAAAGAATTTGTACACATGTTATAGGTCACATTTGAACCAACTGTATAGATTTTGGTGAATCTAGCACTTACAGTTTTTTTACAGGGACACAAAGAAAAATTCTTTATCTTTATGGCCTATGAGACCAGCGATAGCATCTAAACGCCTTATTCAATTGAGCTGAAAATTTGTATGAATATTATAAATCACTGTTGCACTAACTATAAGCATTTTGGTGAATCTAGCATTTATAGATTTTTACAGGGACACAATGAAAAATTCTTTATCCTTATGATCTAAGGGCTCAAAGTTCAGTAGCGTTAAATAAAACCTCGTGTGATATATGGAGAAAAATATTCAAACACTCTGTTATGGTTTTCTCTTTTTTGTTTGTTTAGCAACACCTCTTTCTTTATTTTATCTACAAAACTGTTAGTTACTCAATGTTCGGAAAGTCGAGTAGAGTCACTCCAGATTTTTTATTCTAACGTTGATATTAAGACTTATCGCGATCCGTGAATAAAATGTTTTGTCGAGAAAACCTACATATATAGATATATATAAATATGTAATTGGCGGAAGGGTGTGTTAAAGAAAGAATAAGCTAATAACTTCTCAGGGTATATATGCTAGCCTGTTTTCTTTTATCATTACATAATACTTTATAGTACAGTTTAAAGTAAATTTTTCAAGCTTGCGATGAAACATACGTAAATAAAATAAAATAAACAAACAAACAAAACATATTTTGAATTGTTTGAATTAAACATTTTATTTAGTAATCAAGATTTAATTTAATAAGATATATAAAACTGAGTACATGAAATACAAAGCAATGTGCATATGTGTGTTTTACTTTGTCTTTTTTTATTTTTTTTTAATAGAAACTGAAAATATTAGCTTTATCAAGATAAACTTTTTTATTGAGTGAAATATATATAAGTTTTAGAAATTTACTTCTTTGTTGAAATATATAAAGCAAAGCAGTGGTTCTGTACTTGAGTTTAACTTATATTTTAATTGGTTGTTGGAGCATGTAGATATTTTTCTATTAAATGGATATTCATTTCTTGTAAATAAATAGATATGAAAGAATAATTTTGGTTTAAGAAAATAATTTTTGTTACTATTATCATTTTCGTTATAATGAAATCAAACCGGTGTTCATATTAAAAAATAATTTGTATAACATGTAGAAATGTACTTAACATTTTAAAGTATTAAGTCAACGTTAACTTAAATTAAATTTTTTTTTAATATTAACTTTATATTTTATAGTTTTATATTCCTACAAATTTCTTTGCTCTCTATATATACTTCTTTGCATTATACATATTTTTAGGCAATCATTTATATATATATATAAGTTAAAAAATCAGACATTTATGCTATAAACCCTTACTTTTTAAAATGTTTTTCTTCTATATATTCTTATTTCATGTTTCTGTTTTATAACACCTGCATGAAGAACATTCCTTTTAATTATATGCATATACATTATCCCATTTGTTTCATAATTTCATATTGATCTATAATTCAATACAATTGTGATTATAAGTAATAATCTTTACAATAGTTTTTTTTTTTTTTTTTTCAGTAGTCTTTCTTTTTTCCCCCGTAATAACTTTAGCAAATGGGTCGGGGACAGCTTTAGTACAATACCCGCTTGGAAAAACTTAAAATCCAGCATCAAAGTAGTTTGGTTGTTTCTTGTTAAGATCTTTATTTACGCAATTACAAGATGCCCAATTTAATTAATCGCCAAAATGACAACAAAAATTTAAAAGTCGCCGAAGGACTTTTATACCAAAGCTGTACCGTTGCTTATTTCCTTTATGAATGTTTTCTATTAAAAAATAAAATAATAATAAGAAAATAAAATAAAAACTTTAAACAACAATAATAATGAAATATTTTGTTAGATTTCAGTAGTTATAAAGGATTAACTTGTTCTTTATTTTTACTTTCTTCTATATGTAATATAGAGAAAGTATTGGATTCGCGAAAATTTTCGACCTCCTTTTTTTGACGGATCTACACGTTTTGGGATGTCCTGAACACGAATTGATAGTTTTAAAAAAATGTCTGTCTGTCTGTCTGTCTGTGGTTTAGTGTTTTCACCGTATCTCACGAACCAATGAATGAAATTCAACCAAACTTGGTATATAGTTGGACCTTGGCAGGGCATTGTGCTGATTAGATTTGGGGATCAATAGCCTATCAGGTGGCGCTGTGATCGCATTTTATGTAAATTTTTAACATGGCAGTATAGGACAAATTTTCGTATTTTTCACCGTATCTCACGAACCAATGAATGAAACTCAACCAAACTTGGTATATAGTTGGAACCTGACGGGGCATGGTGCTGATTAGATCTGGGGATCAATCGTCCAGCAGCTGGCGCTGTGATCGCAAAATTTCGTATGTTACACCGTATCTCACGAACCGATGAATGAAATTGAACCAAACTTCGTGTATAGTTGGACCCTGACATGGAAAGGGTCTGATTAGATTTTGGGATCAATCGCCCAGCAGATGGCGCTGTGATCACATTTTATGTAAACTTTTAACATGGCAGCATAGGACAAAATTTGGTATAAATGTACATAATGAGCGTTATTTTAAACTTGTGATTGTAAAATTAATATGAATTATTGATAATAGTAGTAGTTAACTACGAAAAAAATTTTGTGCATGTGGGGGGCACCGGTTCCCCCCCTGGGGGGGAAGTACCCCCCCGGGGGGGGTAAATTTTCAAGATGGGTATCTTTCGAAAGATCTCGTCAATACCTTTAAAACGAATGGTTGAACTATAAATCTGTGACAATTTGAAACAAATTTATCGATTTTTTTTACTTTTAACAAAAAAAAACTTAGAAAAAAAAAAATCTTTTTTTTTTTTTTTTTTAACGAAACTTAACCAAACTTGGTATTTAGTTGGTCCCCGACATAAACTGGTGCTGATTACATTTAGGGATCAGTAGCTCAACAGGTGGCGCTGTGATCGCATTTTTTCTAAATTTTTAACATGGCAATATAGGACAAAATTTCGTATAAATGTACATAATGAGCGTTATTTTAAACTTGTGATTGTAAAATTAATATGAATTATTGATAATAGCAGTAGTTAACTACGAAAAATATTTTGTGCATGTGGGGGCACCGATTCCCCCCCTGGGGGGAAAGTACCCCCCCGGGGGGGGTAAATTTTCAAGATGGGTATCTTTCGAAAGATCTCGTCAATACCTTTAAAACGAATGGTTGAACTATAAATCTGTGATAATTTAAAACAAAGTTATCGATTTTTTTTACTTTTAACAAAAAAAAAAAACTTAGAAAAAAAATCGTATTTTTTTTATTTTTTTTATTTTTTTTTTAAATATTGTTACTGTTTGAATATGTATTACTTTTACCAAAAAAAAAAAAAAAAAAAAAAAAAAAAAAATTAGAAAAAAAATCGTATTTTTTTTTTTTTTTTTTTTTTTTTAAATATTGTTACTGATTGAATATGTATATAGGAAAATATAGAAGAAAGTCTTGTGGTGGCCACAACATACTAGTTTATTTTCTAATTTACATCACTATTAGTAGATTTTACCCGACGCTTCATGGGTTGAAGAAGTGCTTATAAAATTTTTGAATTAAAATAAAAACAAATTAAAGAATGTATGAGATAGAATTGAATTAAATTAAATTAAGGGCAGGCTTCCCTCACCGTCGCCGGAAGCCGAAACTAATGTTATTCTATGGGAAATTTTCTTTACAAATAACTTATTAACTAATACATACTTTTAAATTCTGTTTTCACATTCAGAAAATTCCCAATTGTTAACTTGACGGACCTTTTTTAAAAAATTATTTTTTTAATTTTTTATATTTCATTTTGAAGCTGCAAAATACGGATTTTCAATATGTGAAATTTTTCATTTTGCAATTTCAAAATAAAATATTAAAAATTAAAAAAGCACATTTTTAAAAAAGTCCGTCCACTTAACAGTTGGGAATTTTCTGAATGGGAAAACAGAATTTAAAAATATGTATTAGTTAATAAGTTATTTGTAAAGAAAATTTCCCATAGAATAACATTGGCCCGGGCTTCCGGCGACGGTTAGTGATTAAGTTAAAAATCTTCTAGCTTCATGATATTGCCACTGAACGTTTTGAATAAATCGATTCCGAATCTAACTCAAGAGGTCGATAAAACATGTTGACGGTTCTATAGAACTTTTGTGTAAAAATTTACATAAGAAAGGCGCATTTTCGGAGACATTATTATTATTTATTTGTTTTATGTATAGATACGGAATAAACAGGAGTTAGTTATTGATACAACCGTTGAGTTTTATTCATCAAAGTTATTAAACGTTAAAATGAGAGAAAAATGTAATAAAATTAAAACAAAGCAATAAAGTGAATCATTACATGTACTGCCTCAATAAAACCCTAATTATAACAATTTGAACTCATTATGAGGGAACTTAAACGAGTAAAGCCACAAATAAACAATTAATTTAAATTTTTAAAAAATGTTTGTTCGTTTATTTATTTTTTTTCCATCATAAAAAGAATTATATTTACTTACGTAAATAATAAAATTGAAAAATGACTTTTATTTATTTATTATTTATTTATTTATTATATTTTATTTATTTATTTATTTTATTTATTTATTTATTTATTTATTTATTTTTAATTTTTCATTTGTAATAAATAAATATATTTTCTTTCCTGACTGGAAAAAAGTGAATGCGCAGTTTATTTATTTATTTTTTATTTATTTATTGTTATTATTATTTTTAATAATAATTTTAAGCTAAAATCTTCTGGGGAAAAAATTCAATACATCAAAATACTAAGAAATTGACAACTTACATCCACCAATCTGATCATAAAGCACAGGTAATAAAATTGAACACCTGCAATAATGTGAAAGAAAAATCATATGGCTCGCATAAATAAAAACATTTTCCAATTGTATCTAAACGTTACATCCTTAAAATTTACATAGTTTGTCTCCGGGATAACACCTTAAGGGGGTCCGAGACACCAAATTTTTGTTTTTATTGTTTATTGATTAATTGCTGTAATTGTTTTTTCTGAAATTGGAGCTTTTTTGAAGATGAAGTTGAATAAGAAAGAATCTTAAAAAAAAAATTAAATAAAATTTTAAAATTTTAAATAAAATTTTTAAAATTTAAAATTTAAAATTTTTGATAAATTTAAAATTTGTTATATTTTATGAACTAATGGATCAATTTACAAACTTTTTTCACCCTTATATACAGAAAAGATTTGTCTTCAATTTGTCTTCGGGATTTTTAATTAGGAGCAAAACTTTTTTGGTAATCCAAAAGTTATGCATGAAATAAGTACTTTTTTCAAATTAAAACTAATATTTAAAAAATTTATTATTGTAATCAGAAATCCTGAAGACAAATTGAAGATAAATCCTTTCTGTATATAGAGCTGAAAAAAGTTTGTAAATTGGACCATTAGTTCATGAGATATAACAAATTTTAAAATTTTATTTAAATTTTTTAAAGATTATTTTAATTTTTAAAATTTTATTTTAATTTTTTTTAAATATTCTTTCTTTCTCAACTTGATCGTCAAAAAAGCTTCAATTTCAGAAAAAAATAATTACAGCAATTCATCAATAAATAATAAAAACAAAAATTTGGTGTCCCGGACCCCCTCAAATTATATTTTGTTTTTAATTGAGAAAGAAGAAATTTCTCAAAAGTTATTTTATTTATTTTACACCGGAAATCGCACTGCATATTGCTTTTCTGCATCCCTCTACGTGCTCTTAAATCAGGAAGACTACAAAAATGTATTTTGTTTTGAACTATAGAGTAACTACTCCCACAGTAGCATCTTCAGGGTGATCCTAAGGTCGTGGGACAAATTTGGAAGAGAGGTAGAAAACATCATGAGGATTGACAATTTCATAGGAATCCATGGCCACAAACATCATTTTAACCCTCTAAGAACCCCTAGTTTCTTGTTTATCTGTAACTCCATCTATTGTGTAAATTTCACAAAATCATATAGACAATGCTTATATTAATGTAATATACATCGATTAGAAACAGAATTATATTTATGTAAACATTAACATGTAAAAAAATTTTAACACTGAGGGGAAAAAAAAATACACCGCCTTCATCTAGAAGGAATAAGTGGTCATTTTCTAAATCCCTAAACTAGAAATATAGATTTCCGAGCTATCACGCCGATAAACTGAATAGACGAAATGATCGAGAATTTCTAGTCTATACATTTCTAGAGGGTGAAACAATATTCTGAATCCTTTGTATTAAGAGAAATTCTCTCTTGATTTTCTAGAATTGGGCCATAAGTCAAGGTTAGAGTTGCTAAAACTCGCCTCTTGTGCTCACATTTATTTGCAGAGATTTTTAAATAAGTTTGACCTCGATAATATAGGCAAACGCTCTAGAATTCTAATAGAGGTTTGTAGAGCTCGCTTTCAAAGGGGACTAGAATTTATAAGGATAACATGAAACTATTTTTTCTAGACCCACAGTTTAGATTCTAGAAGTAAGTTACAAAATTTTTTCCCAGTGAATGCAATATCGGAGCAACGCCCATACCTAGATTTTACTGTACAAAATGACCTAAAACATCTACTTCTTAAAGCGTAAAAATGACGTTTGTGATTATAAGTTCCTATACAATTCCCAATTTTTATGATGTTCTCTATTTCTCCTCCAAGTTTGTCCCATGATTTCAGAATCACCCTGTATAGCTTTATTTCTAATGAAAAAGCATTATTATTTTTTTTTTTTTAAGCTTCGTACATTCTGTAAAATTTGCATGCATAACATAAAATGTATTCAAAAAATATTCATATCACAAAATTTACATCAATAAATTTCTATTTATAACCTATAATGTATCAGAACAACTTTGAGGGAACCTTTAAAGTAATCACTTATATACTTATCATGCTATATTGTAGGTTTTCTTTTTCAAAAAGGAATTTGTATATCTTAATAATGTATATTGATTTCGTTATACTGTATACTGCATAAAATTATTAAAATATTATTTAAAAATATACCTGCGGTAGATCATAATGCATCAAAAATCTTTTGTGAGGCTTTCCACACAAACCTTTTATTTTACACTGAGAAAAAAAAATATACCGCCTTCCACTAGAATGAATAAGTCGTCATTTTCTAAATCCCTTAACTAGAAATATAGATTTCCGAGCTATGCGCATAAGGCACGCCAATAAACTGAATAGACGAAATGATCGAGAATTTCTAGTGCACAAATTTCTAGATGATGAAACATTATTCTGAATACTCTAAATATTCTGAATCATTTGTATTGCGAGAAATTCTCGCTTGATTTTCTAAAATTTGGTAACAAACCAAGATTATAGTTGCTGAAACCCGCTTCTTGTAGTCTCATTTATTTGCAGAGATTTTTAAATAACTTTGCCCTCGAGAATATATACAAACGCTCTAGAATTCTAATAGGGGCTTCTAGAACTCGCTTTCAAAGGGGTCTAGAATTTATAAGGATGACATGGAACTATTTTTTCTAGAGCCACAATTTAGATTCTAGATGTCAGTTACAGAATTTTTTCTCAGTGTAGTTTATTCCGACCCGAAACAATTGCTGCATTTTTCCCTCAATTTATAACATTTTCAACAAAAAACATGCTACAGTGAACTTGATAAATACATATCAGATTAAAGGCCTTTTAAACATATTTTTGAAAATTAGAGAACTGTCAGGAGGACAGATACACAAATCGAAGTTTACTTTATGTTAGAAAGTGGTAAAAATGCTCAACATAAATGAAAATTCATTTCCATCACTTTTCAGTTATATTTACTAATTTATCTGAATGTCTTCGATTGATGCTACAAATAAAATCATTAATTTCATCATAGCATATGCTACAGAAAATATGTTTTTATGCTTATCAATAATATATGTTAATTTCATTATATTTAGTGCGCTACAAGGATACTAAAATATGCTTTATAAAAATAGCTCTCGTAGAATGTAATACTTCGGTATTCTTTTGGATGCCCCTATACGCAAATCAAAGGGTTGATTTACACAGTTTTCAACAACGAACATACCATACAGTATAACATGTGACGTGTAACATGTAACACCTCAATGAATATAACATGTAACACCACTTGTATCGTGCATAATATATTCAGTTTCAAAGCATTCTAACAACATTACGGAAGTTAGAATGTAGATACACAGACAGACAATCAGATCGACAAACCGAAGTCCTTAATGCTTTTCATTTTCAACTTTTGTTGGAAAACGCTAAAAATGGTTTTATTTGGTTATTTAATTATCTTAAATATGTGCATAACTTTCCTAAACAGCAAAATGTAGCGCCATTAATATAATATAGTAAAGATTCCAACCATTTTAAAAACAAATATTTTCGATAAAAATGCTTTTAAAGTTTCGATGGTATCTATAATATGCTCACTGGAATGTACTTTAATACAATAATTTTGCTCTAAAATCTGTACTATATTTAATCTTCGAAGTATCAATTTTGTTTATATAACAAGCATGCCTTCAATATTATCTAAATTATTTTAGTGTCAATATATGAAATTAACTGTAATTTATTTTTGAAGTCATGAGCTGATATTGTCTGAACAGAGGATAAATTAATTACTTAGAATTCAATAATGCGCTTTGAAAAACGTATACATAATTAAATAAACCTTCAGCATTTCTAACTGATAGTAAATTATGCATAAAACGTATATTCTAAAAGACAAATTTTTCTTTCAAAAATTGTTTATTCTGAAAAACATGGAATGCTATTATTATTATTTTTTTTTTTTCCTTATTGAAATTTAAATAATTTTCTTTTCTTTTGTTGTGCAGCTGTTCAGGGTCGTCGAATGGTTTTCTACACAATGCCGACCTCCGTAACCTCCTCCACGCTTAGGCACGTCCAAAATGGAGGTAAGGCGAGTTTTTTCAAATGTTTATCATTAAAATAATTTTTTTATGTTTATGTAATTGAAATTATATTATTCACAGTAGAAAGGAAAATAAAATTTGTTTATAAAAGAAATAATATATATATATAAAAGGGATAAAAACTTTAAAATCTATATAACCAAATAAGATAACAAAAATAATCTAGAGAAAAATATTTCTAATTGACTCTAGTTTCGTATGTTTGTTTAAACATATTTCATAGGAAATTTTTTTTTTTTTTTTTTTAATGCATCGGTAATAATCGATCGATGTTTTTTAATAAAAAAGGTCGACTTTCTATTAAAATTTTTGTTTTGTAGCATTGTGTTTACATTTAAACTTTTACGAATTTCTCAATTATACATTTCCATCTATTTAGTTGTTCATAATAGGAAATTAATTAATTTGTGTATAATACTAAATAAATAAATAAATAAATAAAATTGGAAACTACATAATTAAAAAACATTTAAAAAAAAAAAAAAAAAAAAAAAAACATATTAAATTACATAAATCCATAGAAAGAATAATTCTAAATTAATTCATTTGTAGTATTTTTATTTATGCATATTGCAGATAAAAATCATTAATTACTCAATTAATTGGTAGTAATCGATAAATAAATGTTAATTTTAAGATCTATTTTATGTTAAAATGAATCTATAGTATAGTGTTTGCTAGTGAATCTTATTGAATTTCTTAATTATGCTCAAAGGGACAAAAAGAAGCCGCACTGCAGAAAAACTGAATTATCCTTTTTTATTAGTAATAACTTCAAAACTAATTATTGAAACAAATATAACTGTCATGTTTGCATAATACCAAAGAGATGAAATGATATACCTATGTACATTTACAATTTATTAATTCGTTTTATTACACTCCACGAAGTACACAATAAAAATCTATATGAAAACTTCTTTTAAAACATTATACAGAAAACATATATTTTGTATTATCTTGTGGTTTGTTACTAAACAAGTTATATTTTAATATATAAAAAAATTATTTATTTATTATATCTAAACAATTACTGAATTTAAAAAAGTTCTGAGTACTGGGTGATTCCACCTTTATATTGAATTACTGCTAATCAGTAACGGCATAGTATTATTCAGTTTTTAAACATAAACCTCACAGAAATGTCATTGTGTCAAACAGCGTGAACATTCTTTTTTTCTAATTTTTGCTATGGACTTTGAACCTCCCCTCTCCTTTTATAGACTAAATATTTTCGGTTGGATTGTGATCAGGACTGTTTACAGGTCTGGTAAAAAAGAAATTCTACGATATTCTTTGTAAAATTTACAGTGAAAAATTAATTATTACTTACAGAATTATAGGTACTCATGAGAATGTATACATAATTTTAACAATTTGAATCGGATAAACGTACCACAGACGCCGTGTAATCAGGTGTATTATCATCTTAAAATATTGATTTTGGAAAAGTTTGAAAAACTTCAAAACAGTCGGGTTGACAACACGCAGATTTTATAATGATCGTGTTTTATTTTGAGTTAATTCATCCCTTGAGAATTAAAATTTGTCTGACTCCTTGAAAAATTATGCACCCCCATATCACGATGCATGGAGAATATTTCACTATTTTCAGACTGTAATTTCCGTTAAGTTTTGTTACAATATCGACGTCCGACTAGCTTGTTTCCGTCAGCATTAAATAAGTCAAACTTGGCTCATCAGAGAAAATCACCGAAACTTAATAATTCTCCGATCTTTTTAAAAAATATTGTGGCCTACTGAAATCTTGTTTTCTTAATTATTTTCGTTAATAATGATTTTTTATTTTATTTTATTTATTTATTTATTTTATCTTTAAACGTTAATTTCCTTATCTTTACCATTTTTGAAATACTTGTCAAAATTACTTTTCTAACAACTATTTTTTGTTTTGCATACTTGTGTCAATCCTAACTTCTACATGGAGAACGAAGTAATTATTCCTGTTCGAAAATTTGCTTTTTTAAATAGAAAAATTAGCGATTGCAAAAACAGAAAAGAAAAATGCCTAGTGAAATAAAAATTCCTAAGCGTGATTTATGCTTTATTTTTATTTTTAATATTTTTATTATAAAGATATTTAAAAAATAAAAAATAAATAAAAATCCATCAGTAATTATTTTAAGTAGATTCAATTAATCAACATCTCTGCATATATATATGTCTCTGTCAGTACAAAAAAAAAAAAAAAAAAAAAAAAAAAAAAAAAAAAGCTGTGTATACTCTTGTGTATATCAACAAAAAAAATTATAAAATAATAAAAGACAATAAAAAAGGTGGCGGTTGGGTGGGCAGATGTTTGATTACGGAGGTGGGGTGGTGTTGTAAGGCTGGATGGTTGGGTGGGTTTGTGAAATTAAATTAAAAAAAAAAAAAAAAAAAAAAAAAAAAGTAGAAGGCTTGTTGCATTTGCTTTGTATTACTATGCATGCTTTCATTTTCCATTAAAATTTCAGTTTTTTCCTTATTGAGTTGTCAACTATATTTAATGTTCTAATTATACTGTTAAACACAATGTGATTAAACAGTTAATTTCATTGTGGCTTCGTGGTTTCATTGTTGTTCATCTGCTTTGAAATTTGCATTTTTAAATCCATATGGTTCCTGTTTCTGGTTGTGGCAGGCTGGGGGAGTGTTGCCGGCATAAAACTAGTGTAACCCCACAGGCAAGTCACAAGTCTTGCCGCCTGCCTCCTTCTTCCTATCTTGTGTTTCTTGGGTTGTTTTTTCATTAATTTTGATAAGTTTATGGTTTTAAGTTAAGATTTGTTGTTTTACTTTATTGATTCGTTTGTTTTGCAGGCTGTTAATTGGTGAATCTGATTTCTTTGCATTGGTGTATTTCGTCCACTGGTGATTTTTTTTTTTATTTTTTGTCTTGTTGGTCATTGGTGTTTCAGTGATCTTGTATCTGTTGCTTGGCTTCTACTATGCTTAATAGATCGTCTTTATTATATATATATATATATATATATATATATATATATATATATATATATATATATATATATAAAGTGAAAAATTTAAGAACGTTATAAAATTTAGCAATTAATAATTACATGATAATACCAACAACACTAACATAAAAGTTATTGTAATTCAATTTAAATATTAATACTACTTTTTTTTTTTTTTTTTTTTTTTTTGAGGTGCACTGACAGTATATCCATTAATAGATAAATTCATTTTAAATTACTTATGCTAATGTTAGCAATTAGGATCATAACACTAAGTCCAACAAGGTGTGATTTTTTATCATGCAAAACCAAGAATTTTATAAAAATATAAAATAAAATAAAATAAAATAACTGGAAATGAGAATTGGAATTCGAAATGCTCAAAAATGGAAAGATTCATGCTTCAGGGAACATGTCCTTCTACGAGCAGAGAGATCGCAAGTTTTCGGAAAACTACATAGCTAATTCAAACCAGAAATACAGTTCATGTTCTTATCTTGCGACAAAACCCAAATTTAAAAAGAAATGAATTAAATTCCAACAAATAATTAACACAACCCAATAATTAATCAAGATAGAAAAATAATATTTATCCACGTGTCATTCGGACACCAAACTTTAAGAGTAACACATAACAAGTTGCCAACAGAATTATTCTAATAATAAAAATCAATATCGAGACCAATCTTGATTAATCGATAAAGGTTCTTCAAATGAACAATTTCATTAATAATTGAATTCACTAATTTAATGTATTTTTATTGTAATAATTCTTAAATCTTTGAAACTTTCAAGAATTGAAGTTTTTTTTTTTTTTTTTTTTATAATGTTATACAGAGACACTTACATTATCGAATAAACAAAATTCTTTGGATATCCCATTTTTGTAGCAGCTTTAATGATAAGGTTGATGTTTTTGTTTTTATACTTCGATGAACGAAGGTTATGTATTCGAAGGAGGTGATTGAGAATGATATTTCTGTACACAGATAGATGAAGAAAAGAATTAAAACGTGTAAATAAATTTATTTTAAAACAAAAATCATTATAGTTTAATTTATAATTATTAAATGGAAAAAAAACTTTTGTATGAAATCTTCGGTGATGCCTAGTCAAAAGTCCCCTTGATGTATATTTTTTTAAAATGTTTTTATTAACTCGCTTTCTTGTTTATTTGTCCATTACAAATCTTGCAATCCAATTTTAACTAACTTTCCGACAAGCTAGACATTTGAAACTTTTAGAATAGCTCAGAATATGATGACATTGCATTCTTTTAATACTTTTATTCAATTAATAAATGTTTGAAAATTTCTTATAATTGCTCTCATTATTACGAATTTGATCATTTTCTTTCAAGTTGATGGGATAATTCATCAAAAAAAAAAAAAAAAAAAAAAAAAAAAAATTGCATTTATTAAAACATAGAATTGTCAAGTTTATATGATTCAACAGAAAATTTAAAATCATGGTACATAAACAGTTCTTTTTATCTTGTAATTATTAATTACTGAATCTTGGAAATCACGATAAATAGGAGCTAAGATGTGTCTTGGAATTGTACAAATATTTAAAAATAATGAAATTCAAAAGTAAAATGAACACATTTTTAATGCTACTAAAAATAATAATTGGAATCTAGTATTATGTGGTGTGCATTTATAATTTAAATTTTATGTCTAAAAATTACACATTTCCTATTGTTGCTTAAAAAATATAGTCATACAAAAGCGATGTTCAAATATAATATTAAATAACCCTTCAGTTATTTCTTTATCAAAAACAGAGTATGCACGTTTACGCATACTATATCACGGGGAGGGGAGGGAGAGAAAAAAGAGAGAGAGAAAAGTCTTAAAATTAGCCATTTTGCTAAAAGTTAAGGCTGAGCTGTATAATGCTATTCAAAAAAACAATTCTTTAAAAAGGTGCAAAATGAATATTCTTACATAATATAAATTGTAAAAATATCTCCCCATATTTCGGAAACAACTATAGATATAAAGGAGAAAAACCGGGAAGAAATTTTATTGTGAGTTGTTAAAAAATTCAGTGTATCCCGTACAAAATAGAACTCATAAATTTTGAGCATTATAAATATGAATGAACGCTACGAAAAATTTTAATACAAGCTTACATTTGCAATCTAAATGGAGAAGAAAAAGGGAGAAATGTTTTACCATCTATGAATTTGCTAGAATTAAGATAAAGTCAGTGACTTATAAGATGCGCACCTGTTTCAGTTTAGAATAAAATGTGCGTTTTTTTTTTTTTTTTTTTTTTTTTTTTTTTTGTTACTATTACGAGCAGAATATTATTTTTACTTCTCATTATTAGTTATGAATGAATGTAAGGATTTTTTTCGAAATTTAAAATATGTTTAGTACCTTTTAAAAAATATTATATTCAAATGTTATTTAAAGAATAAAAAATACAAAATGTACAAAGCTTAAAAGTAATAACACATAAAACTGAAATCGAGAAAAAGTTTTATAAATTATAAAGCTTTATAAAAGTTTTATAAATTATATAAATATCAGATATTTAATCAATGGTTGTAAAATAAATAAAAGTATAATTAAATGAAATCATAAAATCAAACATGTAAAGGAAATATATATATATATATCAAACCAGAATTATCTATTTATTATATCATGAAGTCAAAAATACACCTAGTGTTTCAAAAAGAATATATTATCCAAAGGCTGCTTTGAAAAAAAAAAAAAAAAATGCAAAACATATGAAGCTTAAAAATAATAACACACACACACAAAACAAATAAATAAATAAATCCAAAAAGAGCTTTTGTTTTGTGTTTTATAAATTATACGAAGATAATTCGTTTAAGCGAACATCAAAGAATAAATAAAATTGTATTTCCGCCGATTCCTGTAGTAAACTTATCTAAATAGCGCAAATTTCTATTTTTCATAAAAATTATCAAAATGAAAAAACAATCAAATAAATAATATAGTCTAAATACGTTACTAAAAACAATTCTGGAATCCTTAAAATCATCAGAAAAGTTACTCACCTGTTACCAGTTATAAAATTTAATTTACTGATAGAAAATTCGTACAAAACAGTGAAAAAACAGTAAAATTTAACTATCAAATATATATTTCTAATCCTTTAAATATATATACATATATTTAAGAGTCGGCTCAGTCATTTCCTTCAATACCACTATTTTTAATAAGCAATCTCAGTATTATTCAATCGCTAATATATATACTGCAAACGGTTGCTAAATATTTCTATTATTAAAAAAGTATTCGAAGCAGGAACCGCATCAAATCTTGATATTTTAATATTTTAATTGTAAAATTAAATAAATAAACCGAAACATAAAATAAATAAATAAATAAACAGGGTATACCAGTAATTAACACTTCAAGGGCGGTTTTCTAAATATTTTCTGGATAATATTTTTAATTTTAAAGGGTTTTAACTATAACCGGTATTCTATACCTCAATAAATTCTATCTCTATAGGACTGTGCTGCTAAAAGTGCTAATTGAATCATTTTTGTACTCGAAAAATTAATTTTTCAGAGGGCTTAAAATTCACTAGAAGTGCATCGTTTAAAACCTAGTATGTGGACAGCTTTGAATTTCTTCATAAAAGACAAAGCAGAATGCACACTGACTGAAAATGTATATTTTATTAACAAAAGATAATTTTTATTCCATTAATGCATTAAAAGAAGAAGTAATTATTTAAAATTGAATCATAAATTAAAAACAAGTTATTTTTTAAAAAATTGTCAGCTTCAATAACACATCATTTTATTTAAAATAAATCTTAATTTGTAAATAATAATAATAATAATAATAATAATAATAATAATAATAATTGTCCCCTTGAGTGGTAAACTTATAATTATCAAGACAAGCCAGTTTTTTTCTTTCGTATATTTACTGACTTCTGAGTGCCATTTCTAAAAATTGATAATTTCTTCCAAAAATTTAAAAGAAAAATAACTTCTTATGAATATAATTCGATCTAATTTTGAGTGAAATGAATTTGATATTCTATTCTCCATTCTGAATTTGAAAGAATACCGGGCTGTATGTGCTGCAGGATTTAGTCAACCAGTTGTTTAAAGAGCTGTCCACTGCATGTTGACATGTGTTGATACAGTAGTAGACATCCATAAAAAAAAAATGTTGTACAATAAAGAAATTCTGCATGTTTATTTTAGTCATATGAAAGCAAAGAATACATAAAATTAGTTAAAAATAATAATTATAAGATAAAAAAAAAACTTTTTATAAACCATGTTTTTTAATTTTCTGTTGAATCATAGCTATTGAACTAACTACATTAGCACTTTATCAATGCGTATGAAATCTTTAAACCGATAGTGACGTCCATTTTCGTGAGATACATAATTTAACTTTTTGCAATTTTTTAACGCTCACGTTTAATTAAATTATTTATTCAATCACGTTTATTTATTTTTATGTCGAAAGAAAAGGAACTCGTAATTTTTTTTTTTTTTTTTTTTTTTTGGCAAAAATTAAATCATAGCTAATATTTTAATGGCTATTTTAACGCTATTAGGATGTCATTATTTGCATATTTTAATTAATTAAAAGAAAACTACTCGAAAATTCGAAAATCGGACTTCGAAGTACTGTGTTGTCATGGGTTGAGAGCTATTGTGCAAGTTTCAAATGTTTAGCTAGTAGGGAAGTTAGTTAAAATTCGATTTCAAGATTTGTACCGGACAAACAAACATACAAACAAACAAGAATAGAAATTAATAAAAAATGGTAATAATAAGCAGAAATAAACAACGGAAAATTTTATTTCCTTAGTCAAAACTACAATTAAAAAAAAAAAAAATGACAAATTAAAAGAAATTGCAAATTTTTTAAGTAATGCTATTCTAAAATTGATGACTGGAAATATTTGTAGGTCAAGACATTAATAGTAGAGGATTATCACACTAACTGTGAAAGCATGGAAGAATTGGAAAACGCTTTTTCAGAGTTTAAACATAAAAGTGTCTACTACCGGTATAGTAACTACAGTTGCTATTAAAAAGGGTGCTGTTGTCACACAAACGCCAAATAAAACTTTGTGCAGTGGATGTCTCGTATGAAATTAAATATGTTTTGAATTTTCACTGAATCCTGTCATTTGATTACTTAACAGTTTTACTGAAAACCATATTGGAAATTATAATTATTTAAGGGGATTTTTTATTTTCCTATAAAAACGTATATGTCCATTAAATATTTATAAATTGAACTATATTAAGCTCGTTGAATAAAATATATATTCAGGCAACAATTTTTATGCATTTTTATCCTTTATATATATATTTGAAATTTTTAAATTGCGTTTTCTCAGTTTGCATTTTTTCACGAGTTCATGATCTTCAAATTGCAAAAATTTTACGGATATTTAAGAAAAGAGTTTCTTTTTTCTTTCTTTCTTTTTTTTTTTTTTTTTTTTAATGTTTAACAGAACTTGACTTAAAATAATTATGGATGTATTTTTCAATATCTTCTAGAAAAAATATTAAAAAATAAAAATATGACAAAAATCCTGTATTTTTTTTTTTTTTTTTTAACTTTTTACATAAACATGCACCTTTTTAATTTTTTTTCTCCAAAAAGACTAAATAATAAATTTCAAAATCCATCCATAAGTTTTTTTAGTAGGTTCTATTAACCAGCAAATCCTCTGTCAATATGTTTCTAAACACTTTATGGATTTCTTTTTTTTTTTTTTTTTTTTCATATTTTTAGTCATACTTTTTTTATGACGTCTTTTTATATAACATGGGTTAAAAATCACAAAAAACACATACTGTCGAAAAATAAAATTAAAGTAAGTGATGTAAGTATACATTTCATCAAAATTATACCAACTTAAATAAATAAATAAATAAAAACAAAACCTGATTTTCTTTCTTTGTTTTGCATATTTTATCAGAGAAAACTGTCATAAATTATAATTGTTGTAAAATATTTTTATTTTTGCTTTGTGTCTTAATTGAGAAATAGTTTCATTTTTTTTTTTTTTAACAGATCATTTAAACATTTGTCAATTAGTTAATTATCAATTAATTATTTATTTGAACAAGAACATTTTTAATATTACACAAATTACATCCATAATTAACATAAAAAATAAACATTTGTCAAACTTTTGGTCGAACAAGATTTGTATTTGTAAAAATCTTGATTAATACTTTATTATTTTGTTGTTATTGCATGTGAAGTGTTAATATTGGTAATATGAATTTTTCTTAGGCGGGTAACCTGTGCTTCAGACAATGGAGAAATTTTCCCTGTTATAATATAAATAAACATGTTATTTTTCTTTACAAAATATTTTTTCACTTTTTAGTTCGGTAAATATTTATATAAACCCTTTTAAGGTAAAAGTAAGTATATTATTATTATTATTATTATTATTATTATTATATATATATATATATATATATATATATATATATATATATATATATTTTTTTTTTTTTAATGCTCGTTATTTACTATAAAAAATACCATTTATAATCTAGGTTAATTTTATCCCTATTAACACTTTCAAAAATCAAATGCACTGCCAGAGGGAAAAAGAATGAAAAAACTAATTATACACACACACACACATATATATATATATACAGGGTGCAAAGCAAAGCCGCGAGGAGAACTTTCTCTCCGTAACCATATCGCACACATATAGGGTAAGTACACCAGTGATTGACACTTTTAGAGCAATTTCTGATGTTTTTAATGTTCTAGTCATCAGAAAATATTTTTAGAAATCTTAAGTTAGTACATAGACATTCAGAACCACATATATGTTAAAATATATACATTTGATAACAATTATTTTTTTTTTATGAATTTTTATTGGACACCCACTCAATGTTCCAGTCATTGACACTGCCAGTTTTTCATTTTATCAGTCATTGGCCCCCAATGTTCCAGTGTTTGACACTGCTAGTGATTCATTTTACCAGTTATTAGCACCCTATGCTCCAGTATTTGACATAAAATGTTAAAATTCTTATATGTAAAATATATGATTCTATTATTTTTCTTATTTATTAATTATTTCGAGTCGGGATAGATGTCAATTATTGGAGCATGCCAACCACTAGAGCATCTACCCTACTTCCAATTAAAATTTGTTTTTAAAATATAAGCATTTATGATATGGCATGCTTATTTTTTTTTTTCTTTGAAAATTACAAAAATTATCTTTTTATACAATTTGTCCCTATAGTCATATTAAGTAAAAGTTGACGCTCACCCTAACAACACGAAAAGATTTCTCTTCCACACCCCAAAATTGACCGAGATAATTAATTTCAAAGTTTGGGACTTTTTCGGATTTTCTCGGCCTTTATTAAGGATTTTTTTTAACCCTACTCTCTTCATAAAAGTCGAAAAAATACGGAAAGAATCCCAAATTTTCAAATTAAATATCTTGGTGAATTTTGAGCGCACAGAAGTGAATCTTTTTGTGTTATATTTGTTAAGATGAGTGTCAACTTTTACTAAATATGACTATAGGGACTGTATAAAAAGTTACTTTTTGTAATTTTCAAAAAATTGATTTTTTAAATTTAAGCATGTCATATCATAAATGCTTACATCTTTTAAAAAACATTTTGTAATTAGAAGTATAGATCTGTGACCAATGGTTGCGATGATAAAGACTTCCTTGCGAGTTTGCTTTGCACCCTGTATATATTATATATATATTAATATCCGAGATGTAGCTCTAAACATCAATGATTCGTGTTCATGACAATTTCTATTTCCAATAGTCATTCACTATCCTGTGGGACGGTCAACATGCACATTTTAGACCTTACTTCTAATATCCCAATGCCATTTATATATATATATATATATATATATATATGTATGTATATATATGTATAAATGATATATCGTTATATATTTATATATTATATATATATATATATATATATATATATATATATATATATATATATATATATATATATGTATACTTTTATTCTGCCTGTTATGTTTTATTTGACCTTAATATGCACCTTTATACTACTGAATATCTGATTTCTTATTTTTCTTGTAGAATTGAGGTTTTCACTCTAACTAGAATGCCAGCATGTATTTCCTTATTTAATAATAATAATAATAATAATAATAATAATAATATAACACATGGAATATGGCCATTCCATATATCTGAATTTCCATCTATCTGAAATAGCAAAATTGTCGACTTCAAAATCAAAGAAACATGTGAATTAAAAGCTATTTTAATAATCTAGTAATGCTCACAGTGGTGCCATCTAGTACTATAAAATGAAGTTTTGAAAACAATAACAGACGTGAAGTAGTACGTCTTGAGTTTACTTTTAAAGGCTAAAGTTTATTAATCAATAGATATATAAATATTAAAAAGGTATCTATCCTATGTATTTTTAACCAGATACATTTTCCTTTCTCTGTCTTCATTTTCTTCTTTTTCTTTTTTTTTTTTTTTTTTATTCGATGGCATTTTTTTTGACAAAATTGTTCAAATATGTTATGTTCAAAATGGTTTAATGCTATATTCGAACATTTTTGAAAGGTAACATTATGCTGTCAAAAATTTCTCTTTTAAATTACTAAACATGAATTTTGATAAAAATGTAGTCAAAAGTTTAATTTTTGCTTTCATCTTTTTCCATTGCTATTTCCCCTTTATTTGCTTTGTTTTGTGGTGAATTTATTCGGATAATGCAAAATACGAAAATACGCAAGAATTTATACATTTTTACAATTTGAAGAAAGGGGTAACTTTCTCACATTTGTATTTACCCATTGCCCTATCCTGCTATTAACATTTTATATATTTGCACTCTTCACTGATATTGTTGTATTTGAAATCCTCTCTATGGATGAATGAAAATATTAAATTAATGTTTGATTTCGAAACAATTAACATTTAATTATTATTATTTGTTTTTATTTAATAAAATCATACTTTTTCACCTGCTATTAATTTTTATTTTATTTTATTTGTCCTGTTGTTTAACAATTCTGTATTCGTATTTGTAACTTTTAAAAAGTTTGAGTTCACAAAAGCAGTGGTGAATTTTAAAAATGTCCTGTGTTTTAAATTTTCTCTCTCTCTCTCTCTTCCTCAGCCCGGAAGAGAAAAATCTTTCTGAAAATTATTAAAAGTCCTTCACAGTACTGCAAAAATCCCTCAGGGAAAAAAGTTCGAAAATCATGACTACATGAACAAAATTTATGAATGAGAACTATACAAAGTCTCAAGGTACTTTAACTCATTGGGGAAACGTATAATAAGTACGTAGTGAATTTTAGAGGATTTGGTGCCTGTTAAACAGTTAAAAAGGACAAATAAATTTCATTTGATAAAAATGAGTATGGAGTGATATCTTCACATTGCTAAGTATCTAAATGTTAAATAGTTTCAATTTGGGACAATGTGATTTAGACTTAATAGTTCATAATTTAAATTTCATATGAACGATTTGATTTAGATTTTATGTTGCTTTTGTCACTAATAAATAGCCAAATATGTCTGTTCAAGCAAAATAATTGAATTTTGATCTGTTTAATGAGTATTTTAGCTACATAAACTTCTTCAGATGAGGGAAGGTTAGGCTGAATTGGGTTGGGTTGATTAAAGTCATACTATAGCTGCTCAGGGGGCTGTTTGGAGAAAGAAGGGGGAAATATTGAAAATATAGACATAAACACGTGATTAACTGTGTATAAACTAACACATTAACTGCCGGTCACGCATGGATGTATTGATATTTAAATGCAGTGAAATAGAAACAGATTATACTCCTATGCCGAATGATAAAAGTATAATTTAAAAGTTGTAATAAAAAATTGCATCACACTGATTACTAAGCATTATCCAAGCCTTTAATTACTAAATTTTATGACGCTAGCTATTGCTTAATAATATAAATGAAATTATTTCTCAAATGCTACATTGTGTGCTGTGAAATGGTACAGTCGGCAGCAAAATTATTCGAACACTAGCAATAATCCCTATCTAAAACAGTACACTTAATACTGTTTTGTTAAATAAATCCTTGTCGAGTCATGTTCTTAGTCAGTCTAAAAACATGATTCGACAAGGATTTATTTAACAAAACAGTATTAAGTGTACTTTTTTAATATAGGAATTATTGGCTAACGCTCGAATGATTTTGCTGCCGATTGTATGTAGAAGTCAATCAAAATAAGAAAAATTAGTAAGAATATGCATTTTTTTTAAATCTGAAATTGTGTTATAAACAAATACATAGATTACAAATTAAATAATTTATTGCAATTGTTTTATTAACTATATATTATATACATGTTTAATGTTTTAAATAACTAATAAAGCATTAATTTTAAATAACATACATTTAAAATTACTTTTTAGTATTCAGTTCATTCAGTACCAATATACATTACCCAAAAGGTAATTCAAATAAACAGAAGAAAGACATTGGTGGTAATTTTTTTCAGCTGACATGTGACTGCCACTTTACTTCACATTTCGTATGACATCGCATCCTGGTTGAGACTGACAGTAATTAAGTTGTGATAGTATACTTGTTGCTTTTATTTAATAAGATCATGCTTCTTATCTTTTTTATTCCTATTGTTTAACAGTTCTGACCGCCGCAACAGAAGGTGCCTTCAAGAAATTGAAAGTAGAAACAAGCCCTACCCTAGTCACTTCGGCCAGTAGCCTCACACCTCCTACATCTACCCCCGGTGGAAGCGCGAGTACGTGTCCCCCTACCCCAGCCCGACGTCGACACAGGACGACCTTCACCCAAGAACAGCTACAAGAGTTGGAAGCTGCTTTCGCTAAATCTCATTATCCAGACATTTACTGCAGAGAAGAGTTGGCGAGGATCACAAAATTGAACGAGGCACGGATACAGGTAAGAAAGATTTTCTTTAACTCTTTCTCCATACTTCAGATGTCAAGCTTTACAAATAATTCTTTGAAGATGCATTCTTCTTTGCAACAGCATTCGGTAGAAAAAAATTAACAAAATGCTTTTTTGAATGAAGGGCTAAATACAGTCTTACAAAAATAAAAGACCACAACAAGTTTTTCTATTTCGGTAATAAAAGATATATTTCAATGAAAATCAAAAACGTTCTGTACTAGTGCATCAAGTTCTTTGTGAAATGAAGCAGTTAACGTGAATGGAATTAACTTAGAAAAAATAAAACATAAATAAAACAAAAAAATTTCACAAATATATACAGTAGCTGCCACTTAATAAATTCACTGGTTAATAAAATCACCCGCTTAATCTGATCAAATTGCCAGGACCTAAATCAAATTAATACAAACTACTTTTAAAGCCGCAGCTTAATAAAATCAACGCCGCCGGTTAATAGGCTCAAAATTATCTCCTCAGCAGCCAAAAATATCATTTATGCACGCTAATTTTTTTTTTTTTTTTTTTTTTTATTTATTTACACTGTCGAAGATTTTACACTTGCAGCACAGTTACAAATTAAACTTAACAAATACAACTTATCTCCGTAACAATTTCAAAGAACGTATTCTTCAAAAGCGCTGTAATAAGTTACAAATTTGATTTGAAAAGATTTTTTTTTTTTTCTAATTATTAAAAAACAATTTCTAGTTCTTATTTTGAAATTACTATAATTCATGAGGTTTAAACGGAAAGATTTTAAATTTATAAGAACAGCGTGAACTTTTGGTAAAGAAATGATGATTTTCATCAAACGAAGGTGCATGTAAACTTAGAATGCGTTTAATTAACTTGTATCGAAGACACAATTAATTAATTATACATCAAATATTAATTAATATTGTTTACTAATTTCATTCGCTACCTTTTGATGCTTCTTTCCAAATTCAGGGAAGTAATACCTTTCCTTAAGTGCAGGAACGTTCACCGGATATACAAATCAGCCGCTTAATAAAATCACTTTGGCTCAGAACGAATGTGGTTTTAATAAGCGGCGGGAACTGCATTACAAAACTATAAGACCACTTGTAAAAAGATACAGTTTTCTCAAATTTAGTAAGATGTTGCCCCACCATTTTTCTGAATAACTTGAAACACACGATTTGACATCGAGTTAATTAATTTTTAAAGAAAATATTCGGAAATAATGCCTTATTTCTACATAATGGTCACTTCTAATTTGTAGGTTGAAGGATATTATTTGTTATTTTCGTATGCTTGTCGAGACAACTAATCCCACAGATTTTCTATGGCATTAAGGTCAAGACTTGGACTTGGGCAAGGTACAGTATCAATCTTTTCTCTTTCAAATCTTTCTTTTGTTTATTCAGATGTATGACTGGGAGCATTATTTTATTGAAAATTCCCTTTCGCACCTTCTAATATCAAACTTCGAAATAGCATTCATTGATAACTGTCCTAGTTTATTTTTTTTCCTCATCTCTTTGAAATTTGCATTTACCTGCATATGAGATAGCGCCCTAAACCATAACGGAATCGCCTCCTTTCAGCCTACTGTAGAATTCGGATTTTCACAAAATTTTCGTGAGTTCTACAGTAGGCAGAAAGGACGCAATTCCGTTATGGTGTGATACGTTATCTAATGTGCAGTAAAAGGAGATCTCTAAAGAGTTGAGAGAAAAATGAACTCGAAAAGTTACCAACGAATGTTATGTCGAAGTCTGATACCATTCGAACCACTTTTAGAAGGGGCAAAATAGAAGTTTAGTTTCAACAAGATAATGCTCACAGTCATACATCTAACGGCCGTATTCACCATTAACTTCAACTCCCGGTTCAACGTAAAAACTTGAAAAGCGTCTAAAGGCAGGGTACAGCTTTGCAGCAAAATTTGGCACTCTGTTTCTGCCATCTAGCGTCGAGGATTTCATATAATCTTTGGTTATTTTCACCTAAAAAATCTGAAAATGACTATACCGCTAGATGGCAGAAACAACACGGCAAAATTTGCTGAAAATTTGCACCCTGCCTTTATACGCTTTTCAAATTTTCATCTTCAACCGGGAGTTGAAATTATTGGTGAATAACAGCCTTAATCAACAAAAGAGTGGCTTAAAAGAGAAAAGATTGATACTGTACCTTGAGCAAGTTGAAGCACTGACCTAAACGCCATAAAAAAAAATAAAAAAAACTGTAAAGTTATTTGTCTCGTTAGTCATATGAAAATAACGAACAATATCATTCAACATATGAATTACAAGTGGCCATGCCATGATGGAGAAATGAGACACTATTTCCGAATCTTTTCTTAAAAAGTTAATTAACTCGATGCCAAATCGTGTGTGTTTCAAATTATTCAAAGAAATGGTGGGGCACATCTTACTAAATTTGCGAAAACTATATTTTTTTTTACATGTAGTCTTGTAATTTTGTAACATTTATTTTTGACACTTTTTTGTTGTTGTTGTTGTTGTTTTATTGATGTTTTATTTTTTATAAATTAATTCCATTTGTGTTAGTTGCACCGCTTTAGTAAAAACTTGATGTACAGGTATATAATATTTTTTATTTACATTAAAATATTTCTTTTATTATCTAAATAGCAAAATTTGTTGTGGTCTTACACTCTTGTAACGCATTGTATCTCATTGAGAAGACATAACAAAATCTTTAATTTAGGCTTTCATTCTTCTAAAATCATGTGTTTGTAGCCATTGATAGTGTAATGAATGGCGTACAGTCGGCAACAAAAGTATCGGAGCACTAGCCAATAATTCCGACATTAAAAACACTTAATACTATTTTGTTAAATAGATCCTTGTCAAATCATGTTCTTAGACTAAGTCTATGACTCGACAAAGATTTATTTAACAAAGCAATATTAAGTGTACTTTTTATAGACAGGGTTTATTACTAGTGCTCGGATACTTTTGCTGCCGACTGTAGTATGTTATGTCCAATTAAGTTTCTTGCCGTTCTCAAATAGGTTCCACAGGGTCACCACCCAGAAGAGATGGGTATCTCCTGTAAATTCTATTTTTATGGTTATCTGAAATGAAAAAAAAAAAAAAATCTGTAAATTCTTTGAGAAAATCTTTCTAGAGAAAGAATTTTTTTGTAGTATTGTTTTTAAAAAAATCTAAAAATTATGAATCATATGCTTACAAAACTACGTTAAAGCATACAACTCACGAAATTCGAAAATGCATGCATGGTTGACACGAGATATAGTTCAAACTGTATGTGCTGTAGGAGTTAGATCAAAGGCAGATTAAGGTTGAAGAAGTTAACAAAACATTTTCAAGAAAGATAAATTAAGATGACCCGATGTACTGCCTAATTTTATTAAATTTTACATAATTTTGAAATGCGTCTTAATGATTTAATAACCTATCTCAAAGGCTTTCCATGAACACTTTTTAAGACAAATATTTACATGGTACTGGCATTTCACTCTCCGATTTGATGCCTATCTGGGAAAAAAAAAAAAAAAAAAAAAAAAAAACTTGTATCAAAGTTACTATAGAATTCTTAAAAACTACCAAGAATAATTCATGTATTACACATGTCTACAAAAATGATGTTGAAAAAGTTTGATTTGGTGATTTTAGCGGATCTTTATGTTTTTTGATGTGTTGAAACCGAAAATGCAGCCTGTTTTTCCCTATAACGTATAGATTTTTGCCAATACAGGGTGTTTACCGACACAGTTTCTTACATATACCATCATAACAATAAGTTGGTTGGCATAGTTTTACGTCACACTAGTGCTGCGCAAATACAACAATAGGTATTCATGATTAATTAATCATGTAAACATACTATAAAACGTATCATATAATTATCTTGGTGGAAGAGTAATGAAAGAAATTGCATAGTTAGGTATTGACAAAAATCTATACGTGACAGAGAAAAACTGACTTCATTTTCGGTTTCAGCACACCAAAAAACATAAAAATCAGCTAAAAATGCCAAATCAAATTTTGTCAACATCATTTTTGTAGACATGAATTATTCTTGGTAGTTTTTAAGAACATGACTCGACAAAGATTTATTTGACAAAGCGGTATTAAGTGTAATTTTTTTAGACGGGGATTAGTGATCGGATACTTTTGCTGCCGAACGTACGATCCGACTTGTGATCTACGATTGCTGCGATTGTTACAATAGTATGCCTCTCTAATATAGATAACATCTCCTAGTTTTGACAGATAAAAATGCATTTGTGAATTAAGTTATGTACAATATTAAGCATAAAACACAAACAAAACAATTCCTAAAGCTGATAATAACGAATTAAACTAAATTTTAAGCTATAACATAACTGTTCTTCGTTTAAAAAGAAAATCTAGATTTTCTAGCCATAGAGAAATCTCGTTAAAGACTTTTCCTAATTTTGTTGTTGTTGTTGATGTTGTGATATTTCAAATCTTTTTTATTTCAATGTTTTGCTTCAATATCCCTCTGTAAGACGTATTTACAGTTCTTTTTTATATAAATTTCGTGTTTGAACAGCATAACACCATCTAAAAACTTCGTTTGTTAAAATATGTAACTTTTTTTCTGAAAACAGTTTTATGAAGTCATCCGATTTTCCCAATTTCGTTTATGCCACTAAATTCCTCAAATCGTACCAGGTTAACAGCGAATCTTAAAAAAAAAAAAAAAAAAATACATATACACTGTGGAAACTTGGGATTTCATAACTGAAAATCAACACATTTTGGAAATCAATTTTCGAGAGTAAAAGCCTTTGGAAGCTGTAACGAAATTCGCAGTCGTCATTTGGGGATGCTGTTACAGTAAAAGTAGAATCTTTTAAAGTTTTTCCTAGGGCATTAAAACCCATTTACAGGCAGCGAGGTCGGCATACAGAAATGAACGGGAAGACAACGGGAATACCGGTACAGAAACTGCAAAACACGTTTCCGCCTCGCAATCCCCTTTTCGTGAAAAGAACTGTTTTACATCGCCCAACTTATGCATAATTGATAAAGACTCCCATCTTTTGGGCTGCAAATTTGCATCTGCCGGTCTCCTGTTTACAGTTCGCCGTATGCAAAAGGACTCTTGTTTACTTGGAAAACAAATTCTTCTCGGCGAAAGGTTTTTGTTGCGAACGCAATCCCATTGTTGATGGGGCAAGGCTTTTTTTCTTTCTTTTTGCCCTTCCTTGGGAGGAAAAGGGTAAAAACGGGCCTCATGAATCCTTTTGAAGGTGCGCGAGCCGCAGCTGCGAGCTTGGCTTCGGTTGATCCGTAGCTCACTTACATAATTCGAGGCGCTTACTTCGAAACTTTCTGCACACTTTTTCTTCTACATCCCCCCTCCGTTCTTCCGCTCTTCGCATTCGTATAACATGATTTAGCTCAGGGGTGGGCGGGGAAATAAGGTAGGGGAGGAGGAATGCCCGTTTCATATGCAGAATCCATTACCGCCAAAGCTCCCTGCGTACGCGCTTGTCATACCAAATGAAGGCTGCTTGTTGTTTTTCTTCTTTTTGCCAAGAGAAGGCAGAAGCTTCTCCACCACCCCCTTAGCCATCAGCTACTTAGGGTCTGAAAGGAAAGGAGCCACATTAGGGAGACTCGGCAGCGGAGGCGGTAGCTCCTCCTTTAATGAAGATTGGCAGCCCCCTTGCGCCCGGGCGCCGCGACAACTCACGGGCGCCTGCAAATTCGATTTGCAACTTGGGCACCGGCGGCGTAATGGACTTGAAGACGTTTCATCGCACGCACGAAAAAGCCGGGGTTGCTTGCTGCTCTCGAGTCACTATTTCTCCTCTTCTCCCCCCCAACTCGCATCAGTTCAAACCCACCCTGCAACTCCCGCAATCAGTGTAGGAACCTGGTAATGGAGGAAGGTACTGGTATTACTACTGAGAAACTTAACGGATTTGATTTGGAAAGGTGGAGGGGGGAGAGAGAGACTAAGAGGGAAAGAGAGTGAGGTCTTCCTGCAGCGTCCGCCCCCTAAAAATTACTTTAGTTTCATTGTCGGTCTGCAGCGATGGCGAGAAATCGGATTAAGGGGGGGCCTTGCGATATCTTCCAATGCAATAAGTGGCCAAGCGTGTCAACATACACGCGAGCCAACAAACCACATTAGAGAAGTGACCCGGTCTCAATTATTTGCCTACACACTCATACAGTTCGAACCCAGGTTTTAAAGGAACTGACGCGCTGCTAATCAGCTTAACTTCGAAAAGCAATCCACGGATTTCGAAGAAGCCATTTACGCTGATATTAGCAGACGGCAATTGGGATGATATTGATCCTTCAATCCTAATTATGTTTCCGAGGGACAGACGGAAAGGTTAGCTGCTTCATAAACATTTTTCGGAAGTTCAATAGGTGTGTTAGAGAGCTTTCTTCACCGATCGTGAGCTAGTAAGATGGAGAAACCATAAAGAGAAAAGATATCACTTAATTAGCAAACATGCTTCAGAAGAACAGGAGCCAATAGCAAGGAAAACATTGGATAAGACTTTTGAAAATGGAAGTTGACGGTATAGAAGCTGATTGGAACATATATTCTCAGGAACTTCTGCTCCCGTCACAAAGCACTTCCCTTCACAGAGAAGAAATTAAAGAACACTGCTAATTAACACAGATAACTCCTGAAAGATAATAACTTGGCGTAGATAATTAACAAGGATCTATAATCAATGAACTCGGAATCGCATCAGCTTCATCTGGATGAAATTTGAAAGAGACTCAATGTGTTTCAGATGATGTACTCCATTGAAGCATAATTAAAGTGAAAAGTTATTTGATAAAATTCAAAATATATGGGTGTAATTAAAGCTTCTAATATCAGCAGATATCAAGATTGAAGGAAAATTTAGAGGCGTGAAAAGTGCATAATGGATAAAACTTAAGAATTAAATTTAGAATAAAAAAAAAAAAACACCAACTGTAATCGCAGATCGTCTTTATAGCCCCTCTCCCCTTCCTTGTACTTCGACTATTAGAATTTTTGGTATAAAATGATGGAAAAAGAAATATGTACTCTTTCTTAAAGAATAGAAGATTTTTTTTTTTTTAATCAATTTATTCAATACTTTTACATGTTTTAAGCATTAATTGCAAAAATATGAAGAAAAGCACACGGCTAAATTAACTCAGAATAATAAATTTTGTAATATAATACTAATTAGTTCATGTTATTTGTAATTTTGTATTATTTAATTAACTGTTATTATTTTCTTTTAATCAAATCAACGAAAAATATTTAGATAAATTTCTTTTTCTTTTTTTCTCCTTAAATCGAAAAATATAATTTGCAGAAGCCTTTATAATTATAAACTACAATTTTAATTATTAGACAAAAACAATATCAATTAAAATATTTCTTAATTATACTTCTAATAATTCAATAAGTTTAATTTTTAGTAATTGTTACAAGTTTAATTGTATTTGTAGTTGATTTTATATGCAATTAGACTTAAATATTTCAAAATTTATTATAAATTTGAATAGATTATTGTTGTTGTTGTTTTCTTATTTATTTTATTTTATTCGTTAAGTGCAAAGGGTCAGTATATTCTGCAGAAAAAGCATCCCAATGCATTTATCTTTTAATTAACAGTGTTAGTGAAGCCGTTATATTGATACATACATTATGTTTTAATACATTTAATTTCATTTTCTAATGTCCAATTTCATCTTTTTTTTTTTTTTTTTTTTTTTTTAAATCTTCGTGCGTTTACTTGTATAGAATATCAGTATTAGTGTAACAGGATATACTGACTTTTCTTTCCCTCCTTTCACGCACACACGCACATCGAATTGTAATTAATTAAATTATTTTTAATTAAAAGATCATTTAATTAAAAAAATAATTAAAATTTAATAACTAATTTAAAAATTTCGTAATTAAATTATTTATTTATTATAATTAATTAATTAATTAAGATTTTTAAAATGACCAATGAAAAAAAAAAATATTGATGTAACTTAGCATTAAAAATAAGAAAAATATATGAAAACTGAAAATGCTTTTTTATTTTACATAATATCAATAATAGTAACTTAGTACAAAAATTTTCCTCCCCCTCCCCCCCCCCCCCCCAAAAAAAAAAAAAAAAACTAATTCTGCATTTTTATTTATTAATATTAATATGCACCATCAATATGCACCATCATTAATATTAAATATTTTCGATTTAGTGGTGCGATAATTAACTAGACTATGTATATCCGAACTGAACAATATATATATATATATATAGTTATATATATATATATATATATGTAAGCAATCATCAGTCGCAATAACAAGTAATTAGTAGTAGCAACTCAATTAAAAGCATCAGCGCTGCTTTCATGTTGTTCTCGTGTCTATATTTTTGTCTAATGAAGAATCATGATTAATTATTTTGACCCAAAACAATTGTGATGTGTATTTGTAATTAATGGTGTTTGTTGAAAAAGTTTTCATTCTTTATCATTAAACAGCAGATTTTCGATAAACTTTACAGCATATCTGAAGCTATTGAAATACAGTCGGTAACAAAAGTCTCCGAACACTAGCAAAAATTCCTGTATAAAAATAGTACACTTAATACAGTTTTGTTAAATAAATCCTTGTCTAATCCTGTTCTTAGTCAGTCTAAGAACAGGATTCGACAAGGATTTATTTAACAAAACTGTATTAAGTGTACTTTTTTTATATAGGAATTTTTGCTAGTGTTCGGAGACTTTTGTTACCGACTGTACAATATACAAAAAACACAATTAACTATTATAGTTAGGGCTGCACATGAATAAGCTTTAAGCTTTCTTTTTTCTCACGTAATCATATCTCATTAAACTAAGGAAAGGAAAATACCAATCGTTATCGTTCGGGGGTTATCTCTTCGGAAGAGTTACAGAGATATTATTTTTTAAAAAATAAATAAATTAGAAGAAGAAGAAAATTATGGAAAATATGGAAAATATGAAGAAAATAAAAATTAAAATGATAAAGAAACAAAAAAAGTAGGGAATCAATGAGAAGAACAAAAAACATAAAAGAGAGAAGGAATGGAAGACAGCAGCCTAACCAGCAGCAAAGCAGGGGGGGGGGGAAACTTTAGGAAAACGATAGAAATGAAAATGGAAAAAAAACTCTAAAGTTTCTCCGGAAATAGTGAAGATTTCTGAAGAGCTCGATTCCAGTCATAGCTTGCAAATATCTAAAAGCGATACTTTCTATTTGTGGCATTTATAAAAAATGTCAGATGTGATTAATTGAGAATTGGTATAAAATAATTTCACTGAAACGCTGCAAATGAAATGTGCCAGTTTTTAGATGTAAATTGCTTTCAGTTTCTGATATAAGTTTATACATTTTATTTCCATTCACCCGTTAATGTTGCAAAAAATACTTTTTTTTTTTTTCTGTAACATTAAATTTCTAATCTTTTGGCTTTTTATTTCCTTTTATTCTACAAAATTCCTAAACTGTAACATAAAGATGACCAGTACTGGTCATTTTGTGTGTCTACTGTTGGCCATTTTAAACTCTTCGAAAAAATTTTATTTTCGAGTATAAAATGCTTCAGTTGGCTACTCCTGCAAGACAGTTATGTAAAGAAAGATTTAACTGAGGTACCCATTGATTGTTGTCTATCACAGCCTGTAAAATTAAACACAAAAGATAGCTAGAAAAGTTCTTCAAACCTTTGTCGGCCCTAATGTTCCAAAGCGCTCTAAATAAACAGCGTTTCAAAATTTAGTGACTCTTTTATTCAATTCTCACCAACAATACTGAAGAGTGATATTTGATACACTGTAAAAAATAACGGTCGTTTTTACAGCAGAATGTGCTGCAGTATTGCCAGATGGTCGACAGTAAATTTCCCCAAACAGGCTTTCAAATTTCCCCAAATCAGGGGTATTTTTCAAAAAAATCCCCAACTCAATTTCTACTGAAGAGGTTTTTTTTTTTTTTCAAAAAACAAAATATTTAAATAATTAACAGATTTGAGAACAAATTTTTCCCCAAATGACACTCATTTTTGAAAAAAAATCCCCATATTCAAAAATAACTTTTATATACACACTAGTTATCGGAAAATTTTAAATCTGCGTAAAATACTTTAGTGCTGATAATGTATGCAAGATTTATTTTCATCCTAAAGATGTCCTGGCGAGAAAGGGCATCTTCAAAAGCTACAACATGCTACGGAAAACTGCTAAAAGCCCCTAAGCGTAGAAAAAAAAAATCCCTACAGTTAACAAGCTGTAAATCAAAAAGAGTTGACAAATTCCCCAGATTTCTCTCCAAAAGATTCAAAAATCCCCTCGAAATTCCCCACAAACATTCGGTCTCCAAAACTGTCCCCAGAAGCCCAAACAATCCCCAATCTGGCAACATTGATGTGCTGTCACCCATATTGCCAGTACATTCTGCTGTTAAATAAGGTAATTTATAGCAGAAACATCTGTAAAGAAAGACACTTTTATAGTTGTTTTTATTGTAAATTACTTCTTTCTAACAACAGAATGTGCTGGTTTTCCTATTGTCAGCATATTCTGCTGTAAAAACTACCGTTATTTTTTACAGTATATACATAATAGACGAATAACCTTCAAAGTGATTAGGGAACCGTTACAGTTAAATTTTCATGGTGGATATTGAATGAAAGAAGTCTCTAAATTTGACAACGTTGACCAGGGGAGTGAAACTAAATAGGACCGGCAAAGGGTTAAGTGTCTACTGCTTGCATAGTTACCTTAATTTAAATATTATATTCGTATTCAAATTAATAATGGATTTTGATTCTGATTTAGTTTTAGCCTCATTGTTACATTTAAAGATTTCTCCCGTACTAAAGCTATAATATATTTTATTTATTTTAGATGTTCGATTGTATCTGGTGAAATTTGCTATTTTGGAAAATAAAATTTAATAATGGTTGTTGAAATATTGTATTTCCCAAATACTCTTTCATAATATTTTGTACATTTTCTGCCATTTATTTTACAAGATTTATTATTATTATTATTACAAATAATGATAATTACCCCGCTATATTTAATAGTAATTTCAAAATTTTATACCTCGTTATAAAGTTCTGTTTTGATTGAGAAAGAAAAATAAAAAAGTAGAAGAAACTTAAGAAGAGACTGTTATCATAACTATTTACAGAATATCCACTGCTTTTTGAAGCCTCTATTATAAATTGTAAAGCTTTTTTATTATTATTATTATTATGGAACAGAAAAAAAAAAGAAGATGCTTTAATTAAAAGAGAAAATCGTAACATTAAAAAAAATTAGAGAGGTTTGAATATGCTAGAGTCGAATGTTCAATGGGCTATTTTCTAATTCCAACTCATAACTACATAGTAATCATATAAAAAACTCAATTTATGCTCCTTCCTTACATGAATTCGAGATGTTTTAAAGTCTGAATACACAAAATGCGTCAAATTTATCCATTTTCTGTAAAAAAATAAATCATCCTTTACAAACTCTGTCAAAATAGATGTTTTAAACTAATTTTAGAGTTACAAAATAAAGAAAGAAAAACTCATGAAAACGGGGTCGTTATTTGTCCATTGATGACAACTGAAAATATTAACTCATTGAAAAAAATTTATAATAATTCATTCCATCTTATGGAATATTAAATAAACCCTTCAAACATGTAATTTTGATTTAATTTCGTAATTTTATTTTTGCAAAGTTCATTGTACAGTCGGCAACAAAAGTTTCCGAACACTAGCAAAAATTCCGATATAAAAAAAGTATAGTTAATACTGTTTTGTTAAATAAATCCTTGTCGAATTATGTTCTTAGTCAGTCTAAGAACATGCTTCGACAAAGATTTATTTAACAAAACAGTATTAATTCTAGTTTTTTTTTTTTTTTTTTTTTAGGAATTTTTGCTAGTGTTCGAATACTTTTGTTACCGACTGTATGTCAAGAAAAGCGTCACATTTGAAGTTGTGGTTAAGTTTTATGTTGCACCAGAGCTACACAATGAAAAATTGTCGAGAGTCCAGGATTCAGATCCCCTCTGTAGAGGATCAAAATTGTGATGGCATCAGTGGCGTCGCGTGAATGATGATTTGGTCATCTCTATGCGAGTGGCTGGAAACAGTGCATTGTAATGGAATATGTATTTATCTTATTGGTTGATTCGCCTTTTTTATAGAGCAACGTAGGTATGACGGCATTCCAACAGTCAATCAGATGAATGAACTTTCCATGATAACGGATTGTTTCTAACCACGCATATGAAGATGACCGAAACGTACTCACTCGAAGTCACTGGATGGCATGTCTCCGGACCATCCCTAGGGATGCGTCCCAAACCGTCACCAATTACCCATAGCGCAGTACTAGTGCGACACGTTAAACCCAACCTACCTACCTACCGGGATTCAGTCCTAGAGCTGGTCTGAGGACATTCCATCACAACTTTTATCCTTCGTGAAGGGGACGGTCCCCTAGCTTTTGTAGTCCCCAGGAATATTAATTTTACGGAACATGAAGAATATTGCAGCCATGGCGAATTTTAAGTGAGCTAGCTGAACACGTCCTATAATAAAGCCACCGAACTGACTTATACGTCACAGAAGAATGGCCGATTACATCCAATCAACACTTCCTATAACGTCTATAATATCTGTAAGGTGGTGTGGATTGTATGTAATTGGTGGATCTTTCGTTACATAAAGCTCAGTTCCGAGTCATTATAACAGGAAGTATTAGCCAGCCACCATCCATGTATACGACAGTCTTTAACCGGATCGGGTGCTGAAACAGCAATTCTTCGATTACGAGCTTTGGCAACCAGGCTAGTCCCAGACCATTGCCAGTTACTCTTTACGCAGCACTAGTGCGACTCAACTCAACTCATTTGAGAAAAACGTGAAAACTACTATTTACTGGTAGAGATAAAAAGCATCGTAAAAATAAAGATTAGATATTTCATCAGTGTAATCTCCCATAAACACTTAATAATAATTTATTAAGTGGTAATGGAAAAAAAAAAAAAAAAAAAAAAAATGGAGAAATTTTTTGAAAAACTTTCTTCTCGTTCCAACAGCAAGCTAGGATAAAAAATAATCCATATAGTAAATAATAAGATGACAAAAATATGCTAGTTTTATATACATAAGAACAACACTCACGATATATCAGATGAAAAATCTAAAATAACTTTTTGATGTACAGTCGGTAACAAAAGTGTCCGAACACTAGCAAAAATTCCTATATATAAAATGTACACTTCATACGGTTTTATTAAATAAATCCTTATCGAATCATGTTCTTACACTGACTAAGAACAGGATTCGACAAGGATTTATTTAACAAAACCGTATGAAGTGTGTTTTTTTTACATAGGAATTTTTGCTAGTGTTCGGACACTTTTGTTACCGACTGTATATTAGTAATCTTTAAGCTAGTGATGATACATGCCAATTTGATGAATAACTGTATAATATTGGTAATGGTTAATAAAATAAAATAAACCATTGTAAATGCAAATGCCTTTGGTAAAATAAATAAATAAAAAACTTATTTTATACGAGAATATGTTTTCCTATAGTCCAGTATTTGATTTTAAAAGAGTTAAAAATGTTTTTAAATACATTCTGTCACTGCTTTTGATATGAGTTTTGGATAAGTCATGACTGCAGGTTATGAGTATTAAAAATATCACATTTTAAATCTCATTAAGAAGATTAAAATGATTCTTTTGGTGAATTCAGAATTTGAGTTTTCATTCTCAGGAGAATCTTCAGGTTTTATAGATTTTAATTGAATATCATGGGCAGAATTTTTAATACTTAAAGCATCCTTAAAACTCTTTTGCCCAAGCATGGTATCCTCCAAACAAATCCTGTATCTTACGGAAAGCTTTAACATTCTCATCAAATTATGCACCGATCATGCTTGAGTTACTCATCAAAATGCCATTATCATTGCCTGTGTTATTTTCATAATTGGATATTATTCCAATTTAAATTCATAGTGTTCTATTTTTAGCAAATTTGAAGCGATTGTGACTTCATACTTCTCTTTTCTTAAACTAATACACTTTAGTACATTCATTGCAGAATGAAAAGCTATATTTGATAAATTTTTCAATTTCCTCTTTAATTTAATCCTGATTTTCTTTTCTAGGTTTGGTTCCAAAATCGTCGCGCCAAGTATCGCAAGCAGGAGAAGCAACTCCAGAAGGCACTCGCAGCGCCCTCTGTGCTCCCTACCTGCAATGGCGCTATGATGCGAAACATATATCCCACAGCGACTGTCGCCTCCAGGGGATATCAGTATCCCCCACCAAACGCCATTAATTCCATGGGAGGTCGTTATCAACCTATGGCTTCAAGCTATCCACCTATGGCTGCGCAGCCTTTCTCCATGGGTCACGCGAACCCAAACATGGCTGCAGCCATGAGACAAGATGCAGACGAGGACTGGTACAACAAGAGCTTTCCCGCCCTAAGGATGAACACGACGCCGCACCCGAACCTCTCTGCAGCTCCTATGCTACAGTATCAGACATAATGAAACGCGTTGCACATGATTGGTAATGTAGCAACAGCAAGCGAACTTAAGTGCTTGTTCCTGAATTAAAAGCACGCCATGTGAGGTTCCAGAAAATGCAGCACATTGAGCCAGAGACGGTTTTGTGATTTGTGTGAAATTTTAGTTACTTTACTCAAAATGACAAAGAAAGGTTTTAATCAAACGACTCTCATTTTCCTTGCAAGGAGAATCGAAATCGAACGCAGGACATTCTGACGTTCGGAAAAACTACTTGAATCCTTCAACTGGAAGAGAGACTGGGACTCTCAGTGCCGCTCCAGATACGACATAAGGGAAAAAACAAAAGACAGAATTCACATCTCATGAGTTTTATTTAGAAAAAGATTGTCCGATCGTTTGTTGACTTTTGGATATTTTTTTTTCCTTTTTTCAAATCATCATTACTCTTCAAACTATGTATCATTTGTATCATCAAGAAACCAGTGTTGCAAAAGAAAAATTTTCATTCCAAAATACCATACCAAAGAAAGAAAAAAAAGTATTAGGACAATTTTATAACCCTCAAAATAAAATTCTACACTTATGTTATTTTTAATGGTGTCTCATCATGAAATTTCAAAACAAATGAAAATTTTACAAAGCAAGCGTTGAAAAATTACAAAAACTAAACTCCCCATTAAATATTGTATAAAAAACATGCAACCCTTTCAGTGCTAAACATAACTGATGTAATAACTATTTAAAATTCTCATCTTTCTCAAACGAAAAATCATTTAAAGATGTAAATATGTAGAGAAAAGTACATGTTATATTTTCAGATCATCTAGGAACATAACATGCTCTGAAAATACGACATGGGAGGGGAAAATATCCTAATTCTGGTTATAATTTCAGATCTAAATGACAAAAGAAAAAAAAAGTTAAATATCAATTTAATTTACAAAAAAAATCATTAAATATTTGTATGGTTTTTACGTTTCAGAATGGAATTATTGAATTTTATCTTTAAGGGGACATACGACCCTTAGAACTTCAATTTAGAACATCGATTTAATTATAGTCTTTTTTTTTTTTTTTTTTAAGTAAATTATTGTTAACTAAACTTCATTGGGCATGTTAAATTGTTACTTATAAGTTTATTATGTATTTTGGAATATAATTATTCTGTGGTGAATTATTTAATAATTTATGTGTAAATAATAAATATGGTTTTTTTTTTTTCTTCACCTTGCGCGCAGGATATCTCTGAAACTATTTAATATTTTTTCTTGAAATTTTGATAGATTATGTAACATATCAGATCCTTCAATCTAAACCTAAATTTGTTCAAATTTAGGTTAAAAATATATTTTTAAAAAAAAAGTTCAAAGATCATTTATTTTTTAATAAAATCTGAAGTATCACGTGTATGAAAAATAGGGGTGGATACAAATTTAGGTTCAGTTTGAAGGATCTTATATGTTACATAATCTGTGAAAATTTGAAGAAAAAATATTAAATAGTTTCAGAGATATCTTGTGCGCAAGATGAAAAAAAAAAAAAAACATTTATTATTAGCACATAAATTATTAAATAATTCACCACAGAATTTAAATTATATTCCAAAATACATAATAAACTTATAGGTAACAGTTTGACATGCCCAATAAAGCTTAGTTAACAATAATTTACTTAAAAAAAGACTATAATTAAATCGATGTTTTTTGGAGTTCTAAGGGTCTTATGTCCCCTTAAAAGTTCATTGACCACCACATAAATTTAATGAATATTTCATTTTATCCTATTAATTTTTTAAAACATGACAATACAGAAGCTTTATTATTATTATTATTATTATTATTATTATTATTATTACTTTTTGTTATTAAAATGCTAGAAGAAACAGTAACTATTATTCAGAACTATTTGAAAATGCTAACATTGGGGAAGTGAGCCCTTATGTGAGCCCTCGATTTTACATCAACAGTTTTTGAAATAGAAATTGACGTTAAAGAGAAAAATCGATGATTTATGCACCATTGAAAGAATATTTCATTTATGTATTCCATACATTTCTTTTACACGATAATTTATTAAAGCCTTAAATAATGTACAATAATATCGTGCATGCATACGAAGACAATACTGATTACTAATTAATAATCTAATTAATAAAGTTTCAGAAAATGTGACACAAACTTCCTTTGTTTTTTTTTTGTTTTTTTTTTAAACAGCAAAACTTTATTTTCGAATTCTTAAAATCGAATTAATGATATTTTAGTTGATAAAATTTTGACATGAACTGTTTAATTTTTATTTATTTATTTTATTCCCGGTAAAATTGTCTTTTGAGAAGATGATATCTAGGTAAATATTTCCAAATAATACCTTGATACTAAATAAATTAAATTTTTACTTTAAAAGGTTTTTTTTTTTTTAATATTGATAAGTTCCTGACTATACAGTAACAATAGAAATAAAAATAAAAACCAACCACAGTAAAAATAAAAAATACCAATAAGGAAAGGGTATGTCTACAAACAAACGCTCCGTCAATCAATCTTTGCCACTCTCGAGTGGCAAAAGCTCAACCTGTATTGGTGGAAATACCGATGGTTTGCCACTCTACCCATAATTTGACTGCGAGTGACGTCACGTGCCCTTTCCTTATACCACTGAGCTGAAGAACAACTGGAGCAAATTGTTCTAATACCTTTACACAGTGTTCGTGCGTGCCAGTTTTTCTGCAATCGTTTGCCGTACAAAGTCATACCTTGCACGGCAGGCAAAATTTGTCGGATCGTCTATTACTATTATACCTTTTAAAAAATTAAAATTGAAAATTGAAATATCATTTTTAGCACATGATTGTTCGAACACACAATCTTTACACAATTTTACTTTGAAATATAAAGATATCATATGCTTTCTGCCGTGCAACGCTCGGAAGACAAACCTTCCAATAACGGCACGCGAAAACCGGTCCAGCATTTCCTCCAGTTGTTCTTCAGCTCAGTGACCAATACAGATAGAACATTCCCTCATGATCAATGGTAACGAAAGAGGGACTCCAGTGACCTTTATGGCAACGAATGGAAGCTTCTCGCGATATCAGGCTTCAGCAATCGCTCCTCTTATTTTTATTGCATCTATATTTTCTTTTGGCATCAGTTAAACTTCGTTATTCTTTGACAAGTTTGAAAGTTAAACTCAATTTATTTCAAGAAACTAGAGTACTAGACATTAAATAAATATACGTTTTAAAAATATGCATTTACCAAAAATATATTTTTTTAATTTCCACGCTTATAATTTAAACTAAGAAATGGCAAATATTAACTCATACTGGCATAACCATAGATATAGTAATAAGACATAGATTGATCATCGAGGGAGAAAATGGGATTCCTTTTTACTTCGAGAAAGATGGCCATTTTTGCCAGTTAATGGCCGTGTTTCTCCGAGTGAATACACACTGATAATTTAGCAAATAAAATATATGAATAATTTATGTACTAAATGTGAATAAAAAACTCCAGATACAATTTCAAAATTCATTTTTCTTTCTTTCTTTCTTTTTTTTTTTTTACTATATCTATTAATTTAGTTAATATTTAAAGTTAAACTCTTTTTATATACTAAAACTAACGTTCTTTACCTGCGCCGCTGCTAATTATTTCATAATAATAACAAAGCAACTGATTATAAAAATTATGTTTTTCATAAATTAGTCAAACGTAACTTACTTAAGAAAACCTATTACCTTTACTTTCATCCCTTTATTAGTACAGTTGAAAGCCGCGCAATACGTCGGCATTTAAAAAATTCATCAACATTCTATTCTATTACAGTTGCCGAGATTCAATACCGGTTAATGGCTGATACCAAAAAAATTTTTCAGCATCAAAAATCTTTGCATGATAACACAAGGATCATAGATCTACAGTCAGCAGCAAAAGTATCCGAGCACTAGCAATAATCCCTGTCTAAAAAACGTACACTTAATACTGCTTAGTTAAATAAATCCTCGTCGAGTCCTGTTCTTAGTCAGTCTAAGAACATGATCCGACAAGGATCTATTTAACAAAACATTTTTAAGTGTACTTTTTTGATATCGGAATTATTGGCTAGTGCTCGGATACTTTTGCTGCCGATTGTATATAAATTACTATATCTATGGGCATAACTTGAGTGAAATTTTGTAATTATTTTTTGTGTTCGAACTAGAATGCGCGTGACGAAATATATTTATAGACATTGAAAAAATTAATTTGATTTCTTAACAGAAAAATAGCCCTGAATTCTTTGAATATGCTTTTAGGGATACAAAAACTTTAGAAAGCAAAGAAAATGAACAAGTTAATCTACTAATTTATTGCTACTCCTTAAAAAACTAATTTTCGATCGAAGATGTTGCTCATACAAATTATGAATATTAATACGACGAGTAAAAATTCTTAGTTCTCCTGTGCTGCTCCAATGGGTACTATATCACTTCCGTTCCCGTTTTGAGTGTCCTATCTGTATATGGTAATCTGTGACACCACCAAAATTATACATAAATTTTCTGCCATCTTGTTTTATTTTTTTTTTCTTCAGAGATTAAATGGGAATATTTCCAGGTGAAGAAGGTCAAAGCTGAGGGGGGGGGGGGGTTAAAGCCAATTTTCTACTTTGAGAACCCAACAGAACACAGAATAGAGAACCCAATAGAAACACAGAAAAAATAAAAGACTATTTTCATACAAAGGGTTACATACAAACGGAACGCTTGCAACTTCGATGAAGTAAATTCTGCAAGTTTTTTGCAAATGCAGTTGGCAGCAAAAGTATCCGAGCACTAGCAAAAATTCCTATGTAAAAAAAGCACACTGAATGCAGTTTTGTTAAATAAATCCTTGTCGAATCCTGTTCTTAGTCAGTCTAAGAACACGATTGGACATGGATTTATTTAACAAAACAGTGTTAAGTGTGCTTTTTTTACATAGGAATTTTTGCTAGTGCTCGGATACTTTTGCTGCCGACTGTAGTCATACATTTAGAACGCTTGCAAACGGCTGAAAACGGCTTTGCAAACGGAAGTGTTTCATTTGTATGTACCCCAAAAGCTATATTCTGTTAAGTCAGAACTAGAGTTACACGCAGTTTTCGGATTTTTCCCCCATCCATACTGTACATACAGTCGGTAACAAAAGTGTCCGAGCACTAGCAAAAATTCCTATGTAAAAAAAGTACACTTCATATGGTTTTGTTAAACAAATCCTTGTCGAATCCTGGTCTTAGTCAGTGTAAGAACACAATTCGATAAGGATTTATTTAACAAAACCATATGAAGTGTACTTTTATTACATAGGAATTTTTGCTAATGTTCGGACACTTCTGTTACCGACTGTACTTCTAGAGATGAAATACTGACAATTATTATCTTCGTACTTCGTAAATATACAGGGTATTCGAAAAACAACTTTGACATCAGCTTTTATTCTTTAAATATTTATCTTGATTATATTAAATGATTAAAAGATGTGTTTAAAAAAAAAAAAAAAAAAAAAAAAAAAAAAAAAGTAGTACAAAATTTTATGAAGTAAGCAAAGAATTTCAAAGCACTTAATTTTAAAAATTTAAATTTTTAAATTTTATGCTGCTTCTATACACACACACACACATAAAAAGAGAGAGAGAAATCTAATGAATAAATGTGCTTTATAACCTAGTAAATCTAATGTACAAAATTTCAGCATTATATCATGGAAAATTCAAGCTTTGCAGAGGATCTCTCATAAAATCCCACACTAAAGTGTGGCAATTCCTCTATAAAGTTTTTAAAACAGAATTGTTCAGGCATTATGTACAAATCAAAATGTTTTTATTTATTTATGTTACCATTGCTTTCACTCACATTTGTGTGCGTATGACTCTGATAATACGATCCGTTTTTCGTTTTTTTCCACAAAAGAACTTATTCGAGACATTGTAAAGAAGTTTAAGTCAGCTTTCTGACTTTTGTATCTTTGAGTCATTTTATAATACCATACCGAAATTTTGTACATATCTTTTATTAGTACATAGGCACTTTTCATTCGTTGGACATTTTTTATGTGTCGCACGAAAATTTAAATTAGGGTAACATTTGAAATTGAATGAAAATACTCTGAAATTAACTCTGTATTTTTGTACGCAATTTTCCATATAGCACATTTTGTCCAAAGGATTTCCTGTCATCCTCATGACATTTTGAGAGAGTCCTTGGTAAAGCTGGACTATATGCGTATGTAATGTATATTATTCATATTTAAGATAAATATTTAAGAAATTAAAGTTAAGGTCAAGTTTTGCACACACAGTATATTGATAAATCAAATATCTTATTCTACACATACACAAAAGCAACAAGATTCTTCCTGAGTTGGATGTTTTTTCTAAACCCGTTAGCGTCCAGTGTCCTCATTTGAGGACAGCTAATAAAACGGCACGTATATTTTTTGTGGTTTCTTGGAATGATTTCTGCTTTTTAGTGACAGTTTATAGCGTCACTCTAAATGATCCCTGAAAGCTTTATGTGCCTACTATTAATTATTATTTCATAATTTGGATAGTCATTTTATGATTTTTCATTCGTCACACATATATTTGTTTTTTGCGTAGGTATACTAACTTAAATCAAGTTGAATAATAATATATATTCAGGGGTCGATCCAGGCAAAAATTGGATCCCCTTAGCTGCCCCTTCACAAAATTCCACACCATAAAAGGGGACCCTTCACAAAATTCAAATTTATAAAGAAGGACCCTTCACAAAATTCAAATTTACGAAATGAGCCCATCACAAGATTTTGTTTTACATGAGCGATCTTTTTATAAAATCTTTCCATGTTTTCATTATTATTTTTAATTAATTAGTTTCCATCACAAGATTTTGTTTTACATGAGCGATCTTTTTATAAAATCTTTCCATGTTTTCATTATTATTTTTAATTAATTAGTTCAATAAAACTATGTTCATTTTATATTAAACATTATTTAGAATGACTATTAAAATGGAAGTTCTATACGCGATTATTATTTTTTTTTTCCACAAAAATAAATAAAAATTTCACAAAAATGTTTTATTTTTCACAAAAAGGGGACCCAAAATTTAAAACATGGATCGACCCCTGAATATTATAATACTCTACTTTAGAGATCTTTGTCAACATATAATAAGAAATTAATCTGTTATCTCAAAGTTTTTCTATCTCGAAGTTTTCTCGCTAGAATACTAAACGTCCATAAATGAGGATAGGCCTTAAATTTAAAACTATCAGAAGAATTGTTTAAGTTAATATATTTTACTGTCAGTTGTCTATATTAATTTAGAAGTGAAATAATCAGCTAATAATATTTTGCAAAATTAATTCGGGCGTTAACGGGTTAATCAAAGAAAAAATAATTAGTATGCATTTTATTTCGCATTTTAGCATTGAAAGGGTTAGTATAAATGTTCCCAGTAGCACAAAATTTATAATGCGCCTTAAAGTTTCAACGAGTCAGAAGTGTGTACCTTCTGCTACAATTAATATGTGTACTACTTAAAATAATAATAATTTTTAAAATTATTATTAGGTGTAAGGGAAAGTTCTGTCGTTTTTGATCACGTGCACTTTTATGCGTTGTCGATTATCGACTGAAACCGGTTTAAACAGTTAGGTTAGAGCATGATTGATGATTTACACGATTTACACACATTTTTTCGTATTTTAGTCGGTTTTTTTTTTTTTTTTTTCAAACTTGTAGAACTGTCGCCATGAGTGAAGAAAAAGTGCACTTAAGACATTGTATGTTGTACGAGTTCCAAAAAGGGAATAACGCCATGAAGGCAACCAAAAACTTGTGTGACGTGTTTGGAGAGAACGCAGTAATAGCTTGAACATGCCAAAGAGGGTTTGCGATGCTTCGTTTGGGTGATTTTTCTTTGAAAGGTGAACCCAGAACAGGAAGGCTATCAGGTGTCAATGACGAAGTGCTACAGTATGATCAGGACAAATCCCACGTAACTTCCATAGAAGTGGGCTTCAAGCTTAAAATTCATCAGACTACTGCTTTGGATCCCATTAAACGGCTTGGTTTCGTGCCCAAAATCTCTGTTTGGGTGCTACACAACGACAGAACTTTCCCTTACACCTAATACTCTACACAATGCATTGAAATGGGCAAGAAGTTTATTTTTTGACATATGCAGGTTACTCGGAAAATGTCAGGCTAAAATTTAAAGGGGTTAAAGGGGACGAACATAAAAAGATTCGCTGTATAATACGTGTCCGGAAACGACACTTGAAGGTGGTAGAGGGAGCTGTGTAGGGCAGTTGTAACAAGCCGGCAATACCGAAATTTGCCATTTCCTGCTGTCATTTCATAGAGCACGGAGTGCTTCATGAAGGCTAAAATAGCCGATATCCATCTGACATCATGAATATAATATATATATATATATGAAATATAATTAAAAGCCCCCTTAAAATTATAGCTTCATTTCTCAAATTTAAATATTCCTACCTCCCACTAAACCACTGATAGCGCCCTAATTAATTCTTTATTAATTCATTTTTTAAATTATTTCATTAATTACGAATTCATTAATATGACAGTTACTAACTGCCATATTAAAATGGACAGCCACACGTTAAAATAATTATTTAAGTGCAGTCAGTGAACCAAGTGGTGGTTTTATTAACTCGAGATGTTACAACATTCGCGCGAAGGTGAGCCATTCTTGTAGACTTACATCTTAAAAAACCCAACTTCAGACGAACAACCTAACAACTAGCAAGTAGCCACTCGCCTGAGACTGACTGAATATTCCTTTTCGCGGGAGCGATCACGTGATGCTAAAGAGTGCTCTAATTGGTTTAGGGGAGTCATACGATACACAAGGAGGGGTCAGAATATTCTGGATTAAATTGCCTTTGCATTCCACAATGTAATAAATAACAGTTTTGTTTCATCGAAAAATAAAATAAAAATAAATTTAGGAATTGAGAACAAGTTAAAGAATTCGTAATTAATGAAATAATTTAGAAAATGAATTAATGAAGAATTAATTAGGGCGCTATCAGTGGATTAGTGGGAGGTAGGAATATTTAAATTTGAGAAATGAAGCTATAATTTTAAGATGGCTTTTAATTATATTTCATATATATATATGTGTGACAAGATTTAAAAATAAAATAAAAATAAAATAAACCTCCCGCATTACTAGTTTGTTTAGGCTACCCTACACAGGCCCTACACCACCTTTTCGCGGAGTTTCCAGAGACGCATTGTTCTATTATATTCGACCCCTCTAACCCCCTCTAAATTTTGGCCAAACGTTTTCTGATTATCCTGCACAGATAATGTTTCCAAGAAAGAGGAAATATCTAAAACACAAACACAGCACAGTTTTCTAACGCTCAAATTCATTTCTTGCCCGCATTTGACAGATGAACTTAACTCCACTATACTCAAAATGTATACCGTGTAGTATAATTTAATTTCTTTTAAGAAGCTTAATACATCTGAAATTAAGCATTCGGGATGCTAATAATTTTGTGTAGTTTTATAAAAAAAATTGGGAACATTGTTTAAATATGTTATTAAACATTACATACCTTATAAATTTTTCTACATAAATATTTCTTAAAAATTGAATAAAATATATTTCATTTCATTGATGTTGTTTGTAAACTTGTATTCTTGCAAACATATCAACTTGTTAAGTGGATATATACAGAAAAGAAAAGGTTAAAAAAAAAAAAAAAAAAAAAAAAAAATGATGCATAAGTTTAATGAATAAAAAAAACTTCGTAAGCAAACACCATAAATTGCAAAGACTCTCGACAATTGTTTCAGGTCGAAATAATACTATGACTTTTAATCGGACGAAAAAGGTAAGCACGAATACCACAAAAAAGACACGTGAATATTGTCGCTTTTATGCTGCTTTAGTGTCCTCGTTTTTGTGCCTGATGAAGGATGTTCTTTTACTCCGACCCGAAACAATTGCTGCGAGGTTTTGAAATTTAAGGTGTTTTCTTAAGCAGTTTTATTATTCATTAATTAAAAAAAAAAAAAAAAACTGTTATAAATCAAGAACCCTGTTATAAACTTATAAAAGAAGGTCAACGTCGGATGACTCTTTTTCAATCAATATTGAAGTCAACGAGTCAGTTTGAAATACATTTCTTGGCTACAGATGCAGAAAAGCTGCATAATAATAATAATAAGCAAAATCGAGTTGCGCGACCACATGAATAGCAATGACTCAAACTGACCCTGAAGAAGCTACAAATATTACGGAGAAAAGTTACAAAGATGATAATTTTATTGTATCTTCCATAACATGTAATACATTAATTCAAAGCCAATACACTTGAAAGATGCAAAATATAACATTTATACATAATTATTTCATAATTTTCAAAATCACCGAAATATATGCATGGAAATACAAAGACCGAACCCAAACACTATTTGTACAACCTTAAAATCAATAAAAGGACCATGAAGTCGAAAATACCCCCATTTAGAAGGCAAAGTATGTACAAAGTGGTTATAATTATATGAACTTGACTTCTAAGCTATGGTAACTATACATACGTACTTTTATAATAAAATAACCGTAAAAAAATTACAGTTACACTATTTCGGAGATATTTTTCATTCCAAATAAATGAGGAGCATAAAAATAAAAACTATGCTAAATAATTTGCTTGGAATAATTTTTCCGAACTTTAAAAAAAATCGAAATAAGGACTGTCTTTAAAATTTGCGGCCTATGGTCACATTACTCTAAAAAGCAAGCATCCTGTAGCCAAAACGGGTTAGCGAATTATTACAAAATTTGGTACATACCCGAGATAAACTTAAGAAATTTAAAGGCGGGGGGAAAGGATAATGGGTACACGGGCCTAAACGGCTTTTCGCATGAAAGTAATAATAATAATAATAATAACAAAGAAAAATAAAGAAAATTTAACAAACAAAATAACCAAAGGGAAATGAACAAGTAATTTGTGATCCTTTGTGAATTATTTCCTTTGTTATTTTTCTTTTTTTTTTTTTTTTTCAGTACAGAGCTCGAATTAAAGAGCACATTTTTAACAAATAATAATAATAATAATAATAATAATTCTTTGAGCTTATCTCGTAGGTATTCAATATTAAATTTAGTGGTAATTCATCCACCCCCTTCAGCTGCAGGGTGTTATTTATTGAAAAAGATTATTCACAGTAGGTAATCAAATTATTAGTTTTTTTTCCCCTCTTAAAAAAAATACAAGACGAAATGTCCTTGAACTCCGACATGCGAAAAATATTTACAAACTTGCATTTTCTACTATCGGTTTAATCATGAGTACAATTAGGGGAGCAACCACAAATTGAAGAAAAGCACAGATATGTTGGATCATCCTGTATCATAAAAAGCTACAAATGACTTGTAATTTTAATGCATTGTTGCACTTACTATGTACAATTTTTTTTTTTTTTTTTTTTTTTTGGGGGGGGGGGGGGGGGCATGATTTATGTACTTAACTCTGGTAAAAATTTAAATATTATAAAATTTCAGGATGTACTCTGTTTTATTTTAATTTGGTTACTTCATGGTAATATTTTTGATGCAGGGTTGAGTTACCTTTCGGTATTTTCCGTAATATTGCTTACCAAAAACAGAAACCTTGCATTTCTCTGCTCAATGCTTTAGGGATGGCTCCTGAAGAAGTCTTTTGGCATTTTGAGCTGTTTTATTTAATAATCTATTCATTATTTGTGATATGGTCCAAATATATTTTGATAATCTCAACTTTTATGGTTCCTTTCGTTACCGTAAGATCGATTTTTAATCTTTTTAATACTATCCATTATTAGTTCTTTCTTTTCTACTACATTACTTTGTAGGTTAATTTTGAAAAATCCTTCTTTTATATGTTTCCAACAAGTTTTGTAATCTAATAAGTTTTAAAATTAGGTAAGTAATTTTATTAATTATCTAATAAATTTAAATTAATATAACAATTCAAATACATTAAAACTATTAAACCTATTCAAGTTAACTAGTTATATAATTGACCTTTGTGCGGGTTTTTGTGGTGAATTATCAACTGTTTAGTTTTCGTATCATTCTTTTCATTTACTCATGAAAAATTATATATATATATATATATATATATATATATATATATATATATATTTATTTTTGTCAAGTTTTTTGCTTATAACAAGAATGGATTTCAACAAAACTTTACAAAACTTGCAGAAAAATTGATGAAAGATTAGAGAAATATTATTCTGAAACAAAAAATTCAAACGTATAATATTCGCTGAGAAATCAGCATTTATAGTAATTTTTCTTTTCTTTTTTTTTAAATGTACATAAGCAAAAGGTAAAGATAATATATATATATAAACATATTCGATAAGTTGAAAACTAGATTTGGTGCGTAACTTATGTAAAAAGTTGTTTGAATAGAGTAAAAAATTAAGCAAATTATTAGCAAAAGAGTGAGCTAGATTCATAAATATTTATAGAGCTGAAGTTTCATAAGGGATTTTTCCTAGGCTACAGTTGGTAACAAAAGTACCCGAACACTAGCAAAAATTCCTATATAAAAAAAGTAGTGTTAATACTGCTTTGTTACATAAATCCTTGTCGAATCATGTTCTTAGACTGACTAAGAACAGGATTCGACAAGGATTTATTTAACAAAACAGCATTAAGTGTGCTTTTTGCTAGTGTTCGGATACTTTTGTTACCGACTGTACATATTTTATTTGGAGATTGAATTACTTCAATGCGCTGCAAAACTTCATTTGTGTGTGGGGGGGGGAAGCGGGGGGGAATGAGATTTTTAGGCTTAAAACTCTAACAAATTTTTAATTATTTGATAAAATTTGTGGGTTCATAAGGGGTTTTTGACACAAAAAAAAAAAAAAAAAAAAAAAAAAATTGTAACGTGGGTAAAATAATTGGATCTCTAAATTACATACGGGGCCATATAAAAAAAACCCTTATAAGATTTCAATTCTGGAAACTACCTAAAATTCAGATCATTATTTCTTCTATAACTTACTTAATTTTTATTCTATTCAAATAAACATTTGACATAAGTTACCCAATATATCTAGCTTCCAACCTATGTAATAAAAAATTTTTCAATCTTGCTTGCATGCATAGTAAAAAACTATTTACTACAAATGTTCATATCTCAGTAAAAATTACATGTGTGAATTTTATATGTCAGATTTTTTTTTTTTTTGTCAATTTTTTTGGAAGTTGTATTAAAATTTTCTTGAAAATCATTCTTGTTATATGCAAAAAACTTGCATAAAGAAATATAAGTATTGCCTATATGTATATATATATCTATATATATATATATATATGGTAGTACGTAATAAAATTTAACCTTAAAATTTAGCAGCTAATAGATACAAAACAATACCAACACAACAAAAATAGAACTGATTGTAACATATAGGTAAGACTGACAGAAAAATGTTGCGATACAGATTAAGAACCAATAAGAGACAAAAACAATTTAAATTACTTACACCGACATGAATAATAATATTTAAAAAAAAAAAGACCATATATATACATTGCATATCTGAAGTTCAAAGCTGTTTCGTTTAGTATCGTTTTAGAAATTAGAAAAAATGTTAAAATAAAAATAAATTATTCGCATATGTTCGCGATCAGGTTTTTAAGTAAGATTTACAGCAATATACACTGCACAATTACAAGTCCTGTTTCATTCAATAGCAAAAAAAAAAAAAGCAAAAAAAAAAAAAAATCCTTAACCCGACAGAACGGGCGCCGTTAAACGTAACGTGAGGACGGGCATGGGGTGTCAGCGCACCCCAAACATATTAAATAACATAAATACGAAAAAAAATCTTTAGAATTCAATCTGTTGATGAAATTCATGATAATTATACTCTTTCTCCTGAAAATAAATGACTGAAATTTTCAATTATCGTTAACTTTAAAAATTAATAAAAAAATAAATTAAAAGCACACAACTTTTTCCTCCTTGTTCGAAAAACTTAATTTTTCCCATGTGGCACACTTAATTATTTTCTTTACAATATTTATTATAATAAAAATGATACATTACTGTGGATAAGAATACTGAGAGATTAATTTTCATAATAATTAGGGTGTACATGGATCAGAAGCTTTAGATTTCTTTGCAGTTTTTACAGTCGGTAACAAAAGTGTCCGAACACTAGCAAAAATTCCTATCTAAAAAAAGTACACTTCATACGGTTTTGTTGAATAAATCCTTGTCGAATCCTGTTCTTAGTCAGAGTAAGAACTTGATTCGATAAGGATTTATTTAACAAAACCTTATGAAGTGTACTTTTTTTACATAGGAATTTTTGCTAGTGTTCGGACACTTTTGTTACCGACTGTACACCCGAAATTGTTCTATAAGAATGAAAAAGAGTCTGAATTCGCCGTTTTCATACACTCCGCACGGAGGATGACCTTGGAGGCAGGTACTGAAGGATCCGACCACTTCTGTTTATATCAAGGAGGTTTATATTGAACCTTCTTGGTTTATATTGAGAGACAGCACATGAATATTCTTGGGCATGGGGTGTCAAAACACCCCGCGCCCGTCCTGCCGGATTAAATTCGAAAGATTATTCTTCACCTTCTTGAACTCCTCCTTTCCATCCACGAGTGCTATAGTTCTGTAATAATAAATCAAATAAAATGAACGGTATTTTTGTCACCAATGTATTTACAAAATTTGTGGAGAATTTGGCAATATTAATGAAACAATATACTGAAATCTCATCTGAATAAATTTAGTGAAATATAAGTATTTGTAGAAACTGATTTTTCACCGCGCAAATGCAAATACAGTCGGTAACAAAAGTGTCCGAACACTAGCAAAAATTCCTATGTGACAAAAGTACACTTCATACGGTTTTGTTAAGTAAATCCTTGTCAAATCCTGTTCTTAGTCAGTCTTACTACATGATTCTATAAGGATTTATTTAACAAAACCGTATGAAGTGTACTTTTTTCTATAGGAATTTTTGCTAGTGTCCGGACACTTTTGTTACCGACTGTACAAATAATAACAATTCTTAATTTCATAATTTGGTTATTAGCTGCCAATGAAATTATGTGAATATTACATTTCAATATCGCGAAACTTCTTAAAGTTCAATATATTTTCTAGTTAAGGTCTAGTTACTTATCAGTGAATGTCAGGGCCACACACTGAGAAAAAATTCTGTAACTGGCATCTAGAATCTAAATTGTGGCTCTAGAAAAAATAGTTCCATGTCATCCTTATAAATTCTAGTCCCCTTCGAAATCGAGTTCTAGAAGCCCCTATTAAAATTTTAGAGCATTTGCCTATATTCTCGAGGGCAAATTTATTTAAAAATCTCTGCAAATAAATGAGACTACAAGAGGCTGGTTTCTGCAACTATAATCTTGGTTTATTACCCATTTCTAGAAAATCAAGCGAGAATTTCTCGCAATATAAATGATTCAGAATATTGTTTCACTATCTAGAAATGTGTACACTAGAAATTCTCGATCATTTCGTCTATTCAGTTTATTGACGTGCCTTATGCGCATAGCTCGGAAATCTATATTTCTAGTTAAGGGATTTAGAAAATGGCCACTTATTCATTCTAGAGAAAGGCGGTATATTTTTTTTCTCAGTGCAGTAGCCCGGTCGGCAGAGCGTCGAGTTCGCAATTGGAAGATTACTGGTTCGATATTCGAGCCGGCCAAAGACCGCCTTGTACGCTAATGGTGGATGGTGCACGTAAAATCCATCGTGTCCACAATGTCCTCCATATTCCCATTGAAATTATACCTCTGGGTGTCACCGAAGCGGGGAAGCCATCTTCTCCGTGTAGAATCAAAATTGTGATGGCATGTCTCCGGACCATCTTTGGGGTGTCGTCGCCAATTACCCATTGCGCAGTACTAGTGCAAGGTTAAACACAACCAATCAGCCAACCTATCACAGAATGTCAAGGTCATCCAAATCCCGTGTTAACCTGTCGAGAAAATAACCCCTATTGTTCCTTAAATAATGCATATTTTACCATGTTTTTATTAACTTTTATTCTTGTTTGTTTGTTTGTATGTTTGTTTCTTTCTTTGTTTGTCCGGAACAAATCTTGCAATCTATTTTTAACTAATTTTCTTACTAGAACATTTGAAACTTTCAGAATAGCTCAGAACCCGATGACAACACATCACTTCGAAGCCCGATTTTCAAATTTTTGATTAGTTTTCTTTTAATTAATTAAAATATGAAAATAATAACCTCCTAATAGCTATAAAAATAGCCATTAAAATATTAGCTATGATTTAATTGCTGCCAAAAAAAAAAAAAAAAAAAAAAAAAAAAGAGTTTATTTTCTTTCCACATAAAAATAAATACATTTAATTAAACGTGAATGTTAAAAAATTGTAAAAGTTAAATTATGCATCTCACAAAAATCGACGTCATTATCACTTTAAAAATTTTATACGCTTTGATAAAGTGTCAATGTACTTTCTACAGCTATGATTCAACAGAAAATTTTAAAAAATGGATTATATAAAAAGTTTTTTATCTTATAATTATTTAAATTTCACTTCCATATATGCAAAATATTTATAACTGTCAAATTATGCCTCGTTTTTCAAAGCTTAATTTTTCAAAATTTTAATGTTTTATTTTGAAGCGATAAAATGCGAAATTTGCATTTTACAACCGACTTCAATTTCTTTTTTCTCTTTTTTTTTTTTTTAAGAAACACAATTTAAGTCATTAATTTTCTGAATGTGAAAATGAAATTTAAAAATATACATTATTTAAGGAATAATAGGCATTATTTTTCTAATAGTTTAACTTGGAGTGTGGATGACCGTGGCGCTTACTGATAAAGAGCCATAATTGTTAAAAATAGCTGAATGATATGGGATTTTCTACATACTATTTATGTAAATAATGTCAATTATTTAGTACATTTTTGTAATTTGTTTAATGCATTTTAATACATTTATATTACATAATTTACCAAATTTATTAAAATCCATTACATATTTTAAATTTTAATGTAAAACCAAGTAACTGGTGTACGAGAGTTCGGTTTGCAGTACAATTATCCTACAAGAAAAAAGTTTGGTTCAAGTAAATAAGAAAACTACTTACAACTTCTTGATATAAATGGGCCATTTATATCAAATAGTTGCAAGTAGTTTTCTTATATCTAAGATGGCGCTACTTGTCCCTATGTTTGGATCACGGAGTAAAAAGACAGGAGAAGAAGGTAACGATGAAATTTTGTGATGTTGTTTTCTAATGTTTACAGATGGCGCCAGCGTTCAATCCTTCCTTCTCTCCAGCTTCCGCAATGTTATTCAATGGGGAAATGTCTTGTTTTAATTATTTTTTTTTAAATAATATCAAGCTGAAAAAATTTCGATTGAAAGCAAATTTCATTAAATAGAGTATTCTAACCAACATGTTTTTTTTAAGAGCCATTTTATACTAATTTTACTTTGAAAGAAAGCTTTTAAAAAATGACGATTCTTATGAACCGAAGCTAGCTAAAACAGACAATTGGGAGGAAGGAGAATGGATGAAATTTTGTAAAGAAAAAAAATAAGCTTACTTTAGGTGCAGAAAACACGAACTCGGACTTTATTTTTCTCCTAGGGCTTTTTTTTTTTTTTTTTTTTTTTTTCTTATCACTATCATAGCCTGTTTTACAACTAGGAACGAAGCATTTATTTGAAACATCTGAATTATGCAGTTTTAAGAACTTACAAACAAATTAAATTGCTTAAAATAAAAAATTTTAAATGTACTTCAGCAAAATTCTATTGAAAACAACAGTATATCCGCGCCGAAGTAGGGAGGAATGACAAGTGGCGCCCTCAATATTTACCAAAAATTTAGATCATAGTTTCGTAGCTTTCTCCCATTGGACCTTCAACTCCTATTAATATTACTCCGTGGTTTGGATTATAGATATATTTCTTGTAGTTTTGGATAATTCCTACTGAAAAAGCTCATTGCGAGGTTTATACAGGGTGATTAGTATAATTAAAGTTACGATTTCAAAACGCTATGATTTTAAAACGACCCATCAGAGCGATTTGATATTTTACCAGAGCAATCGTGAGGCAATGAAATTTTATTTTGGGAAAATAATAATAATAATAATAAGTAAATAAATAGTTTCAAAATGTGTCGTTAATTATCCGTAAAGTATTTGTTTCATGAAGCTCCTCTTTTCTCTTTTCACTATGACTGTTTCCGCTGTAAACACGTATTCTTGTCTTTTCGCCAAAAAAAAAATAATAATTGTAGTAAACCCTTGGAGTCTATTGTTTGCTGCTATTCCATTGTGTTGCTAACAACCCTGAGTCCATTTAGACGTCTCCCCTGACATTATCCTGACAGCACCCAGGCCCTGATTACCCAGTAGGCACGAGAAGCATATGCTTCCCCTGGAAAATTTTGAAAAGGCCCCAAATTAAGCAAAAAAAAAAAAAACGGGCCCCGAATTGTAAGCATGTGGTCTAAAAGCATTGTCTGATTATAAAACGTCAGAGTCCTACCTGACTGCACAACTACCATTTCTAGATTATATAGGATATATGCTAATAAAGCTTTTACACATTCATTTATGATGGAATAATTTCATATATTGTGGTGAATATAGGCTTTCACCCAGTTTATATTTTGGTACAAAAATCAAATGAATTTGCTTGTTTATGTTTTAAGCGAATTTACTTGTCCTCAATTCCAGGTAACTACAAAATTTAATGAAAAATTTATAAATTTTTCAAGATGTTTGTATGAGTCTTTAGACCAAGAAGTCAGTGGGGGCCCCCAAATCGATTTGTGCTTCCCCTCGATTGTAAGGTTAATCAGGCCCTGACAGCACCATCTATAGGAACATGTTGGAACAATTTTTTTTTTCTTTTGCCAAACAAAATTCCATTGCCCCACGACTGCTCTGGTAAAATATGCAATCGCTCTGATGGGTAGTTTTAAAATTAAAGCATTTTGAATTCGTAACTTTAATTATAATCGCCCTGTACTTTAAAATCAAATCTATTATTATTATTGTGCAAAGGAAGTTTCGTGTCAAATATATATATATATATATATATAAAAGAAGCCTCCATATCGAAACAGCATTTTGAATTGCACAACCAATTTTTAGAGTCTGCAAGAGTTTCTGATTGAAAAAGAAATGGCTTGCCAAACACATCCGAAAAAAAAATGTTGCATATATTCGATAGGAATTTGTTTCCTATCAGAAACATCAACGAGGAATCCTGCAACAATTAGATATTTCGTGTCGAAATACAGTGCATGGAATTCTGAAAAATAAATAAAAATAAGACTGAAGTTTCAAGCGCATAGAAAGTGCAGCAACTGCAAGCGTTATAGCTGGGGAAGAAACCAAATACAGTGGGTATTCAAATTATTAGATTTTTTTTTTTTTTTTTTTTTTTTTTTTTTTGACATTTTCCCCTATTTTCTAATGAAATTCTGAAAGAAAGGGCCTTGAACTTTAGGTATGCAAAGAATATTTATAAACTTTCCAATAATGATTTAGTCTCGACTGCAATTAGGGGTCCAACCACAAATTGAAGAAAAAAACGAAAATACTTTGGATTACCCTGTATCATAAAAGCTATAAATGACTTGTGACTTTAAAACATCATTATATATATATATATATCCCTAACAGCACATCTTCTCCAAATGGCATCTTCAGGATGTCATATGGATGAAAGGGACGTCTATGGATATCTTCGGGATGTATTGCGGAACACTGTGTTATTAGGGATAAGCATGCTGTAACCCCGCACGTATGTCTCAAGCCATAAGGGGCATTTTTGGCAGTTTAATTCATTTATTCTACGCTTTTGGATTAAGTTTTACTTTAGTTTTATTCTACAATTTTTGGTTTACGTGTAAGTTTATTACAAGTTATTTTTGTTTCAATTTTTCAATACTTTGTATGACTAAAAACGTATTTTGATATCTTATATATATATATATATATATATATATATATATATTAATAATTTATTCTTTCGGACATGTATTTTGCTTATAATAAGAATGAATTTCAACAAAATTTTGCAAAAAATTGATCAAACATTAGAGAAACATTATTCTGAAAAAGAAAAAGAAATGCATACGTTAATTTTCGAAAAAATATGAGCATTTGTATCAAATATTTTTTTATTGCGCGCGTACGCAAGTTAACACTTTTTTATTACATAAGTTGAAAACAGATATAGATAGGACAACTTATATCAATGGTTTAATTGAATAGAATAAAAAATAAGAAAGTCATCGTAAAAAGAATGAGTTAAACTTTACGTTTTTCTGAGATTTGCGTGCTCATAAAGGGTTTTTCTAAAAATTATTTTTCTAAATGTGAATGAAATAATTAGATCTCTAAACTAAATACGTAATATGTGGAAAACCCCTATTGGCTTGTAACTGTTCTATAATTTTATTTATTTGTGAAAATATATGAGTTTATAAGCGGTTTTCATAAAAATGATTTTTTTCAAAGTGGCTGAAATAATTGGATCTCCAAATAAAATAAATGACATGTGGAAAACCCCTTATGAAATTACACCTCTGGAAATTTTTTGAAATCTAGCTCATTCTTTTGACGATAATTTGCTAAATTTTTAATCTATTCAAATAAACTTTTCCCTCTATAGTTAACTTCCCACTTATGTAATAAAAAATATGTTATATTCCGCGCATGCGCAGTAAAAAATTATTTACTACAAATATTCATATGTCCGTGAAAATTAAATATATGCATTTGATGTTTCAGAATAATGTTTCTCTAATGCTTTTTTATTTTTCTGCATATTCGGTAAAATTTTGTTGCAGTGCATTCTTTTACAAGCAAATAAGTTACAAAATAAAGTTAATAATTTTAGGGGGGGAAATTATATCTGTCTGAATATTTGTAGTATACATTAAAAAAAAAAAAAATAAATAAAACATACATGTATTGTAAATAGTAAAGAAAATCATGTATTAAAGTTACAAGTCATTTGTAGCTTTTTATGATATAAAGTAATCCAAGGTAATTTCATTTATCTATAATTTGTGGTTTAGCCCCCCTAATTGCACATGTGACTAAATCATTATAAGAAAATGTGAGCAGTCTAACAATATGTTTTACGTGTCCGAAGTTCAAAGCCATTTCATTCAGTATCTCTTTATAAAAGAGAAAAAAATGTCAAAATAAAAATATTCTAGTACTATGATCGCCCACTGTACAGTCGGTAACAAAAACATCCGACCACTAGCAAAAATTCCTATATAGAAAAAGTAGAGTTGATACTGTTTTGTTAAATAAATCCTTGTCGAATCATGTTCTTAGACTGACTAAGAACAGGATTCGTCAAGGATTTATTTAACAAAACAGTATTAACTCTACTTTTTTTTATATAGGAATTTTTGCTATAGTGTTCGGATACTTTTGTTACTGACTGTATATTTTTGTAATTTGTTTAATGCAGTTTAATACAATCATTTTACGTAATTTATTAACTTATTAAAATATCTTACACATTTTAAATTTTAATCTAAAATGAAGTAACTGGCGTACGAGAGTTCGGTTTGCAGTGCAATTATCCTATAAGGAAAAAGTTTGGTTGAAGATGAAGTACAGTCGGTAACAAAAGTATCCGAACACTAGCAAAAATTCCTATGTAAAAAAAGTAGAATTAATACTGTTTTGTTAAATAAATCCTTGACGAATCCTGTTCTTAGTCAGTCTAAGAACATGATTCGACAAGGATTTATTTAACAAAATAGTATTAACTCTACTTTTTTTCTATAGGAATTTTTGCTAGTGTTCGGATATCGGATACTTTTGTTACCGACTGTACAAATAAAAACTATTTGAAACTTTTTCTTATAGATAGCGCTACTTGTCCCTATGTTTAATTTATAGGTTCTTGTAGTTTTTAGGATTCCGATTCCGACTGAAAAAGCTCATTGCGTAGTTTGGTACTTTGTCAAATCTATTATTATTGCCCAAAGGAAGTTTCGTAACAAGCATATAAAAGAAGCCTCCATATCGAAACAGTGTTTTGGATTGGTACAGCCAATTTTTAAAATCTGCAAGTGTTTTGGATTGAAAAAGAAATGGCTTGCCAAACACATCCGAAGAAAATGAATTCGAAAAGCACGACGCCATCTGTAAGCAAAATTTGGAACTTTTTTTTTTTTTTACTTGAACAAAACTTTTCATCATATGAAACATTTTAGTACAAATCGATCTTTCGCAGGCCAATTATTTGATTTTATATTAAAAGTTTAATTATGTCAAATGGATCTTTGGCTCACCCTGTAAAACACTTTTTATATAATCCAATATGATTACGTTACTATTTAAAAAAATTAATTTCGTATAAAAATACATTCTATTTAAAAGAAAAAGAAGAAAAAAGCAGTAAATCTAAATCTAAAAAAAGAAAGCGGCTTCATAATATAATTGAACAAAGAACATGGGGAAGGTAGTAAAAAAGACACCAAAAACAATTGCAGAGTAAATAACGTTTGTCGTATTAAACTGTTTAGAGCCGTTAGAAATTTAAAAAGGCATAGTTCAGTTTAAAGGACTGATACATACAAAATGTATTCCGTCACAAATAAATGTGCTAGGAAATAGAGAGAATTGCGACAGAATAAGAGACATTGCGACATATTTAGCATAGTTACATAATCAAACTGATTTCGGAATTACTAAAACAGTTCTTGTGCTACATATTCCAAATGTACTTAATGGGAAAATATTGGTTGATCGGTACAACTGTAAAAGAAAATGTATATTGCTGAGAAAATCCGTTATCTACATTTACTGTGTTCTTACGAGCATTAATAAGTAGAGAAAAGTAATCTCTGCCAAATCCAATAACGTATACTATAATAGGCGAAATGTTGTTGGTGATGATATAACAGTGCAATAACGTATCGGTCAGCAGGACGGAATGTAAAACGATTAAAGTTGACCAAGTCCACTCATAAGAGCAATTCAGTCAGAAATTATATAAATATCACGTTTCACATCGAACATTGGAATGAGAAGCTTTGGCTCGGTCACCACATGAAGGCGGAGCTCGTCCGGACACAACGAACATTTGAATTCATCACTAAAAAACATACAAGTTCACTTTTTGCTACTTTTAAGCCAGCACGCAACACTAGGGCAGCACATATGATATGACATATCGTTGACGACGGCTATAGTAATTGTTGTAGGCGGCATAAATCATGTAATCCAACATGCATTATTCATCGACCAATGATTACATGCGATAACAATGAGGATAATGGGCGTAAATATTATTGAATAACTGAAAATGTAGCTATTCGAGTATTTGTGGATCATAATTGGAGTTATCTTTCTTACAAATCTATCACAGTCTTCAGATCACTGATAAATTAGAACCACTATACGAACAACATCTTGTTATTTCCTCTGCGATATGATCACTGTACTTCTGGAAGTCTATAAGGCAGCCTCACTGGAACTTGCTAAACAGCATATGAATTTTTTGATTGGTTACCGAATCTCCACAGCTACAACGAGTCAATCCCCTTAATCCCAAACACCAGCTCCTTATTGGAAAATGCTCAAAAGGACAAAGAATATTTTGATTTTCTTCAAAATTTCACGCTCTTGAGTTAGGATTTTAATCTAAACTCTAAAACTTTCTCTCAAACAGGTGTTTTGCATTTTTATTCTATTTATTCATTATTATTCTAAGTTTATAAGAGGTGGAGTAGTAACGTAACGGTTAAAGCCGATTGACTACAAATGGGTCCTCTATGCATGGGGATCTTTCTTTTCTAAGAGATCTATCCCGTATTTAAAAGAGTTTCAGAGAAAACCACGGAAAACGACGAGCGACTAGATCGAAGAGCGCGACCTGAAAAAAAAAAAGGTAATTAAGAAAGTTGCAATTTTGAAAAGTATTTAAAAAATGGCAAGGATAAGGCAATTAACGATACCACAAAAAGTACTAATTTCAGAATGAAAGAGCAAAAATGTTTTAATGCGCGAGATGGCATTATGGCAAAATGATTAAATGTTGACTAAACATCTGAGCATTGGTGAGATAGATTTTAACAACTTTATTTTATTTTATTTTATTTATTTTTCCTGTTTAAACTGGAAATTTGGTAGCTTTTTTTTTTCTTTTTTTTTTAATAACTTTACTATTTATAGAATATAATATGAAACTTTTCAGTTATTATTCAAGAAATTAATTTTGAAATAACCGGGCTTTGGTCTAATTACGTTACAATGGAGTTGGAAAAAGAGAGAATTATTTGGTGCTGCCATCTATTGTCAATTAATGGAAAAAGAAAATATTTAAAATTTTTTAAATTATCGAAAACTTTAGTCGAAAAAACAATTCTGACAGATCAGATGCACTCTTTGAAGAACTAAATTTACAGTCATAACAATATTTAGTTTAAAAATATTCTAATAATTCAATATACAAGATTTAAAAAAAAACAGCTTCGAGCGCAGAACTACTCTTTCACATTATAGTGTGGATATCTAAGAATTTTCACAATAACCCATTATTTGTATGTATGTATATATACACACAAACTACTTTTTATTATTAACCACAACAGTCTCAAAGAAAAGAATATAATGTGCGTATGCATAATGAAAAATTCTTGAAATGTTCCTATACATTTCAATAACCCAATTATAAGTATAAATAAAATTTCATGTAATAAATTGGTCACATATCATCATATCTCATAATCATCTATAATTAAAAATCATTTTAATGGATTGCATTTGAGATTTCAAAAAGATTGAAATATCTAAGATCTTAAATGTGAAGATTCATTCAAAGAAACACTTTATCAAACAATATCCAATCAAAATCTTTTTCCCATAAAAGATTTTTTTAAAAATTTTGATGCCACAACATCGTCTAAGAATTCCATCTATAACTAGACCGAATTTTTATTCGCTACAGTAAAAATTTTGTTCTCCAATGGTGAGCTGAAATTTCGTGCCCTGCACTAGACGCTACATGGAGGCATTTTTGTTCCAGGGTTAGATTGTGGGAATTAAGGACGATTGACTGCACTACGGTCCTAGGCCTGAGGGAAAGTGCCCTCCGTGGGGGGTCTTTCTAAGGGGTCCTAGTCCGTATTTGCGCAAGTTCCGAAGAAAACCACGGAAAAATTCGAACGGATAGGCCGACGAGCGCGACCTCATTTTTGTTCCAGAAAAGATTTTTAGAGTGCTGTTCTTGCTTGGCATTTTTCATGAGCTTGACATGTGTTATAATTAATTATTATATTTTCTCAAGAATTTATCAACAACCTTGGAAACAAAAATCAAGAACACATAAAATAAATGCTTTTTTTAAATCCTAATATCTTTACCAACATTTATGTTCATGTACCAATGGTACACTAAAATGCCATCTCACTAAATCCTTATCAGTTACTAGAATGAGCCAACACAACCACTTACATCCATAAGTATAAACACGTATAAATGTTTAAAAATAATCCATTAAACGTCTATAAATGTCCTACAGATATCTATTAGCATGACAAATGTCACTCTTTTTGACATTCATTTCATGTCTGTTACATATCCGTTAAACCTTCAAATATCCAATAATTGGACTTGTTAGATCTAATACATATCGAAAATATCTAAATCTTGTTTTGATCTAACATCTATTATTAGACATCGAAAGTGGTACGTCTAAATTTCGTCTACAGTTAAACATCTAGTAGATATCTATAATTAGCATAGGATATCCAGGACTTTTAATGGACATATTCTTCAGATATTTTGTACCTTTTTTCGATCATTTGGATGTAATTTAGATGTCTAATGGATATCAGTGGCTGTATGGGAGGTGATATGCGTAACTTTTATTGCGTACATCTTTAAAAATTACCCTTGAGTAACTAAAAGAAATATAATTTTTATTAAAATCACACAATCAACTGATTGGAAGAAAATCATATTTATTGAAATTTTATTTTTCCGACTGAGTGAAAATAATGCCTCTCCCGGTCCAGGCATTATTTTCACTCAGTCGGAAAAATAAAATTTCAATAAATATGATTTTCTTCCAATCAGTTGATTGTGTGATTTTAATAAAAATTGTATATCTTTCTCCCATTGTTTAATGGTGTTTTCCATTACCTGCGGCTTATTTCTGTCGAGCTATCTACATGATAGACCAGATGTTTCTGCCTAAAGGTTGTCTGAGTGAGTAATGACGACCGGTTGTCGGCCTGGATAGCTCAATTGGTGAGCCTTAACCTTGTATATCAAAGATCCGGGGTTCGTCTCCCGGTTCAGGCATTATTTTCACTCAGTCAGAAAAACAAAATTTCAATAAAAGAAATATGTTACAAATACATTTTTTGTCTATTTCATAATGCAATAAACAAAGAGTTAACCAAAATCTGAAGGTTTTTTTTTAATCATTATGAATGTAGATGCAACTTTTATGAAAATACTGTAGAACCTCGTTTACTCCAAGTAATTGGGACTGACCCGATTTCGGGAAATCGAAATTTTCGGATAATCGAGAAAGCTTCAAGGACAAATATATGCACTTTTAATATTTTAATTACAGTAAAAATCGAGACAATATACATTAAAATACACACAACACAAATTTAAACGTTTCGAGCCTTATTTTAAGCTCCTCATCAGTAAAAACATCAAAAGTAAACGCTGAGATGAACAATAGATTTCCTCTACGAAAGCACAGCGTATTCGGCAGGGACTGCGCATGCCTCACTGCAAGGTGAAAAATGCTGTTTCGAATATCAGCCCTCAAGGAAAATGGTTGTTGTTGTGGTTTCTTAGTATGCCATACAGAAATTCCGAGCCCCGGTATAGGAAATATCCGGATTTAAGGCAGAAGGTGTGCGTCTTCCGTTTTTCAGAGGAGAGTCACTAGGGAGGAAGTACGACTTAGCTCCCGGAACATGGTTAAACCCATGTTCCGGTACCCCCAGAGATATTTTTGATGGGAACTTGGAGGACTTTGCGAGCACAACGGAATTTAACATGCACCAGTCACCATTAGCGTACACGACGGTCTTCGGCCGGCTCGAGGACTGAACCTGCAATCTTTCAATCACAAACTCGCTGCTCTTACTGGCCAGGCTACCGCAGCCCCGGTGCTTAATAAAAATAAAGCAATAGCAAAATAAATTACTGGAATTTAAATTTTGAAATAAAGTACAATACCTTTTACCTATTTCACAGGGATTTTGAAACAAAATCGCACAAAGAATGTCTGTGACTTTCGTATACAAGGAATGAAAAAATAAAAAAAAAATTTAGAAAAAATCAGTTAACCAAGAGTTTCAGGTAATAAAGGTTCTACCGTATATGTAAACATTGGAAGTAACTGGATATTCATTTAGAGAAAATTGGAGTGTAAGGTAGATTTTTTTATACCGACTATGTGAAAAATACCAGAGTCTGTAATCGAACCCAAGCACTCTGCTTATCGTGCAAAGCATCTGCAATTTCTAAGTTAAAATATTTCTAATTAGAAATTACGTGGTCTATTAGATTTATGCCACAATTATTATGCTCACCTGTTAAATTTGCGTTAGCAGATGTGGTGGCTTTGGCAATGGATATTACGTGAAAAATGCCAGAGTTGCTCAGTAGCTGAGCATCCATACGGTAAGTAGAATGCCTGGACTCAGTTCCCCGCTCTGGCATTTTTCACATAGTGGTATAAAAAACCAACCTTTCAATTTATGGTTGATGAATTGAGGAATAATATTTCTAAGTGGATATTCTGTGACAATTAACCCTTTAGTGAGTGTTTTGCCATGTGAAACACTCACTAAAGGGTTTTTATAGTGTTTTGCCATGCAAAACAATATCAGAGATGCCAAGTTACCATTAACAAATAATCAGTTTCATATCACTATAAAGAAATAGTAAAACTTGTCCTATTTAATCGCAGATAATTATTACAAAAGAATACAATAAAAAAATTTCAGTATTAAGGTTTAGCTTTCGTTATATTTATAAATCATTTTTCATTATATTTTTATATTACTAAACAAAATGAAATGAATAACGTGTAAATATAACGAAAGCTAAAAGAAATAGCTGTCTTTCCCTGAATGAAAAAGATTTTTTTTTACCCATCCGCGCTGATTAATCTATGCCTTATTACAAAATCTATGTAATTACAATTTCTCACTTTCAGGCCTCGAAGCGTTCCTAAAATTTTACACTCATTTAATTATACTTTCACCACTATGGTAAAATAATACATTTTTGCTTAGTGTTTAGACATGTTTTAGCATTAAAACATTCAAGAATTTTTTTTTTAGTTACGGTAGTGGTGTCAATATAATAAAATGGGAGTAAAATTTTAGGAATGCTGCGAGGCCTGCACTTTTGATACATCCCCTTAAGACTTGGCGAATAATGCTAGAATTTTCAAATTACAATAACTCAGGGAAATTTTCACTTAGAAAGATAACTTTTGTTTTATCTTTTTTTCTTAGACTGAAGAGAATATTTTTCTATATATAAGTCATATGATAGGAGGGGCCGTATAAAAATTAAATTTCCTATTTTAATATGTATACAGTCCATTGTACAAAAAAATGCCATATCTGAAATCTATTTTTAATTTGCACCAATTTTGCAATTGGAAGTATGTATCTATCTTTCTTAGTTTACGAGATAATCACTGTATCATCTATCTTGAATCACATGATATAATTTTACAATAGATGGCACCAGTGTAAAATTATGGAACTTGTGTTAGATTATTATTATGACCATAAGCATGTTTGTGCTGATTGAATAGTTTGATTTGAAATCTGTATATAGATTACATAATTGTATTCTACAATATAATAATTTGAACCGTTCGTCTAAGCTTAGTATCATTATCTATGTTTAAATATGAACTGACTTTTTGTAATCAAATTACCTGACTACTGCCCTTTATTCCCTGGTGAAACTGTAGACAACATTCACAAATATCTTTTTTAAATGCAACTACGCACTTAGAAACAATAATTTAATATTTTGTGTTAATATGGATCAATGAAAAATTCATGTTCTGATAATAGTTTTCAATATTTCCCCAGAGAGTAAGCTACGGCAATTAAAAAAATTTTGTCGCCATGTTGGCGATGGCTTTTTATTTATTTATTTAGGCATAATTTTTTTGCTAAAAAAATAAATAGATAAATAAAACCTAGTATCTATTTTGATTATTATTTTACATTATTGCATTTATTAATCAAGTTATGACAACAGTTCATATTCAAAATATTGCTAGGTTTAAAATGACACTTGCAAAGGTTGTAAAGAGGCTACATTTATAAATATAATTTTTCTATAAAATGATCTCATCAGACAAATGTCAACATTTTTCTGTTCAGATCACTGAACTGAGTCCATGTGTTTAAATAATGGGTTACGACTAAAAATCTGCACAAAGTTTGGCGAGTCATAAAATAAAACCTATTGCCACATTCACCGCTATCTTTTGGTATATTGATATTCCAATATTTATCTATTACATACTTTTTTTTATTTAGATGCAAAGTCAAAGGAAGAAGTCCTCCATTCCCATATTGGGGAAATCCAGGGCCTGACTATGCTTTTTGAAGACCTGGGGCACTGATGCTATTTGGAGGCCCCCTTCCTCTGCTCGATAGATCTCACCAGAAAGACCCATTCTCAAATAAAATAAAAATAAATAAATAAATAGTGCATTTTTTAAATTTTCCCTTCAATTATATCTTCTATTTCCTCATTTTTGTAGCAACCTATAGCAAAACGATTAATTTTATGTTCCAGACAAATGGAAAACTGAAGCACATTGATCAGCCAATATAAATCAGTTTAGGAGATTAATGGTAAAATTTAACAATTGTTTAAGCTCACTAATTAAATATAGAAAGAAATATTAAATTAGTTATTGTTTTTAATAGACATAAATTGGAAAAAAATTGTACTATTTATTCCCTCTGAAGCTTTGGAAATGAGGTCCCCTAAATTTGGAGGCCCTGGGCCAGTGCCATAATTTGGCCCTGCGGAAATCATACTGTGGTAAGCATTTTGTTGCTGAAGGTGTTTCAAAAAGAATTATTTACGCAATACTTAAATCCGGAAGAATTGAAAGAAAATCAGGAAGTGTTCGAAAAGCAGCTATTATGACTGATAAAAATAAAATGAAAACTGATGAAGCTTTTTGAGCATAAAGACGAAATTAGTCAGAACGGCGCAGCAAAAAAAAATTTAATTGTCCACTACAATACATATCTAAAACTTTAAAGTCTATTGGAATAAAAGACTGGAAAAAGCTCCATCTTATACAGAAGCTCAAATAAAAGCTGTGAAATCGAATTGTTGGATAGTCAGAAATTCAAAAGGAAAATCGTTTGTTTTGGATGATGAAAGTTTTTTAGCCTTCCTAAATAACATTTATTATTCCTCAGACAAGCAACATAGGTACTCCCAATATAAATTTAAGAAGAAATTTGAGAGCAAAGTGATGCTTTATTTAGTTGTATCTGACAAAGGTGTTTCTCAATCTTATTTTAAGCCTTGTGGTTTAGCAATCAATCAGGAAGTCTACTAGAAGCAATGTCTTCAAAAGATCTTAGATTCAGACAATTTTATTTTCGGGCCTGATAAAGCCAGCTCTCATTATGCGAGAAAGACACAGAAATACCTCAGTTCTCAAAATATCATTTTGTGCCCAAGAACAAAAATCCAACTAACTTGCCCCAATGTCGACCAATCGAAGATTTTTTTTGGACAATTGAGTGAAAAAGTGTACAAAAATACCTGGAAGGCAAAAACTGTTCAGCAGCTTCAAAGAATGTGCAAATGTCTTAAAAGAAATTGATCCAAGTGTTTGTCCAAACAGCTTGTGCTTCCATTCCAATCAAAATTGAGAACTGCAGCCGATAAAGGACCATTTACAATGTGCCATTAGAATGTTATTTTATAATTATGTATATACTGGAAATAAAAGCCAAAGCTTAGCTTCAATTTATTGTATGTTTGTTTTTATGTTATCTCAAAGTTTGTGCAGATTTTTAGTAGTTCTAAACCATTACTGTCCATGTATAAATATTTTTTATCCTCACATATTTTGTTAATTATATCAATATCGTATCATTTTTTAAAAATTTAATTGTAACTGGTTCACGTTAGAGAAATATTTAGACTTTTAAATTTGTTTTATGCTGTAATGCATTTAAAGCATAAATGATTTTTAATTATTTTCTCCAATAACCAATTTACTCTTATAAAAAAACAGTATCTTTCATACTCCTTTAAAAAAACTATTCTCTAAAATAATAATTATGTTTGTGAAATTTTTGGTCATAAATATGATCTATGGCACTAACATTTTCTTAGCACAGAAGAGAATGTGTGAATGCATTACCCTAAGAGAAAATAGCTGCTGTTAGTCCTGCAATGAATTGAAACACAGTTTTTTACTATTCAGAATTGTTTTTTGTGGAATTATTCTATTCAATAAAGTGCATATAGAAACCTTACCTGGAGAGAAAATAATAAATCACAGTAGTTCTAGAAATTAATTTACTTTATGCTTTTGGCTTCAATAAATCTAAATTTTTCACTTCCCCTGAAATGCTTTTATTGCAAACCTTTATATTAAAAAAATAAACAATTTACATTTTTGGAAAAAATACTACAAAATTCTGAAGTTAAGTAAGCTTTGCAACAAAAAGGAATTATTGTGATATTTTGAAATAAGAGTAATGGGAAAAGGGGTAGGAGCATGTGCTTTACCCCTATCATTGCATAAAACAGGGTTTCCACTCAATTTTACAAATAAAATTCCCCGACTTTTCCAGGTTTTCAAGGTCTATTTTTTGAAAATTCCAGTCACAAAATTTGGTTTGCGACATAAAAAGTAGCTCACAGTATAAAACAGAACATAGCTCGAGAAATAAAATACAACATAGTAACGTGACTTGCGATATAAATTGAATGCTCAAAAAGCATTTTCCAGGTTTATATCACCATTTTTCCAGGTTTTGGAGCAATATTTACAATTTTCCCTGATATTTCCCTGAAAGCTGAAACTGTAGCAAAGACAAGACATTGAAATTAAATACTAGAATTCTGATGACAAAATCTATTACATTAGAGTAATACACATTTATTTTAACCTTCAATGTATAAAAAAATGAGCAAATACACATCAGAAACATAAAAAAAAAGCTGAAAAAAACTAAGAAAAAACAGCTGAAAAGTTACTTTACAAATTTACAAAAAAGCTGAAATCAGCTGAAAAGCTGAAAAATCTCATGCCCGTATAATTTACAAAATGGGCTGTTTTTATTATATTTATAAAATTCTTACATTGTCAGTTTAAACACATATACTTTTTTTTTTTTTTTGTAGTTGGAATCTGCCTGTTTATTTATGAATCAGTTACCTCACACAAAAATGTCAATGTTTTCATAACAATATATGTATTCCAAAGGGTGTATAAGGAAGTCACGTGGTGTCCACCACATCAGATGTTCTACCCAGCAGCAGGCTTATGAAGACAAGACTTGTCTGCCTCCCCTGACAGTTTTTTTTTTTTTTTTTTTTTTTTGGGGGGGGGGGGGGGTGCTTTAGTCAACTAAAAAAAAAAATACCTAAAATTTCATTATATCCTGGATAATGCACTTAATTTACAAGACTTATGTTTCAAATACATGAATATATGGGCATTAAGATTAAAAGATGCAACAGATATCGAGAGAACACACTGCATCTGGCAAATTCAGTCAGTAAACAAGGAATAAATTATAAGACCATGCTATCTATTTATTATTAAAATTTCCAGATTATAAAGTGGTAAGTTTAATCTTATAAATACAAAGGAGTAATTTACTTATAGTAATGGCAAATTCTGTTTCTTAAAAAAAAAAAAAAAAAAAAAAAAAAAGAATCTTATGTTTTTAATTACTCAGATTAAAGTAATAACATCCAAAAAATTGTTTAATCTGAAGTGTGTGTGGAGAGGAAGAGATAAAATGTACTTTGGCCAGAAAACGGGATTGCCACATCTGAGATATATTTGACAATTTCACATACCGTACTTCTAGTGGTGCAAATACATGTGCAAAATAGGATAAGACTGATTGTGAAAAAAAAAGTTGCCCATGGAATCCTCTTCCTCACCCATCAAAGATACCCAGCAGCCCTTTTATTCTGAGTCAGCATTAATTTTGACAATGTGATCTTTCTCCATTACCATTCAATATGAGAATTCTTTTTTTGGCACACACCAGGGCTCGAAAATTATATTGCCCGGCATGTAAGCACTTAGATCAGGCTTTTTTTTTTTTTTTTTTGGCCCCCTTACATGCTCAGCAGGGCACGTAAATACTATTTGATAAAAAAAATATTTATCCAAAAGTAAAATATATGAATAATCCTTTCCAACCCAAAACATTTTTACCTTAAAACATTACTTTCTTCTGTTTCGGCAAACTGAAAGAAAAATATGGACTATAACCGACATTTGTTGATCGAAAATTGTACTTTACACTAATTAGCTTGATCGTTCATTTCCTGATTTTATTACATACGACCAGGGTTTAACCTGGCAAAAAAATTACTTTAGCATTTTAGCGAAAATAGGCAAGCACTATTTTAGCTTTTTCGAAAGTTAATTAATTCTTTGGATACTACTGATTTCTTTTACTTACGAGGAACATCACCCAAGTGTCCAGCTCGGATTTCAATGAGAGAGAGGCGTTTCTTTCATATTTGATATGCTATCAAATTTTACTCAAAAATATGTGAAAAATTTGTATTTATACAGTAAGTGAATACTCAAATGAATAATTCAGTTGAAATAATTTTCAGTACTACTATAAATTTTCATTTGTAACAAACATGAAAGTGCAAAATCATTTTGTTAAATCATTTAGTATTTTTAAGTCACACCCAAAGACGGAGCTTACTGTTGATATGTGGCTGATGTGGTTTTTAACATTTTAAAAATTCAATAAATATAGAAAACATCGACATCGAACATATGATAGCAAAAATTTCTATGATCAAAAATATTTGGTACATGCCCTCTATCAGAAATTAAAGTTTCATTAAAATCGCAGCCGGACACGATGTTCCTTGTTAGCTTTGTTATCCTCAGTTTTGTTTTCTATTCCTTTTGTTCATTGAATGATTTTAACCAAGCATCCATATTTGTGACTTTAAAAATATGAATCGGGGAAACTATGTTTTGATTTTAACAATAGAAAAAGAGGTACTCATATCATACGTGTAAAATGAAAAAGCAATTTAAAAATTAAAGTGTAGTGGTAGATAATCGTGAAATACTAGTGCTAGGGATGTGGGTTTTCCGGAAAATTTTGAAACGGAAAATTTTCTGAAAAATTTACCGAAAATTTTCAATCTCTAAATTACGAAGGTTTTGTAAAATAAAACTAAATACATTAAAAGCTACAAGTAAACAAAACTATTCAAAGAAAAGTATGAATAATTATTCAATTCAAAAAGAAATTAATAAACAAAACACAGAAATGGTTTTGGTTTAATGGTTTATTAAACACGTATAAAGCTAGAAAGTTATAATTTTTAATGACTGTTTTGCATGAATGGTTGAACAATCTATATAAAAAAGGTGTCTGAACGTTCTGTAGCTGTCAGAGACCCTCACATATAGCTGTCAACAGCTGAACCCCATTTTATTATATAGGGAAAATTTTTATGAGAATTAAGGATTTCTTTTTTTTTTTGTTGTTTTTTTAATTCTGTTTTCATTATATATATATATATATATATATATATATATATATATATATATATAAATCTAGAAAAATTAAATTTGCCTTTGTTTTGCCCAAAATTTATTTATTTAATTTTTTAGTACTTCATACTGAAATTACAAAGTGGAAAAAAATGATCAAAGTTCTTCTTTGCATTTTATAATTTCAAAAAAAAAAAAAAAAAAAAAACGGTTTTTGAAAAACAAGAACAAATTTAACAATTGTGAATATTCTGAAACTAAACAGAATTAAAAAAAAAAATTAATTATCATAACAAATTTCTGTTTAGAATAATATGGGGTTTGGCTGCTAGTGGCAGCGAAATTATCGAAACACACATCCTTCCTTTTTTTTTTTCTTTAGTTTGATCACTAATTTTTATCATGAACTTACTTTTTTATAAACAGTATAAGACTAAGATCATGACTCGATAAATATTTACTTAACAAAATTGTATTAGGTGCACATCTTTTCAACAGAAATTATTGCTAGCGCATCAATAATTTTGCTGCTGATTGTACAAGATAATTAGTAAGGTATGGCTCAGACCATGCAAGGGTTCATTTCATCAAAATTCTTTTGATTTTTTCAATTTGTTCTATTTTTAAGCATCGTTTGCGAACACAAAATCATATTTTTTAATAGGTGGTGGTATTGGATAATGGATGTAATCCTCTATTCAAAAAAATTAATCTGGAAATTTGAGATTTTTATTATTATTATTATTTAACTTTAAATGTAACAAATTTATGAGATTTTTCAAGTACAATTCAATTTCGGATATTTTAAGCTAATAAAGAAATATTGAGTTCTTTCAACTAAACATCCAGTTACAAGATATGATATCATTAATTTTATCTATTTGATTTCCTTAAATTTTAATCAAAATCAAAATCTTGATGTTTATTTATTTAGGCAATTTATTTCCTGTTGCTTGCATAAAAAAAAAAAAAAAACATTTTTTTTTTTCCCCACATGAGAAATTAGTTTTAAAAAGCGATTTAAAAAAATATAATTATGTTTTTATATAAGATTTTTCTCTAAAAATTTCAACAATGCCAATTTTGTAATTAAAGCATTTTTTTTTTTTTTTTAAAGTTTTGCTGTTTATTATTATTATTATTGAACATTTAACGAAGATTATGACAATGTCCTAACTTTCTGAGTCACTCTCAGAATCGGAGACCATAAGGTGACCTTAGAGAATTGTTACCTGAGTTTGAAAAACCTCAGCGTATCATCATTTATCAAATGAATATTTTGAAAAATAGATACACATGCTCAGCAGTATAGTAGTGCATTAATTTATCAATATATTCTTCTCTTGTTATGTTGCCAAATGCTTTATAATTATGTTCTTACAAACTTATTCAATGGGCATTTAAAATTCTCATTAGCAACCACTGATCTCTTGTATTATAATAAATAACTTCTTTCTCGAGCAAGTTGCTCAAAATATATTTCAGGTAACTTTCTAAATGATCACTTTAATAAGAAACTTTTGTTTTTCACACTGTATATAGCATTACTATGACTAATAAAAGAAAATTTAAATATATCATGCAAAAGATTTGCTAAAAAAATTGTTTTTTTGGTTGGAAAATTTTCCGAAAAACATAGAAAATTTTCCAAAAAAGAAAATTTTCCGCAGAAAATTTTCCACCCCACATCACTAACTAGTGCTAAGAATGCTTCTATGAAGCAAATTCTGAATTCTGACATACTGTTAAATATTTTTGCATTTAAATTCAATCATTAAAAATTAAAAATAAATCCAAATTACTATACAAATAATGATTCCCAAAGATTTCAGTCCTTTCGTAGTTTTTGCCTGCAAATATTACAAAAAAAAAAAAATCAGAGTTATTATATAGAGATATTTTATACAGTTATCCAGTTTTAGCTTTTTAGCGAAATTCTGACCAACATGTTTTAGCAAAATATGATACCTTTTAGCAAAATGCTAAAAAAACTAATGGCAGTTTAAACCCTGCATACGACTTTTCCAGATGCAAATACGTAACTGGATGTCATGGATGTCTAACCCACACAATCGTACTGCCTGGGTCGGAAAGGGATAAAGTGTCTTGTCTTTGACTTTTACATAAATTAAAATAAAACAATGTTATACGTATAATATTGTTAATATATTGAAAACCTTTTCAAACACTGAATAGATGAAAACAAGAAACGTTGAAAAAGATGAAACGGAAAAATTCAAAAAAAAGATTGCGCCTATCAAACATCCATAAATTGAAACTTGCAAATTCATTACGTTTTCAAGGGTATAGAATGAATGTTGCATGTAAAATAGGTGTTATTTCAGTCTTGTTGTATGCAAATTGCTGAACATTTACAACAAGCTATACCCTATAACACCCCCAAAAAAAAGAGAAAATTTAAACTGAAAAGATATGTGAAAAACCAAATGAGAATCAAACATATTTAAATTCATGCAGCATATTCAATACTATTAACCTAAGTGATAATTTAAAATTAAATTGATTAAAAATTGAGATTAACTTAATTTACGAAAATTCATAAACTTAAAAGTGTCATTTTATTGAAACATAAAATCAAGCTATTGAGTCTTTTCCTACAGATCTTTACTAAATACCTGTACTGATAAGTATAAATGATTTAAGTCCATATTCTTGATTTTTCAGGAGATGAAAAATAAAGTTTAACTAACTAAAAACTAATGAGCAAAATCGATTAGGAAAAAGGGATTAGGTTGGTTTATACCCTTTATACCATTCAGTGATTGTCAATCTTCATTTAATAAAGGGAAAAAATTGAATTAAATATTTTACACGAAAGATTAAATGCTAAATTTCTGACTTGAATCTTTTTTTTACCAATGGATTTTCTCAAAGACTACATGACATGGATTTAAATCCTTTATACCAATCGATAGAGAATGTTTTTTTGAGTCTGACTATGTACTTAACTCAAAATCGACATTTTTGGACTTAAATACTTTGTACTTATCAGTACAGATATATGAATTTGTTTTCTATTAACATGCATTTGAATATGCATAATAAGATTTTGGCATGTAAAAGTTTTATTCAGGCTGGTACTTTCTCAACTAGTTTCCCTGTAAAACTTTTTGGATTCTTCAAATACTACCACATCCACATACATATCTGACAAGACATACTTTAAAAATCTAAATTGCCAATTTAATACCACATTTTAAGGTATCAAAAATAAATAAATAAAATGTTCCATGCAACAAAGCTTTATATAAAAAAAAATAAAAACAGTGGAATGAAAATTTATGTTCCTTGTTATAAGAGCATACAATATGAACCATCACCTGAAGGCATAAGAAAATTTGTTTCTAGATTGACAGCAGTTTTTTCTTTTTTAATATTATATACATACATACATACATACATATATATATATATATATATATATATATATATATAATCAATTTTCACACCTAGAAAGTTCACAATAATTACATTTGCTTTGCTTTTTTTCTTACATTTCGTTTTGAAACTAATAAAGTGTGAAAAATGCACTTTGTTTATTTTTCTTACTTTATAGCTTGAATATGAAATATTAAAAATAATGAATTCTGTGAAAATATGAACAAACTTAACTGATGTGAATATTTTGAATGTGAAATAGAATTAAAAAATATATTAGGTAATAAGTCATTTTATAAACAAATTTTCCCCATTTAATTACATGGGTTTTAGCTCCAGTAAAAATACAATAGGAATTGCATTCTCTTAATTGAAATGTTAAAAACATTCATTTTAATGAGTAGAGTGATATTTCTTCTTGACACTACATGAGCAAAAAAATATGTAACCATTCAGCAGAAACATGTGTAGTAATATATTATATTTAAATAAACTAAAATATAGAGAAACTAACACAAAAACACAGCATAAATGTAAAAATGATTTTATTCAAATTGTTTCCTTAATTAGAACATCAATTCTACAAGAATTAGTCTTCATAAACCCAACTTTCCATTGCTAATTTATAGTTGCATAGTTCCTCTGGCTTAAACCACAAGGCTATTTCTCTGTCAGCACTTGGCAAAGAATCACTGCCATGGATAATGTTCCTTTAAAAAAAGCAAAAAAATCAATATTTAAAATAATTTTTGCTCACTGAAATACATGACAACATATCTTAAAAATAAAATAAGTAATCAATTTCAGAAAATATTGAGAGTGGAAGGCTGATTTTTTATACCAACTATGTGAAAAATACCAGAGCCGGGAATAGAACCCGGGCCTTCCTCTTTACGTGCGGATGCTCAAACCATTGAGCTACCCTGGCTGATTACCAGCTCCCAGCTCTGGTATTTTTCATATAGTTGGTATAAAAAATCAGCCTTCCACTCCAAAATTTGCTGAAATGAACTTTCATGGCTGATGAATAAATTTCTAAATTAAATTAAAATTTCGTGGTCTATTGGAGTTGTGCCATGAATATTAATGTCACTTGATATAGCTGTGTTTACAGACTCAGTGACTTTGCCAACGAATGTTATGTGAGCAATGCCTAGCTGGTAATCAGCCAGGGTAGCTCAATGGTTTGAGCATCCGCACGTAAAGCGGAAGGACCGGGTTCAATTCCCGGCTCCGGTATTTTTCACATAGTTGGTATAAAAAATCAGCCTTCCACTCCAAAATTTTCTGAAATGAACTTTTAAGGTTGATGAATACATTTCTAAATTAAATTAAATAATCAATGTTTATATTTTTAAAAAATCAACAGAACATAATTTATATTAAAAATGCTATGATTCCCCCCCTCCCCCCAGATAACCCAATAAACATTCTATATAACTAAATATTTCAGGGTTCAATCCAGACAAAAATTGGGACCCTTTTGCTGCTCCTTCACAAAATTCAAAGTCATATAAAAATAGACCTTTGATAAGATTTTTTTTTTATTTTTAATGATATTTTGTAAAAATTTTCCATATTTACAGCATTATTTTTAATGAATGTTTATACTAGGTTCAAAGAAAGGCTATTAAGAGGCCTCTCTACTTATCGTCCCTGGAAGCCAGAGCTAATGTCATTCTATGAAGAATTTTGCCCCATTATAACTTAGTATTAATTAATACATACTTTTAAATTCCATTTTCACATTCAGAAACTTCACAACTATTAAACAATTTATCGCTTTCTAAAAATTATTATTTTTTATTTTAAATACTTTATTTTGAGGTTGTAAAATGCAAATTTTTACAATGCGAAATTTTTTCACTTTTGAGCTCAAAAATTAAATCTTAAAAATTTAAAAAATCAATTTTTTAGAAAGCTATAAATTTTTTAGCAGTTGTGAATTTTCTGAAAGTGAAAACGGAATTTAAAAATATGTATTAGTTAATGACCCAGTAGCAGAATTTTTTCTGGCAATCTGCGACAACTATTTACGCATTAGAAAATAATCTGCAGCATAATTTCACAGTGAGTTACAGAAAAATTGCTACTGGATTCAGTAAGCACATTTTTTATCACAAGTTTGCATTTATCTAATGTTTCAAATGAATATTGGCATTTATGCTGATGATGGAAAAAGCTTAAAAACTACAACGCTTTTGTGGAACGTTCAATCACCGATTGTTAGCTATTGGGGAGGAGGGGGGGGGGGGGGGAGAGAGTAAAGCAAATATAAGTGAGATATCGAACAGTTCCACTTCTTTATAAGTTCTAGAATCTAATTAAGCAAGTTTAAGAAATATATTACAGACATTTATGTTGCTGATTTGTTTGATAGCCGATCATTAAATGGGAGTGGGGGGGGGGGATGTCACAAAAAAAATTACATGAGTGAGAAATATTGAACAGTTCTACCTCTTTATAAAATTCAAATTCTCTCTATATATATACAGCATTTTTATCCAATTATTATTTCTGTGGTCCTTTATTTACTTTCTCCATCATTAAGTTTAAGAGTCATTTTTTTTTCCCTTCATTATTATTAATGTCGGCATAAGTATTTTCAATTGTTTTTGTCTCTTATTGGTTCTTAATCTGTACCGCAACATTTTTGTGTCAGTCTTTCTTATATGTTACAATCAGTTCTATTTTTGTTGTGTTGGTATTGTTTTGTATCTATTAATTGCTCAATTTTAAGGTTAAATTTTATTACGATAACTATCATTTATATATATATATAAAATAATAATAATGATCTATTAAGCTTAGTAGAAGCCAAGCAACAGATACTAGATCACTGAAACACCAATGACCAATAAGAAAAAATTTCTTTATGTAGAAGTTCAGAAAAATGAAAAAAATTTTCATCAGGGGATGAAATATACATATCCAAAGAAACCAGATTTAACTATTAACAGCCTGCAAAACAAACGAATCAATAAATCAAAACAACAAATCTTAACTTAAAAACAAACTATATCAAAACCCATGAAAAATAATTTAAGAAACTTAAGAAAAGAAGGAAGGAGGCAGGTGGCAAGACTTGTGACTTGCCTGTGGGGTTAAACTAGTTTCACGCCGGCAACACTCACCCAGCCTGCCAAGACCAGAATAGGAGCCATATGGATCCAAAAATGCAAAACTTCAAAGCAGATGAATAATAATGAAACTACGAAGCAACAATGAAATTTATTGATTGATTACAATGCGTTTAATAGTATGATTAGAATTTTAAGAATAGTTGACAACTCAAAAAAGATATATTCAAACCCGATTCCTATATCCTAGCTTAACCCAAAACCTAAACACAAATAAATAATTTAAAAATCTTACAAAATTTTTAAGTTATAAAGGTGAAAAAATTTTCATTGTTATAAAATTGGTAAACTATTTTAAAAAGAATTGAAAATGCAATTATTAATACACTATGCTAAAATTTTAAAAATCTGAAAAATGAATTTATTAAATTTTTAACCAATTAAGCACGTTGGTACTTAACAAGTTTACAAAAATATGCTTCAACTTTATTGTGTTTAGTTTGTTGTTAAATGCTTATATTCTAAAAATATATTTTTTTATTTAATGTGTCTTTGTTTATTGCTTTTATCATACATGGATGTTTACTTTACTATAATAATTTTGGCACACATATTTAATCATGGATATACATAGTATGGTTATATCAGTTATACACTTATATCAAAACAAATTTCTAGGTACTTATAGTAAAAATTTTTTGAAAGATGATGACCAGACTTGTTGAAAACTAAGCCCAACCCAAATCCAAACTTGAGAAACAAGAAAAAATTTTTATCATCCTGACCCAAAGCCCTTTGGGTAAAATCAGGTTACATGACCTGAAGCAGGACTTTTAATTTGAAAATGAATATGACTAACAAAAGAATAAAAAAGTTTAAACTTTAACAATGGACATAGCATATTACAGAAATAAATTTCAAAAAAAAAAGTTTATCAACATGAACATTTAAAACTTTAAATAAATATAATAAAAGTACACATCAGAAAATACAAACTTTGCTTTACAAACTCTGTTAAGTGTACATTAATACAGAAAGAAAAAATCTAAATTTAGCTGAAAAATCTCATCTTTACAGATTCTACAAAATTTCCCTGAATTTTAAAGAAAGATTCTTTTACCATGAGAAATAAATAACTGCTCTAAATCTTATTTGAAATTTGAATAAAATTTATATTTTCAAAAGAATATTTTGCACTGTGATAACTGAACCAGGAGTCACACAAAAAAGAAAAAAAAAAAACTGAAAAATTAGTGTCAAATTAATAATAACATAAAAAACCAGTAAATGTCAAATGATGCTCAAATTTACACTTAAAAGCCCTATATCTTTTGTATTTTGTATCTGCCAATCAATAAAATTATACAATTTGTTTACATATCACCTGGATAACAAGTGAACAACCAATGAAAACAAAAGATAACTTTTTAAGAAATAGGAAAATACAAATGGATTATATTAAAAACCTCTGATGTCAGGTGTAGCTTCTGAACACAATCACTACTGCTGAATACTTATTTAAGTAAAAATTCAAAAGCAGCAAAGTTGTGCATTATTACCCCCTCCCATCTTCCTTCCTGCCCCTTAATTTTTGAATATGATTACAGAATGCTATTTAATAGAAACTACTGACCCCAGCACTCCCCCCCCCCTTTCTTTTATCTGATGACTTACGTAATGATCGATTTAATATATATATATTTTTTTTAATAAGTATTGAGTGATGATTCTTGAAGTACTTCAATTAGATTGCTAAAGTAATTGTTTTTTGGGGCTTTCATTTATTTTGGACATCCAACACGTTTATAAAGTAATAATACAGTTTAAAAATCATTCTATTTCAGAGATGCCAACTTCTAATGACAAAAAAGCAGGAGATTTTTTAACAGAAATCAGAAGACTTTTTCCAACAAGAAAGTTTGTAAGAAAAATGAGTAAAATAATGCAAATTTAATTTTATGTAAAGCTTTATAAGCTTAGGAGGTAAAACATCAGTATTAAAATTAAATGAATAATATGATTTTTGCAGTAAAACAAACTATAAAAAAAAAAAAAAAAACACCTCAGACATACAGTTGTTTAAAATTTAAGTCAAAATAGACAGATTTGATCATTCTGCTCCTAATATTAAACAATAAGAATCTTAATTATCTTTGTAAAAGAAAAGGTAATAAAGAAATGAAAATATCAGCTATATTCTAATGAAATTTGAATTTAAGTTTTCAATAGTTATGGTATTTAAAAAAAAAAAAAATCTTTTGATAATAAGACATTTTTCATTATGCAAAAATGAAAGTTAAAAATTTATTCTTAGCAAAAATTAGTTTCAAAGCATTGACTAAATAATTAAAACCAAGTGTGAAATAACTATTTAAAAGAGTAAAATCCGCTGTAAAAGGCACGTTAAAAATATTTAAAAGAATTTCAAAAGGTTAAAAAACAGTTAGACAACATGTTTCGTGCTTATTTACTAGCACATCATCAGGTCTCGTCAGATTAACTGACGAGACCTGATGATGTGCTAGTAAATAAGCACAAAACATGTTGTCTAACTGTTTTTTAACCTTTTGAAATTCTTTTAAATATTTTTAACGTGCCTTTTACAGCGGATTTTACTCTTTCAAAGCATTGTATAGTAATTCACATTCAAACTGAACTTGATAAATTGCAGGGCAAGATAAACTTCAATTTTCTTTCAAATTTTTTTACCCAATCCCACAAATTTTAAGCATAAATTAGGCTAAGAGGGACAGATAAAAATTACATCAGAAAAGCAGGAGAAATGAGTGAAAAATCAGGAGCATAGAAAAACAAGCAAAAAGCAGGAGACTTGGCATGTCTGCTATTTATACAGAAAAATTTAGTAATGAGTTATCCCTTTAAAATCATACATTTTCATAGATTAAAACAAAAGTTAAAAAAAAAAAAAAAAAACAGACTAAAAAGAATTTGCACTTAATGGGAAATTAAAAATTCTATGATTAAGAAACCCAAAATGATATCCCAGAGTGGCTGCTGCTTTAACCTTTTCAAAATTGACTGAACTTTTGCTCATTTTCCCAGTGACTCCAGCTGTTTATTTCTTATGAAACATTCTCGACATTAGCGAAAAATTTAGAGTTTTAGAATAGCGAACTTTCAGCAACTGCTTATTTTCACAATTATTTTCAAAATTTCTTGATTTTCCCCAGATCTGTTGCCATGTTACATTCAAATTTGATTCGATCCAAATAAAATCTTATTTTTATTTACAAAAAAGAAAAAGGCATCACCTCTTGAAGTATCTGGTCACAAATCCTTTAAAATGGTAGCACCTATATATAACGGTAAAAAAATATAAAAATTTTAAGCGGTTTTTTTTTTGGTTAAATTTTTTTAATGTATACAATTTTTAATTTATGTTTAGTAACCACTAGGACTGGACGATACATCACGAAACATCAATTTAAAGTACATAATTTGAAACCGATAACGAAATCTTTTAGTTGACGATGTACCACATCCACCATGATTATCACGAATTCAGCTATGAATGTACTGTGAGTGGTTTCCATGAGCTAAACTTTTCATCCTGTGATAGCCGGCAATCACTGATACAAAGGGAAAAAGACTATATGCGTGATATCTGAATGTGGTTTCATCTGAAATCGCCTGTTGAAGGCTATGATCTGAATATTTGTTATTAGCATTTATAATCACAATCTTGCTTTTTTAGGAATCGATTATCAGTTCAGCAATAATGCATGCGTGATATCAGACGCTGGTTTCATTGGAACTCTTTATTCGCTGCTACAATCTGAATATTTGTTATCGCCATTACAATATTAATCTATTATTGCCCATAAGTAAAATTAAAAATTGTTAATGTCATTATTCTTATTAAGAAATAATTGAATAATTTTGTCATTTATTTACATTCATATTTGTTTTTTTTTTTTTTTTTTTCTTTTTTTTTTAAGGTTTTTTTTTTTTTTTTTAGATTTTAACTTATTTCTATTTAAATAATTTTTTAAAAGCTTTTTCATCAGTTTATACTGAATTTTTTTTTATTATTTTAACAGTCATTTAATTTCTTTCAAATATTTTATTATTTCTGATCAATTTATCGAAAATTCAATGTTATTTATTTTTATATTTCATCAAATAAACCAAAGCAATTTCTTTACTCTGATGATTGTTTATTTGAATTTCTTTACTCGTGCTGATTCTTTTATACTAAGAATATAATTTCAGAGTCTGGGGAGGGGAGGGGAAACCCTAATTACTTATTTTAGAAATCAAATATTCTATATAGCATATTAAAATAATTTATATTTTATTTTTAATTTTTTTTTTTTGTGTGTGTGAGTGAATTAAACTATTACTTTCTTCTATTTATAAAAGACAAAAATATTGGGTTCATGAGAATTTCTGTTACTAGTTTTCGATGGATATTTACTCATTTTTGGGTATCCTAACACAGGATTCAACCATTTTTAGAAAACATCTGTCGTGCGTTAGTAAAGGGCAAAACTGGGAAAATTCATTAGTGGCCAGTGGCCGGTACTGTCAGTTTCATTAGTAGCCACTTTTTTAAGTTAGTGGCCACTTTTCACATGATAAGACTATTTCTTTCAGACTGCAAAAAGCATTGTCACCATTTTGCGGTATAATTATCACAAGAAAAATATGAAAATAAGAAATACATATAATAATAAAATTAACACAGGGACACTGAAATTGTAATTTCGCTCTTTTTAAAAATCCTAAATTGCACATCCTAAATTAAAATCTGCTTAGAGCTGTAATAATAACAGCAAAAGTTTTTATCTTTCAGATAATTCAGTAGTACTTTTTTTTTTTCAATTTATTTAAGTGAAATAAGCTGTTATCATTCACAGTTCACATTGATATTTTCTAGTAAATGAATCAGCTGATTCATCATCATCACAAATTTTACATGGTCCTGTGTAAATACAGTTAGCAGTTTTATTATTTTTTCTTATTTTTAAAGACACACTTTTTAAAATGATTTTATTTCAATAGAGTTAAAATATTTCCTCTTAAAAAGTATAGATATGGAAACTTAGCTGCTTCATTAAAAATAATTTACTTAGCTGCCAAATTTGTAGCTTTAAAAATAGGGAGATTTCTGCTTTAAAATGGGAAGGAAAAAGGAAGATTTCTACTCAAAAGAAAGCAAATACAATTTTTTTTGAAAAATGCACATTTAAGCCAAATCAAATTTTGATACACACATTTGTCAAATATCTTAAATGGGTTAAATATACATTAAATACTATGGAGATAATAATGGAAAAAGATTGTGCTTTGCAGGACATTTGATCATTAACTGCTAGTTGAAATGGAGCGCACATGTGTGTGTGTGTGTGGCAGGGGGGGGGGGATACATCTATATACTTCTTTATAGGTTCTAGAATCTAATCAAGAAAGTTTTAAATGAATATTTACATTTATGTTATGGATGGAGAGAGATTGTAAATCACAAGGTTTCAGTGGAACATGTAATTGCCAATCGTTGGAGGGGGAGGGGGGGGGGGAATTACAAGAATTATGAGTAAGAGATATTAAACAATTCTACTTCTTTACAGATTCTAGAATCTAATAAAGTAAGTTTAAAATAGATATTTATATTTTTGCAGCAAATGGAGAATGATTAGAGATTATAAAGCTTTCTATAAGATGTGTGATCACAGATCGTTAGGGGGAGGGAAGGAGGGGGGGGTTCCAAAAATTATATGAGTGAGATATATTAAACAATTCTACTTCTTTATAGGTTGTAGAATATAATAAAGCAAGTTTAAAATGAACATTGACATTTATGCCATGGATGGAAAAAGATTGAAAATCACAAGGCTTCGATTGCCTATCGTCGCTCGATTTTTAGAATCTTTTAATAATCAAAAAAAGTGGCGACTTTAGTGGCGATCGATGTATAATTTTTAATCGCCACCTTTTTTTATTTAGTCGCCATGTGGCCGGTGGCGACCGTTAATTTTGCCCTTTATGCGTTAGCACAATTTTGTGGATATTGTAACTCATTTAACCAAAGGACTGAATTCAATAAAACTTTACATTTGGTCCAACCTTTACTTAAAATGGTGTTGATTAAATTTTGGAATATAGCACCAAATAACAACTGTTGCCTCTTATCTGTCACTGGGAAGCAGGGTATTTCTCCAAATTTTGATGCTGAGGAAATTGCATGAATTCCAATGGCAAACACACATTCAGTCTACAGAGAAGAGGTAAAAGTAGCATTCATAATACTGGGGTGTTTAGAATACAGAGAGTTCATCTTATGTTAAATCTATGGAGTTTCTCTGGGACTGTCGTAATGTGTTCATAATACTGGGATGTTCACATTGTTCAGACAGAGAATCCACTGTATTTACTTACAGCTGCATCACACGACAGACTTTCGCCTAGCATTTCACTCAACAAAACACAGCAGATTATGGAAAAGATTCAAGGTGAGCAGGTAGTCATCTTTTTTTGACCACCTCTCTGACAAGTTCATGTGGTGTTGTGTAAAACGTTGGGCAAAATCTCTTGTGTGATACAATCATCACAGTCAAATTACATTTGAAATCTGGCAACTTTAAGAAAATACATTTTCTTGATATAAAACTAACTGTAATATTTCTATTTACCTTCCAACTTGAACACAGAGATCCCCTCTTAAAGAACCTGGCTGTGAATCCATTGGATTGGTTGCACCTATAATATCTCTGGCTGTCTTCACAATATTCAAACCTTCCCATACCTAAAAAATGAAAAATTCAAAAAAATATTAATAAATATTTGCAAAAAAAATTCACTATGAATTTTAATAGAAGTATCACAGTAAATTGACGTCCAAGAGAGAATTGCTTAAATTGATGCTTGTTTACCAAACAAAAAGTTTTAATAAACAGACTGTTATACATAATTAATGCTCGAAGAAATAGATTTAATGTTAAACATTCATTTAACAACAGTAGGGCACCTTTTTTGCTAATTTTTTTTTTTTTTTTTAATATATATATATGGGCAGTTTTTTTAAACCTTATTTCCAAATTATTCTGCTATATTCTAACATTAAAAACTTTTGTTTATATGAGAAGTAAACTTCACTTATATGTTTTTAGCTTAAAAATTTTCAAGTTTGAAATTCATTTCAGAGAAAAAAAAAGTAGTCATTTATGCTTTATTCTTGTCTTTTACAATTACTTACAGCGTAGATTGAAAACCAAACTGATAGCGTAGGAAAGTTTAAGGAAAAAAAAAAAAAAGGTGGGCATGGAATTATGACACATCTACTTAGGATTTCTTTCAAAGAAAGTGGGAGATCCAAGCAAATGCTTTGATTTCCTACACTTTATTATTATTAAGAGCGGACAATACCTTATCTCGCCGACAGTCGTGGTCCATGTTATTCTATGAGATAATTTACTTCCATAATAACTCAATTTTTTTTTTTTTTTTTTTTTTTTTTAATTCTGTTTTCACTCTTGAGAGGGGATAATACCATACCTAATCTCGCTGACAGCCAAAGGCCCACGTTCTATGGGAAAATTTGTTTCAACAATAACCCATTATTTAATATTTTTTTTTATTCCATTTTCACCACTCACAAAATTCACAACCATTAATTAGTACTTATTTTCTAAAAAAATTTATATTTTGAGTTATGAATTTAAAAAATCAATTTTTAGAAAGCGCATACTAATTTAAAAATTGTAAATTTTCTGAATGATAAAATGGGATTTAAAAAATATACATTAGGTAATAAGTGATGATTGAAAAAAATTTCCTATAGAATAACATGGGCTGCAGCTGTTGGCGAGAACAGGTATAGTCTGCTTTTAATTGCTTTTTAAGAATAAGGTTTAAAAAATTAAAGTTTTTATAATTAATTAAGGTTATAGCATCTTGTCATCAAAACATAACTATGTAATATATGAACATAAAACTTAATCTTCCTTATGGATATTATATATCAGGAATCACTCTAGAACAAAAAAGGACAAGGTGCACATTATAGAAGGGCAATTTTTATGTAAAGGGCATATCATATCCGAAAAAGGGCAAATTTTGTAAAGATTACCACCCTGCTGAAACGCTCTAGAGTGATCCTTATATATTTCTAACCTTTACACTTTAATGCAAAATCTTTTAACTATTTTTAAATTATAAGTGCATTGCAGTAAAAACAACAGCTGAGTGAACAATTATATCTGGTCAGTGGTAATGATGGTCAGAAGGTTAATCATAAGACTGCTATAAATTACATACTTGCTAATAGTGCTGCACCGAGTAGCACTTTGGCCGAGTAGCCGAATACCGAGTACTCGGCCTTTTACTACTCGGCCGAGTACCGAGTAGCCGAGTACCGAGTAGTTGTAAGAAAGAATAATTGATGCATATATGAAGAAATTTGCACATCTTAAAATTAAAGAAAAAGGCTTTTGAACATAAAATTTAGTTAAATGGTAAACAGCATGCTTTCATGCAGAATTTTTGTAGTATATATACATAATTGGGTTCATTGCTGTATTTTGATACTTTCAGCATAGTGGATTACTAAAACCATAACTGATAACATAACTTTATTCTTAACATCTTTTTTAGATGTGAAATTATCATCCTCAGATAATTCTTAGAGAATATAAAAGTTACTAGGCACTAAGGCTTAATTTAAGATAGATGAAATTCACATATGAAAGGGGAACATTAAAATATTTTATAATTTCAAACATGATAGGCTTCATTAATCTACAGATTGTAGAAATGTAAAATGACAGGTGGTTTTGGGCCATAATTGGCAAAACAACAGATCTGATTATGAAAATAAGTTTTAAACCCAGTGGCAGAATGTTTTGAAACTGTCTGCGACAGGCTTTTAAAATTTCATAATTTGTCTGCAAAATTTGCGTGTAATCAGGAGTGAAAATGGCTTACACTCAAAAAGCCTGAAAGCTGATGGGGACGAGGGAGGGGGGGCTTAACATCAGTGGTGATCTTGTGCAACAATACATGAATACAATTTTACTACAAAACGATATAGTATAAACAATTGTATTCATCTTATTCAATTAAATATTTTATAGCAATGTTTGACACAACACAATATAAATAATTACAAATAATACAAGTATTAGTTTTAGTTTTGATACAGAAATTTTTATAAGTGAATTGTTATCCGAAAGTTGCAGACAAATTTTTTTCTCAGTGCAGACAAAAACTGTCCGCAAGCCATTTTTCTGTGTCCGAGACTATGTCGCGGTGTTTCTGCCACTGGGATTTTAAATGACGTTTGATGAATTTATACTCTGTATTTACCTTTTTTATACATAATGTAAAATGCCATAAAAGCCTTTACTCTGTTAAATGCCCCCTCCTCTTTTCACATTATTATTTATTTATTTATTATGTTCTTAAAATACTAAATAAATGCACCTTTTGCTCAACGGTAGACTGTATCCGAATAGGTGATAGCTTTTTACGTTATTTTGTAGTATAAAATTCAAAATCAATCTTTCGTTACCGATTTGAAAGTGTCTTACTTTTATTTCACAAATGTATAACGAAAATTTTGTGTTAATATTTCATAAAGGTTCTGTTTTTTTCTAAAATATTTTATTTTTGTCTGATTTATAGATTCAATCTTATGTACTAAGTTTTTATAAAATAATGCATATTACATTCATACAAGATAGTTATAATTAAAAGCTCATATCATAAATCATCTCTATACTAAGTTTAGTAACAGCCCGTTTTAACTGCAGAAAGCTGTTATAGCAAAAATTTTAATTATAATGACTCTGTATTTACATTTTTATATTTTTTTAGTTTAGTTATAAAATAAATATCTCTCATTAACACATTTCTTTCAATGATGCATAAAAATAGTGAAATTCCCACAACTACTCGGTATTGGCCGAATACATAGCCTAAATTTGGCCGAGTACCGAGTACTCGGCAAATAGGCCGAGTAAGCCGAGTGCCGAATATATACCGAGTACTCGGTACAGCTCTACTTGCTAACATTGAGAAGGAGCTCTCAATATCTTGGCAGCCTTATTTAACACTGAATTTATAGTCTTAGTTTTAAATCACATAAAAAGTTGCCCATTTAATACAATACAGTGAAGCACAGATAATATGGAAATCTATAATCCAGCACTAGTAATCTTTTTTTTTACTTTTCCCCTTCTCCGCTCCTAAATTGCAGTATTTAACAGGCCACTTGCAGATGACTTTGGAGTAATATACTTGCCAACTTTTATGGATCATCGCTACAGTTTATGGATTTTTATTTCATTTCACCGATTTATAGACAAGAATTTTCTAAGATGCTTGCCGAAAAAGAAAACGAACCATCTTACTGAAGAATGAGAGTATAATGATTGAATTACATTGTTAGCGTCTCAAATCTAGCACAAATACACACGCTCAAAATTCTATTTATCAACAAGAGTAAAAAGCCACGTGCTTTTGCAGGATTGAAGGTGTTTACCGTTCTTATTTCAAACATTTTAATTATTTATTTTTTTAATAGGACATACATTATGGTAGTATACATTTTTAAAACTATTTTTAAAGAAATATTTCTTTTGATGTTGTGATTGACTGACAAATTTTGATACATTTTCAGAACACCTATAATCAATCACCCTCTATTTTTTGCTGATTCTGAATTATCAATGCTTAACAGTAATAAGTGTCATAATCATTAAATATATCACTCCCAATATAGGTTTTCGAGCAGAAAAACATTTTCAAATCATTCTATAATACGGTAATAAAAAAAAATCTGGAATAATGTAAATATCAAGAGTTATCACTAAAGTTGCATATTAAATATATATCAAGTTATATCAATGTAAACGTACAGAAACACATTTTGTGATTATTACTTTAATTGAAAAAGATTTGTAACACTGAAAATTTATTTGAAATGTTCAATATTGAAAATATAAGTTTCAAAAAAAAAAAAAAAATCTATGATAATTTAATAAAAAAGGAAAAAAAAAAAAATAAATAGAAATATTTCTTGAAATTTACATATTTAAGCTACCATCAAAAAGTTTCTATCCTGTGTGAATTATATATTTTTTTTAATTTTATTGACCCACTCTGTGGTTTTAGTGTTAACCTGGAACTCGGGGCTCAGATAACTGGGGCTCTACTGAATTTAATATGGATTAATAAATTGAAGTATTAGTGTATTACAAATTGAGAAAACTCAAAAAAGGAAAATCATATTGAATTTATACACAAATGCAACTTAAACCTACCACATATATTTAGCCAAATTTAAGTAATATATATATATTTTTAATTAGTTATAAAACAGAACATCAAACAAAAAAATTCTTTACCATAGGTACTACAGGTCCCATTTGCATGTACTGCACTAAAGCAGGGAAGAAAGGGCGTCCAGCTAATTCTTCATAATGTTTTTCTAGGAGACCTTGAGAAGCCTAATGAATAAAAATTAAATAAACAGGGATTAAAAGAGAATACACTTGAACAATGCATGGTCTCATTTTCAATAACTCATGGAAAAAAATTATGTTTAGGCAGTGATGCTGTTCATGCACTGTAGCATGTATATAAATTACGAAAACAATCGAAGGCAGAACGTAAAAAAATTGCTGTGTTGCACCCCAGGGGATGTGCAATTTCTGTTCTTAAACAAAATTCAGACTGGGAGAAAAAAAAAAAGCAAATTATAAAACATATTTCTTTTTTAAAACTGATATTTTTCTCATACATACCTGCAACATTAAAGGATCAAAATAACAGATTTTATAAAGTAGACTTAAATAACATTGATTTTTTTTTTTTTTTTTTTTTTTTTACATATGACAACATTTAATAGTTATTCCATGGCTTAAACTGTCAAAAAACTTGTATGTGCAAGTTAAACTTATTTATTCAATAAAAATCTAGTAATTATTAATTAAAAATAGTGCTATCTATTAAGATGAAAGAATTTTTTTCAGTAAAAGCAAAAATCTTGCTTAAAAAATTGAAATTTTGAATAAATTACAGGTATAACTTTTAAATTGTTTCGAATAAGGGTGAAATGTGTGCGAATAAGGGAGAGTGGAACAGAGTCCTAAAATAAGGGAGTCTCAGCTGAAACAAGGGAGAATTGCTCAAGTATGATCAAGCTATATCAGAGATCGAGACTTCAAGCACCAGTTTGCCGTCGAGAAAGCTGGGGTGCCCCAGCGAAAACATTCCGGCCAAGAGAACATGGAATTTTTAAAAGGTTGTATTTTAAATTAAAAGCTATCTAACCGGAATTTTTGGAATGGGGTCTCAATGGGATCAGGAGTTATGACAAAAATTTTAAACATGTAAAAATGTAATATACTCAATTTTCCTCAGACAGTTTCAGGAGGGCACTGCACCCTGCCTGCCCTATGACTGAAAAAAATAGCACCTTTCTTGCCCTTAATCTAAAAAAAATGTGCCCTTAATGCCTTTTATTGAAAATAACCTTCAAACTGAAGATATCTTATAAATTTAAATAAATGTATTGTGCATAACAATCAACAATCTTTCATCATACCTCAGTAACAAGCAAAATTAAGGTGTAAAGAAAGTTAAAATTTAAAACTTTTTCTTCTATTTATAATTAAAATCAAAATTTTAAAATAACTGTCTTGATTTTAAATGTTAAAGGTGCCTTTAAGTATCCAAAATTGCCATCATGTATCTAGAAAATGCTTTTTTTTTTTTTTTTTTTTTAATTAGCAGTGCCCTGTCCTTTTTTAAATTTGAAGGAAACTGTTATACTTAACATAAATTGTGATGTGATACATCATAATATGACCTAATTTTTAAAGTTTAAGTAGTATTCAATACTAAAGAAAGCATAATTGCATAATCAAATAAAATTTATGTATAACATAATTATGCTTAACTAAATAAATTTATTATATTAAAAATTTAATTTAAATTTTATATTTAAAAGATAGCTTTATATTAAATGTATATTGTGGCTAAGTTTCATTAGGATGAAATTTTTAGAGTGGTATTTAAGTGAGATCATAAAAATTATAGATTATGAATTAATGAAAAAATACTTGAATAGTGAGAAAAAAATGTTTGTATAGGAAGAAAATAGGAATGCACTGAATATTCGGTATCTATTCAGTATTCAGCCATACTACAGATATTTAGTTTGGCCGAATCTCAAACTATTTGTCTAGCCGAATATCAAATTATTCGGCTAGTTGGAATATAAAAATTCAAATTTTTAATCATTTAAAAAAATTTTACTATTTTTAATTTTCATTAAATTACGATTTTTCAGAGTAATTAAGAAACAGATTATATTTAAATGAAAAAAATTATTTTATCTAGTTTCAAGTAACATGAGAGAAAATTATTAGTTACATTAATCATAACAATTAATAATATCTAACAAAAGTTGCCTTTATCAATAACAGTATAACGACAGGGGTCGATCCAGGTTTTAATTTTTGGGTCCCTTTTTTGTGAAAAACAAAATATTTTTGTGAAATTTATTTATTTTTGTGAAATATAAAATATTTTTGTGAAAAAGTAAAATACTGTGCAAAATTTTTCGTTTTTACAATCATTTTATGTAATGTTTAATATCAGGTTAATAGTTTCGTTGAGCCAAATTAAGGCATTAATTAAAAATAATACTGAAAACATGAAAACATTTAATAAAAGGATCATTTTTATTTTAAAAAAATCTTGTGAAGGGACTCATTTTATGAATTTGAATTTTGTGAAGGGTCCCTTTTCATGGATTTGAATTTTGTGAAGGGTCCCTTTTTATGAATTTAAATTTTGTGAAGGGTCCCTTTTTATGAATTTGAATTTTGTGAAGGGGCCGCAAAAGGGACCCAAATTTTGCCTGGATCGACCCCTGAACGATATATGTTTCTACGGATGAATTAAGAAAGAGAGAACATAATTCACATGATGTTGCTATTTAGGAAGCTTCAAGAAATTAAAGATCACATTCAAATCTGGCAAGAAAAATGACAAGGCATAAAATAGTTTTTAACTTGTCATTCGTTGTTACTTTTAGATTGATTTTTCTCAAATGCAGCATTTCTGGGTTGCTTTTTTTTTTTTTTGGAGTGGATGCGAAAATAAATTTTATGTGTTTATGAAGAAGCCTAACTGTTAATGATTTTCTTTGACTGTGAATTCAGCATTGCACAACTATTTATGTGTAGTAATATTTCTTAATATTTTTCTACATTTGTATAAACCACAGTTTCTGAATAGTAGTTTTTTTATAATATTTTTTGCAAAATTAAACAAATAAAATATTAGTAAATGTAAATGGTAGTATTGAAAAAGTTTGCAAAAAATTAGGTGACTGACACCTGAATATAAGAGTAAATCAGCCAGCCCAATATTCAGTCGAATAGTTAGTATTCGATTGGCCGAATATTCAACATTCAGCCTTAACTCCTACATAATTTATTTGTAGGAAAATTCAATTGTCTCATTATGAAAAATGTTAACTTTAATTGGATTTAGCAGTCATATGAATTCACTATTTTAGTCTTATTATATCAATTTAATAGCAGAAAAACTAGAATTCTGGTACTCAAAAAAAAAAAAAAACAAGAAATAAGTTAAACCCGCTATCAGTGCATTGCCATTATACAATTACTATTATTTATAATTTCGACATTTACTAGAAAGAATGCTGCTGAGGACAGTGGGAATTTCCACAGGAAAGCTGCTTCAACAATTGTTTGAGTTTGAAGCAAAGCAAGGTTTCTTATTATATTATGTTTTAATTAGTTTTATATGCTCCAATTTTTAAATCTTAAAAGTTACATAAAATTATATTTATAAGATTGACAAAAATATTTTAGAAAAAAATTATGTAAAACTTACTTATATAAAATTCCAGTTATCCTCAAGGCAGAATTTAGATGACTGTCACAGAAGAAAAATTGTCGCTTGCAGAAAGATTTGCTCATAATTAAAAATATTCCCACATTTCAGTAGAAAACAGAAATTTGTATTATATTTAAGATGCTTCTACTATATTAACAATATGCTGTGTAGAAGAATTGTTTTGTTTTTATATATTAACAGTAATACCTTTATAATTAAATACACATAGTACGTGCAAATGAATGAGGCTTGTCACAGTAGTGCTGACTCTAGGCTAATTTGGCAGGGTGCTCCACCCTGCTGCCCTTTCAAACCCATGTCAGCAGCCTGCTGCCCTTTTTCAACCCATTTTAGCACCCTGCTGCCCTTTTAAAAACATTTCGACTCCAAATAGCTTTTTCTAACATTTTAAATGTTCAGAGGCCTTTAGATACTTTTCTTTCTGATTTTTCAACTTTCTAGAAATAGTTCTACAGCATTCCTGGAAGAACAAATGCATATAGCCTATATATATATATACGCATGCAAAATTAGTATTTTACTTTTGTTGCGTGCAAAAATCGCAACATAGATGACGGCAAATAAACGCCTTTTTTATTGAATTCGGAACAGCTTAACTATACGGCACCCATTGCTTATTGCCGTTGCCGATGTTTTGATCACGTGGTATGATGGTGTTTTGATTCGGTTTGTGAGTCGGAACTGCGAATAGTTTCACAACGTCGTGAACCGAATCAAAATGTCATGAAACGATACTTTTCATTATTATGAAACATTTTTTTATGTTTCACTATGTTTTCTGCTGTTTGCTCGCTTCGCGAGCATTGAAAAAAAAAAAAAAAACATCACTGGATGCCCCTAATTCGTGGAGCATGAATCAGTAAAAGCATGAAAATTCATGGAGCAGCGGTCACTATGTTTTCTGCTGTTTGCTCGCTTCGTGAGCATTAAAACCAAAAAAAACATCACTGGACGCACCTAATTCGTGGAGCATGAATCAGTAAAAGCATGAAAATTCATGGAGCAGCGGTCACTATGTTTTCTGCTGTTTGCTCGCTTCGCGAGCATTAAAACCAAAAAAAACATCACTGGACGCACCTAATTCGTGGAGCATGAATCAGTAAAAGCATGAAAATTCATGAAGCAGCGGTCACTATGTTTTCTGCTGTTTGCTCGCTTCGCGAGCATTAAAAAAAAAAAAAGAAAAAAAATCACTGTATACCCCTAATTAGCGATGCATGAATCAGTAAATGTTACGTTTCGATACAACAGAAAAAAGTATCGATACTCTGAGACAAAATATTCTGCCATGGGGATAGTTTATGTACAAATTCAATTTTGTTTTATTTTTGCCAAGTTTCATCAAATTTTTTTCAATTCTGCCGTCTAGCATCTTGGAATTTTTACTAAAGAGTGGACAAAGTGATCTTGGTTGAGTCAGGAATACTTAAGGAATTTGATTTAATGGTGAAATAATTAAATTTAGAAAAACCTGCTATTTTAACCATTAGTCTACATACATGGTATTTAAACTTTAAAACTTCTTCACACCAGTGGTGTACCAAGGCCTCAGGTCATGAGGGGGCCTCCAAAAAAAACTTAACCTTCATGCATATATATTTGGTGACATTGCTGTGCCATTATTTTAACCTGAAAAATTCCCTGCAGTTCTTTAAGCCGTAGGTTCCTGTCTAAAGAGCCTTAAATGTACAAAATGTGACCATAGAGCAACAACTCAAACACAAAAAAAAAAAAAAAAAAAAAAAAAAAAAATCAGTTATGTAAAGCCTAATTAAGGCAGCACAAGTGGTACCAATGCCCTTGGCCTTCTTGTTGAGTGTTTAACTTCTGAATCAATCGTAAAATTTATTTCAGTGCCTTTTTATAGTAATTTTAAGTGAAGAGGTGCTAGGGGCCTCTAAATATTACGGGCTTCAGTGCAATTTTCGCCCTCGGCGTCGAGAGTTGTACGTCCGCCATTGCTTCACACACCATAAAATTAACACAAGCGCTACATATTTTGAAAGGAACGATAATGTTTGTATAGATTTTATGGTACATAAAGAAGTTTTAACATTTAAATATTTATTGTACGACAGTTCTTTCATTTATAATTCTATATAATGCTTAATATCAATTTAACAAGAGTTTCGTTGTAGAAATATAGGCACTGATTAAAAATAATACAGTGAAAACATAAAAACTTTATAACAATTCACTTTTATAAAATATAAAATTTCGCGAAAGGGCATCAAATTTTTAAAAATTTGGAGTTTTGTGAAGGAGCTAATTTTACAAATATAAAATTTTGTGAAGGGGCAGCAAAAGGGTCTTAATTTTTGCCTGAATCAACCCATGCTTCAGTCAAAATATTAGCAAGCATTCCAGTATTTTAAAACTTTTTTTTTTTCAATGAGTAAACAATTTTTATATCATTTAATATGTACTTACTTGCATAAATTTCATCGCCACCAACTTGAAACCTTTCTTCTCAAATCTTGATATAATCTTTCCAACCAAACCTCTTTGAACACCATCAGGTTTTACCATGATGAATGTTCTTTCCCGATGTTCGGCCATTTTTTAATAAAGTAAAATTAAAAGGTTTATTAATTAAAAGTATTTAACAGGTTATTAATTTATCAGTTGGGGTGTAACCAGTGATGCCAGATGGTCGAAAATTATTTCCCCAAATAGGTCTTAAAATTTCCCCAAATCAGGGGGTTTTTTCAAAAAAATCCCCAACCTAATTTCTACTAAAAAGGGAAAATAAAAATGTTTTTCTAAAAGAAATATTAAGCAGATTTAAATGGATTTAAGAGCAGATTTTTCCCCAAATGAAGGCAATTTTTGAAAAAAATCCCCAAATAACAATAAAGCTATTGAAAATCCCTGATCGTAGGGATAAATCATTACGTTGCCAACATTGACAGAAAGTTGAAGAATTCCCCAGATTTGTCCCCAAAAATTTTAGAATTCCCCAAAAAAGTCCCCACAAACATTCAGTCCCCAAAATTGTCCCCAGAAGCCTCAAAAATCCCCAAAATGGGGACAAAATCCCCAATCTGGCATCACTGGGTGTAACGCAATGGAAACAACGTGGACAAGAGAGTGAGAGAGAGAGAAGAGAGAAGAGGGAGCGACGCACAGTGTTGCCAGATAGTCTAAAGTCAATTTCCCCAAATCAAGATTTTTTCCCCAAAACAAAATCCCCAACTCAATTTAAAATAAAAATGTACAATTTTTTTTTAGAAAAAGTTGAAAAATATTAAATACATTTGAGCTCAGATTTTTTTTCCAAATGAAGCTCTTTATAGAAAAAAATCCCCATTTACAAAAATAAGTAATCAGTACGTATCAAGTACTTTGCTAATTCCTGAAATCAGGGAATACATGTGGAGAAAAAAGAAGATAAATTAAAATTTATAATCAGAAGGTTGAAAACGTTGCTTTTCTATTTCTGAAACAGCATCCAGAATTGATAATACATTATCATCTGATAAATTTAATCATTTTTTTTTCTGTGAGATTCTAGGTTTAAAAAAAAAAAATGTATCTTACTAATTTAAAAGAGTAAAATCCGCTGTAAAAGGCACGTTAAAAATATTTAAAAGAATTTTAAAAGGTTAAAAAACAGTTAGACAACATGTTTCGTGCTTATTTACTAGCACATCATCAGGTCTCGTCAGTTAATGAAAGCCACCGAGCTTTATCTTGTTGTTCTAAGAAAGGCTGCCATAGGGTTGCTAAGTCTTTACTCAGCCTTTCTTAGAACAACAAGATAAAGCTCGGTGGCTTTCATTAACTGACGAGACCTGATGATGTGCTAGTAAATAAGCACGAAACATGTTGTCTAACTGTTTTTTAACCTTTTAAAATTCTTTTAAATATTTTTAACGTGCCTTTTACAGCGGATTTTACTCTTTTAAATAGTTATTTCGCACGTGGTTTTTAATTATTAGGCTGGGATTGCGGTGCCTCGTTCTTATCTTAAATGTTACGAACTTTCGTAGATGGGCGTGGTTAAGAACGATCTTAACTTGGTATTGCGGTGCCTCAAGCGTAAGTCCTCCGTGTGTCCCACTGAGCTGTTCTTCAGCTCAGTGGTGTGTCCTCGTAAGAGAAAGCCAGCCAGCCAATGGGAGACGCAGAGCGAGTTCTGTTGTGATTGCGCGCGCATCCAGTTACGATTCCACGTAAGATAGCTCTGAGGTTGTCGTAAGATAGTGAGGCACTGTCTCATTACGGCTGGGATTGCGGTGCCTCGTTCTTAAGTTTTATCTTAAATGTTACGAACTTTCTTAGATAGGCGTGGTTAAGAACGATCTTAACTTGGTATTGCGGTGCCTCAAGCGTAAAGCGGGCTTCACACTGGCCGTTCCGCACCGCTCCGCGAAACTAGCGCATGCGCAATGATGAATTTTGTCAACGCAACGGATGAACGCAAAGCTCTCTTGCGGAAAACGTTGACTTCTGTCTGTGCTAGAAATGAACGTTCTCGCCGCTGTCGACCGCAAGCAGTGAACCAATCAGATTGTTGAATGAGAAACTCACTTCCTTCATGCTTGCCTCGCGTGTAACTTTGGTGGATTGTTTATGTTTGCTTCAGCATTTGATATGATGTTTTGAATTTTGAATAAGAAAATACATGATTTCTATCACTGAAATATCTCAAGATACAAACATTTGTTTGATTTGAGTCGGCTAAAAGATTACATAGAGAGGAAAAATAGTACATGAAAGGTAAATATAAATTTTGACCTTAATAACGTATCAGGTTAATTGTATATTTATTTTAGCATTTAAAGTTTGTTTTCGATAAATACTAATAATTCGTTCATATTTAAAGACTTTTTAAACTTATGCGAGTTGCTTATGCTTTATTATTTACTAATTGTTTCACTTTGGAAAGTGCCTACTATCTCTTATATTATTAAATAAGTATTTAATTACTATTATATACTCGTTTTACTTTGTTTGAAATAGGAAAAGTATGCTTTTGTGTAAAGTTATCAGTTTTCCTTCACAAATTTCTGCTTTTTTTTTTCCCGATCACTAATAAGTGATCCTAATTTTTCAGATATTATTGATGTATATATAGCAGAAAATCTGTTTATTTATTTATTTTTCTTTAAAGAGGGTCTAGATATGGGTTAGGACCCCTTATAAAGACCCCTCTGGCTCTAGTGCAGTCAATTAGCCTTAATTCATATTCTATAACCAATCTTAAAAGAGGGGCACCAACCTTGTAGCTTATGATAAGCATTATAAGCACAAGGTTGGTAAAACATTGTTGAATTTTAATTTCCTCTTACATGAATGATTGTCACTTATGAATTTCCTTTAAACAAGTTTTGAAGCACTATCTTGCTACTTTCTTACTTTTTAAGACTGTTAAGTGTAATGTTCAGGATAAAATAAAACTAAATCGTCATGTATTTTTGTCCATGCTCATCATTTTGATTTTTTATGATAAATTTTACTTCTGATTTCAAATTGTCATAATAAATTTTTTAGTACAATACTTTAATATGCAGTTTTCAGATAACACACAGCACTACACAAAGCCAGTTAATTCTAATAAATTAAGAATTTGGTCGCTGTAGAAGTTTTAGAGAATATATGTATATTTTATTATTTCATGTTTAAATTTTCAACAGTATATGTAAGCATGTTTTTTCCAGTTTGATGTAAATGAAGCATATGTATATGGCAGGTTTACTTGAAACAGTCTTCCACTTTTGATTGCCAGCTGGATTACATTTATAGGCACAATTTTTATACTGTGTCTATTTATGTAATCTAGTTAGCGTATGTGCCTAGATGCCAAATGAAGCGGTATGCTAAAATCCAGGTGTAAAGGAAGAAGAAATCTAAGATACATACATCTGAAGATGTGCCGAAGCTGACTGCTAAAGGATCCTTATGGTAAAGTTTAGGTAAATTGTAATTCTTCTTAAATTTTAATCCTTCATCAGCTTAAGCATTTTTTTTTTTTTTTTTTTTTTTTTTTTTTTGAAATTATTTATTTACATAAAGTTCTTAACACTGTGTTAAAATTGTTATAATTTCAAATGCACAGTGTGTAGGATTGGTATCAAATTATATATATGTGTATTTTTTCCCGATGTATACACATACGTACATATGTATTAGTGATTGCTGCAATACAGAATTTTGTGTACTTTTTATGCACGGTCAAGTTTAGGGAATTAAGCTAGCAAACTATTATTCGACACTTTTATGGTTTAAATCACTGCTTTTTATTATTTCATTAAATTCATTGAAATTCTTAATTGCATAAATTTTTGAAATATATTTAGGAAGACTGTAAAAATTAATTTTATCATAGAAATAATTCAAATTTCTAAGTTAAAATTTTTCAGGTTATTTTTACTTCACATTGTCTTGATAATGTTACAAGATTTTTTTTATCTTTTAACCACTGGTGTCCCATCAGTGGCCGAGAGGTTCTGCTCACTAAGCTGACAATCAGACAGTATCAGGTTCAATCCCAGGTCTCCAGTTATGCTTTTCGTCTTAGCCACTTAGAATTTTCTGTGATTTTCTCCAAAAACTAGCACAAGAATAGGCTAAGACAATTTAGTAGAGCCCCTCGAAGGGTAATTCACCCAAATCATGTGGTCATTAAACCTTAACATGTACACCACAACACCGAAGCTGATAGACAGGACACACAAGGTTTGAACCCAGGAATACTAATGTATGTTTGGAAGTAAAGCCGACGGACTGCATTAGGGTCTTAGGCTCTGAAGGAGGAGTCCTCTCTTTGGAGGTCTTTCTGAGGTGATCTAGTCCGTGTTTATACAAGTTTAGGAGAAAATCATGGAAAACTACTAGCGGCTAGAATGGCAAGTGCAATTTGGGACTAAATCCAACACCTCATGTCTACTCCCTTTGAGCACAGAACCACTTGGCTACTGGTGGACTGGGCTAGTAATGTAAAATACCTGAGTATTTATTTTTCAAAGAACACTGTTAGAATAAAACATTTGTATTTATGTATAATATGATATTGCTAAGTACAAAAAGAGATAGAGAGAGGAAATATATGTAAAATTAAAAGCATTTGAGCCTTTTTAAATTTTTTTTAATTTTATAAAACCAAAAGATTTAATCATAAAAAACCTGTTAAAATAATCTTAAAATAAAACAAAAATTGGGTCTAAACTTTTAATGTTTATAGTCATTTCTTTTAATGTAACAAAGTATACTAAAAGTTTTGTAATAACTTCAAAAATAAAATATTACAAGTATATTGTGGACTTTGGTAAAGCAATGTTTTGTGTTTTAGAGCTTTTTTTTTTTTTTTTTTTTTTAAGAAAGAAAGAAAATAAACTGTTTAATATTTATGAATTTTCTGAATACAAAAATGGAATTTAAAAATATGTGTTAAGTTCATGAGTTATGATCGGACAAAATTCCACATAGAATAATCCTGGCTTTGGCTTCTGGCGACGATAAGTAGAGAGAGTCCCGTTAACATTTAAAAAAAATAAAAACAAGTCCTTTTTCATTCCTATCTTTATTTTTCACCTTTTAGCATAAAATTTAAAGTAACATTAACATGTGTACAAAGGGAGTGACTAACTGTTCATGAAATCAAAACTGACTTGTAGCATGGTAGCTGTAAGAAAATTAAGAATTCAAGCTTCTCTCGCATCATCTATACTATGGCATAAACATAGTTAAAAATTATTTTATTATTAGTGACATTGCTTTACACTAGAAAAATTACACTGCTATCGCACTTAAGTTTTAGAATATATTTTATCATGAATGCTGATTAAATTTTTTAAAATAAACTTCATCAAAACTTTTAATTAAAAAAATATTGTAAATCATGTCATACATATGAAAACCTGTTCAAATACAGTGGCAGATCCAGAACTTAACTTTTTAGGGGGAGGCTAAGATTTTTCAAGATGTAATTCCAGATTAATGAAAAGTTTGCAATTGTACTGTTCAGTTGGGAATGTCAGTACTTTGAGGGGGGGGGGGGTTCAGCCCCCTAGCCCCCCCCACCTTAAATCTGCCACTTTTCAAATATATTGCAGGAATCAAAAATCAATCCAATATTTCTATATTACTGTTTAAAAAAGTCTCTTTGAATTATTAAAAAAAAAAAAATCATAAAGAAAAAGAATGCAATACAATAATCAGCATCCTTCAGTGTCATTAGTTGAATTATTGTATACAAAAAATTCTGTATATGTGTATTGCGTTTCATTTCGATATAAGAAAATTATCACCCATTCACAAATACTTGTTTTTTCAAAATACCCAGTTTTTGGGTTCCCAGGCCTCGGCTAGATACCCAAAAATATTTACCTATTCACCCACAGGGTATTTAAACATCCCACAAATCTACCCAGGACAGGACATATCAGTCTGCCTAGCTGTTCAGAATTTTCCGTAGTTTTCTTCAAAGCTCTAATACATACCAGCTTGGATTGCTTATAAAGATTTCCATTAATGGTACTTTACCTAGGACACAGAACCTCATGTAATCAATCGGCTTTAACACCTACACCATTCCACCAAAGCTGGTAGATAGGACCTGCCGTGTTGAAACCAAAGTTCCATTTGTCAGACTCAGTGGCAGATCCAGAACTTAACTTTTGGGGGGCTAAGAGTTTTCAAGATGTTATTCCAGACCAATGAAAAATTTACAATTGTAACATCCAATTGGGAATGTTAGTGCTTTTGGTCAGACTAGTTACTTGGAGTTTTCCATTGTTTTCTTTGGATCGTGCATAAGTGCTAGCTAGGATCACTTAGAAAGATCCGCATGGAATTCACTCTGCATAGAATTTAAATATTGTGTAAGAAATAGCTTCATTTTATCCAAATAATTTTAAAAATTAAAGAAGTCATTCTTATATCAAATACAATAAATACATCCATTTCATCATTTAATTTTTTTCTTCCAAATAAAGCATGTCTCAATAGTGGTCAAGTAGTTCTGCTCTCGAAACTGGTAGATTGGCAGTGCCGGGTTTGATCTTGCGTCACGCCTGTCTAGCCATTTGGAGTTTTCCATGGTTTTCTTCACAACTCACGTAAATTTGGGCTAAAATATCTTTAAAAAATCATGATAGAGGCAATTAACTCTACAATTCCACTTAAAAATAAAACATAATTAGCATGGGGGACAAAAATAAATGCTTTTATTATTTGGTAAAGAGAATATTTTCTTTATCTCGATTAGTGTATCGTATTTAATATATTTTACAAATTTCTTCAGCTTTCAGTTCGTGGATTTAAATAACTTACAATCTGAAATTAATAATAATAAAAAGAAGGAACATTTAGAAATATGGAAATGTTGTACAAGTAATAGGCGTAATTAATCCAAATAATCTGAAATAACATATTTTTAAAAGATGAAAAATAGAAAAAAAAAAAGTATAGTTATTTTAGAAAACACAGAGAATTTTTGAACATTTTATTATTTATTTATTTTCCATTCTAAAAACTAATCTAAATCTTTTCAATATACGAATTAAAAGAATATTAGAATGTTATTTAAGTATTGACTTTCAGTCTTTTGATTAAAATTGCCAACATTAAAAAAAATAATAATGATGGAAATTTTTAAATTAAAGTTGGAATGAATGACTGAGAAAAAAAAAAAAAAAAAAAAAAAAAATGCATAGAAATACTGCAAGCTTATTTTAAATAAAATTTGAAAATGTTTTTCAATCACATATATAGCACACATTTCAACAATTAATTTTTTTCTTTGAATTAAATCATGTTCCAACAATGGCCAAGAGGTTCTGCTCTCGAAACTAGTAGACAGGGATTGCCTGGTTCAATTCCAGGTTGCACTTCCTACTTAGCTGTTCAGAGTTTTCTGTGGTTTTCTTCAAAATTTGCTTATAAACAGGCTAGGTTCCTTCAAAAAGATTAATAGGGAAGTAATCTACCTAGGCGTAGGACCCAAGTGCAAATAAAACATTATAAGCATGAAAAGGGGGGAGGAGTGCAAAATAGATGTCTTTGTTACTCTGTAAGGAGAATTTTATCTTCAGCCTATGCACAAAAATTTCTCAGGTTTTCAATTCATACATTTATTTTTTACAAAATTATTTATTTATTATTTTTTTACATTTGAAACGTTTTTTTTTTTTTTTTTTTTTTTTCTGAATAGTGATTAAAAAAGCCTCATTTTACCTTTTGATTAAAATTGTTGTCATTATTTAAAATTAATAGTAGAAATTTTTTAATTAAAGATGAAATGCCAGGAAAATTAATCCTAACATAGAAATAATGCAAATTCGTTTTACATAAAATATAGATATACATTTCATTAGTTAAATTTCTTTCTTCAAAATGACTAGTAAGTGCCATGTTCGATCCTCATCGCGATCCTCAGCTTAGTTGTTTAAAAATAATTAGCTTGGGGGGAAGGGGGAAGTAAATGAATTTAGAAAGTAATATATTATTATTATAATACTTATTTTGTTAGGAATTTTGTTTCTTCATCCCAGTAAATAAATTGCATTTCATATATTTTACACATTTCTAAAATTTCATTTTATGGATTTAAAGCTCTTACATTCTAAAGAAGTAATTAAAAAACAAAAACAAATATGGAAGCATTTATAAATTGAAAAATGTAAAAGAAATAGCTAAAATTTACATTAAATAAAATTTGTAAAAGTAAGAAAGAAATTAAAGTATGACTATTTCGAGAAATATTATGTATATATCGATGTCTATTATAATTCAAATTCTTTAATTTTCTATTTCCAAATTCGCTTTGAATGAATGTATGTATGTAATGTTGCTCGCTGAATTCTAAAGAAAATCAAAACTCAAAACAGATGTTTTTTAAAAGGCTGGCTATTGCCTGTTACTGCCCTGCAACGTGATTGGTTCATTTCTTTGTACTCTCCCTGCCCTCGGGATTCTTCTGACGCCAGTAAACTCCTGCGGAATGTAACGGAGTTCACTGACGGAATCTCTGCGGACGACGGACAGCGGAACGGAACGTCCAGTGTGAAGGCACCATAAGTCCTCCGCGTGTCCTCGTAAGAGAAAGCCAGCCAGCCAGCCAATGGGAGACGCAGAGCGAGCTATGTTGTGATTGCGCGCGCATCGAGTTACGATTCGACTTAAGATAGCTCTGAGGTTGTCGTAAGATAGTGAGACACTGCAATACGACTTGCGTTTTGTTTACATCTTAAGACAGAGTTTGTGCGTAAGATAGTGTTGAGCGAGGCACCGCAATCCCAGCCTAAGTGTCAATTTTATTTTACAACAATACGACTTGCGTTTTGTTTACATCTTAAGACAGAGTTTGTGCGTAAGATAGTGCTGAGCGAGGCACCGCAATCCGCGTTTGTAATGATCGATAGACGGCGCTTTGTGAACACTGCAGTTGTTAGTAAACATTAGCCACGTGTGTTCCAATAGTGTTCTTGTTATTCTACTTAATATTCGTACTATAATTTCTCCGCCATTACATTATGGAAAATTGATTGCTTTTGGAAAAAATACTTCAGTTTATTCAAAGTTCGATTCGGAAGTAGATTTTAAATGAAGTTGAACAAATATTAGTTTCAAATCATCTGATTAATTCTTTACTTCCATTAGCCGAAGCAACTGAAATTTTAAATTCGTCATTTGGAAATAAATGGAAGCTCAATTCTGGATTTCTTGATTCTTTGGATTTACACTGTGGCACACAAAAGTATGTGTTATCTTTTTTACCGTATTTATTCATTTTTATTCAATAAATATATGTGAAACTAAACATCGGCTAGCAATGGCGGCTATATGGAATTCGAATTAAACCATGTTTATTGTAATTTCACCGTAGCCCACCAGAGAGCGAGCATTTCATTACGAGTCTGCTACATTACAGGAAACTTGGGGTAAATCACATTGGCAACCCTAACGCAGGGTTATAAAAGATAGTGATGTATCTTTATTTGGTGTAAAAAGTAATCCGTATAGATTGAACAAAATCTTCAGTTATCAGTTGACCTGAACCTGATTGACTAGAAGAAACTGAGAGATAATAATACCGGTTTGTGCTGTAGTTTAAGTGATAACGATAAAGGTGGATAAAAGCAATAAAATTTCTCTTCTTGATCTATTGTAGTAGTCTCCAAAAATACACAAGATATGTTTATTTATCATTATTATTACTATTCCTGCAATTAAATATCAAGCTACTTTTTAAGAAATATTACATATTATTAATATATATATATATATATATATATTATAAAAGAACACAAATAAGACTAATTTGACTTTTTCTTTTAATAAACTTTTTTTTTTTTTTTCTTTTACTTTAAAAAAAGTTAAACTTTTTTATGTTTTTCAGCTTACATTGGGGGTAAAGTAATTAATTCACAAGAATTTACTAATTTCTTTTTAATTTTCTTATTTGTATTTTTACATTTATATAATTGAAACAAATCACCGTTTTAAACATATATTGGTTTGTGTTTAAATAATTATAGATTTGTTAAATAATAATATGCAGTACAAAGTGTTTTAAATGTAATTCTCAAATGGGGAAAATAAAAAAAATTAAATTAAATTTAAGGGAGCATGCATATTTATTTATTTAATCATTTTTAACTGTTTAATTAAACATCAACCTCAATTAATATACTGATATTTCTAACTCATTTCATGTTCTTGAATTAACAAAGAATATGTATTTATATATTTAAATTCTTTACCTCCCAACACACACACAATTATATGTGTGTGTGTGTGTGTGTTTATATATACTGTAAAATAAATATGATGCTCAATAACATATAATCATAATTGCTGATTTTTATTTACTGTACTTTGAGGTAAAAGAAAAAAAAAAAAAAACAGCATTATTATTGTATTATTAGAACGTGAGGTCTATTTATTTCAATAGAAAAAGATAATACCAAATGAAAACAATTTTTGTTTTTACTGAGGTTCTTGATTTTATTTTACTTTTTATCAAGTTAATATAAATATATATATATATATATATATATATTAAAAATAAAATTGAACAAAAACTTGTGAAAGGAACTTTGAGATTAATGGAATAACCGTTGCTAAGGAGCGCAATTTCATATTTTAAAGGAAAGAGTCAGTTATTTATTTTTGGCAGTGCAAATTCTCGAGAGCTTTTGCTATCGAAGTTGTTAGACGAGAAGTGACGGGTTCGATTCGCGGTCGTACTTATCGGTCTAGTCATTAGGAATTTCCCGTGGTTATCTTCAAAATCGCTGGATTTCGGACTGGGATTCCTTAGAAAGATTCCCCACGGATGATATTGGTAGACTCGCAAAAATATAAACCTTGTTGGCAAACTTGCTAAACTTTTTTTACATAAACTATTATGTATTTTCAAATCATAATAAACTGCAAAATTGGAAACCCAATTGGCAAAATTATATATATATATATATATTTTTTTTTTTTTTTTTTTTTCAAGAAAAGGGAAAAAATTACATTTTCTAATTACGATAGACTTATTCATATTATAAAACTACTTGGCGAGCTTTTTTTAAAAATGAAAACTAGAATACATGTTTATGTATTATTAAAAAAAAAAAAAAACTAGTTAGCATAGGTGGACTCTGCTGAGTTCCCCATTATATGTATATTCTCATAAATTTCTAGTACAAAACATATTATATTCATGTTAAGAGAAATGAATTTGACCAATAGCTTGACACAGTGACAGAATAAAATGTCCGCCTAATAGGCTACCCACCGTTCAGTTCGATATATTTATCTTATTCTAATCTATTAATTTATTTGATTGGGGTCAATTTCGTAGTTTATTTTCTTGCTACTATTTCAAATGCAATAATCCCCAAAATGCATATTTATATGGAATATCGCCCCATTTTACTATGTTGATAAAATCTTAAATTTCGAATAACTTACGAAATTTTCCTGTTAGAATATTTGCAGTCAATTATATTCAAACAGGTGTCATAAATGTTATTTTGAAGTTGTCTGACACTGACGTAGCTAGACCGCACTGGGGGGGGGGGGGGGGACTTTTTTTTTTTTTTTTTTTTTAATATCTCTTTTGTGAAACTGTTTGATATTTACAATATACGATTATTTCTACTCTCTTGTATATTCAATAAAATAAAGTATTGTATTCGTAAAAATTTTCGGTTTTCGACGGATTTACACGTTTTGACAGGTCCGGAACAATTTAACCATTTTTAGAAAATGTGTGTCTGTGCGTGGGACAAAAAGTTTTATGGCAACTGTATTTCAGGAACTAGTGCACAGAATTTCATTTAAATTCATATGTAGTTGCACCTTGACATAAATTAATTCCTATCAACTTTTGGTGCAGATCACTCGACAGGTGGTGCTGCTAGACTGCAATTTGTTCGATTTAAGGGAAGGCTACATCTCAAGGTCTGTTATATATATAACCGAACAAAACACAGAATATGAGAAGGTCTTTATGAAACATCAAACTAAATGAATTTTGGTGCAGATCCGCTGATAGATGGCGCTGCTGTACTGCAGTTTTCCTCGTTAACGGGAAGGCTATATCTCAGATTTTATTGCATATAATTGCACAAAACTTGGATTATAAAAAGAAAAATACATGAAACAGTTTGCTGATTGTATTCGGGTGCATATCGGCCGGCAGGTGACGCTGATGTGCTGGAAGTAACGCTCTTGAATAGGGAGGCTAAATTATAACTTCTATTGCATATTAATGCACCAAATTTGATATGCGTGATAACCATTATGAAAACTATCCTGACTTAATTTGGGAGCATATCAGCCAATAGGTGGCAGTGCTATTACTGACCTATGATTTTCCATATGACTACATCTCAGCATCTGTTGATTAAAAATGCGTAAACCTGTTTGGACTGCAAGCTGAGCGTACATCTCTAAGAACTTTAAGCATTTGGTCATTGTTCTAAATTAGTAAAATTCCTGTTCTGTGGTGTAGGCTGTTCATGAGTACAAAAAACTGGTTTATTCGATTGCTTCAAGAATAATCATTGATTATTGACTTTTATTCGGCTGTTTCCAGAATATTCATTAAATAAAATGCATGCATCTAGAACCTACAAGTCTTTACGAATTACTTTCTACGTGCAACAAATTTTGTAACTATCAATATTCACGCTAATATTAATTTCTGTTAAAATCTGTATGACGGAAAGTTACATATAATTGCAAAAAAATTTGTATTTCCGGTCATCATGGATATAATATTCGTGGATATTCCAAAAGGGAAAGGCACATAGAAACACCAAAATGAGAGATGAACAACAACTGTTGTAACAAACTTAGATGTAAAATTGCAACGTTCTACGTCTACTTGTTTTTGAGTTATATGAGATACACACACACATACGTACACACAGACGTCACAAAAAATCGCATAAATTCGTAGATATCACAAAAGCGGGAGTTTATGTCAAGACAAAATTGGTAAATAACAATTCCAAATAAATATAAATTTGCAACTCTCTATGAAGAGCTTTCTGAAGTTTCAAATATACAACGTATTTTCCAACCATTTACTTTTTTAAAACCTTGGCTGAAAGTCAGGGACCACTTGTAAATTACTCTTCTTCGATTGCGAGAATATTTTACCACACTCACTAACCTTAAAATAATATTGTTAGTCTTGGAGAACACTCTATCCACCATGCTTTTCCTTGTAAATGAATTCTGTTATCTATTAATCTTCTTTCTACTTTTTTTTTCTTTGTTCAAATTGCCCTGTGTAAAAGAATTTAACTTTTTTATTCTTTTTATTTATTTCTTTTCTTTCCTTCTTCCTCCTTTTTTTTTTTTTTTTTTTTTTTAAGATTAAATAAAGAAATAAATATGCACATTAGTCTGAACATATTTTAAATAGTTAAAAAAAAAATGAAATAACGGCAAACACTTTCATTAAAAGGTTAAGATAGATAAAATAAATAAATATGTGGTTTAAAAAAAAAAAAAAAAAAAAAAAAAAAAAAAAAAAAGGCTTGAATTAAATTACCCATTTATATGGGTAAGAGAAAGTAATAAATAAATAAATAAATAAAATAAATAATAATTATAAATTTTTGAAACAACGCCATACAATGCAAGAACTCTCAACAATTGTTTTGGTTGAAAGAAAATATACGACTCTTTGTCAGGCGAATAAAGTAGTCACATTCTGTAAACATAGCGATAACGCACAAACTGCACAAACACCTACTTTGTTCATTCCTACTTTTTTCGCCTGACGAAGGGTCGTGTATTCTTTCGATCTGAAACAATTGTTACCAGTTCTTACATTATATGATGTTGTTTCAAAGTTTTTCTACTTATTACTTTTAAATTCCAGTTCTGTAGGTGCTTTTTACAAATAAAATAAATCACTATTCTTACCATGATGAACTTTAATCACATAATATAAATTTCAGGCATTCAATTTATATTAACGGAAATTACATTGCTGACAGACAGATGAATAGATTAATTGAAATTCTAATAACTTTCAAAGATAGTTGGAAAGTGTTAAAACTCTTCGGCAATTTCAATTCACAGCCTTTATTGTATCTGAATATTTTGTCATGGCCATGCAACAAATCAAACCATATTCTATAGAATATATATATACTCTATAGAATATGGTTTGTGTGTGTGTATAAGATATCATAATATGTTATTAATCATACAGTATACTAAAAATAGTAAACAACAAAAATAACTTGTAACAAACTTACATTTAAACAAAAAATTGTAGAACTTAAACTTTATTTGAAGTAAAACTAAATCAAAAACTTAATACACACACAAAAAAAAAAAAAAAAAGTTGCAATAAGTAAAATTAATTGTTTAAATAAATGAACTAAAAGTCATCACAAGATAATTTAAATTGTTGAAAATTAATTCTAATTGGTCTATGTGGTATTCAGTGGCATTAAATCTTCTGTTATTATGGTTACTGATGTGTTAAAAAAAAAAAATAATAATAATAATAATATATATATATATATATATTAGACTACATCTTTTAACAAAACATCTGGGACACAGTTGTCCACTGCAGGGGATACGGACAAAAGCCCCACCGGACAAAATCCCCACGGACGAAATCCCCCCGGACAAAATCCCCACAGGACAAAAGCCCCACCGGACATAATCCCCACCCGACAAAAACTTCACCGGACGAAATCCCCACCGGACGAAATCCCCACCGGACATAATCCCCACCGGACAAAAACCCCACTTAGCCCGGACAAAGGCCCTACGTATGATATTTTGGATAAAATTAACATTTCAAAATTAAACTCGTTACAAAATAAATTATTCAATAAATCTGTTACTTTTCCCACTAGAAACTCGGTGTGATAGTTCATAGTTTATTAAAGGTATTAACTGTTAATTGTTTTCTTATCTGTACTAAATTCTTCACGGGTTATTATTAATTTAATTACAAATAATTTCTTTTTTGTTAACGTGGATTTCGGTGACATTTAATCTTCTGTTATTCTTAATTTTACTATGTTTTTGTGGTCCACAAATCAAATGAGGTTATTTTCGAAAGAGCAAAATTATTAGTTGGCTCGATAAGGGGGGGGGGGCAAAAAATTGAAATTAGCGTGATATTGTTTAAAATTTGTACATGTAGATTTTGGGGGCCTATAAATAGATGAGGATATTTTCGAAAGTCTAAAATTATTAGGAAGATCTGAAAGGGGGGGGGGGGGCGAAGGGGTAAAAAATAGAATTGGCGTTAGCTCGTTCAAAATAGGTACATAAGGGTTTTGGGAGTCTACAGATCGAATGAGAATATTTTCGAGAGTGTAAAATTTTTAAGGGGAGCGGGAATGGAGGGCGAAGGGGCAAAAAAGTAAAAATACCGTTAGACCGTTTAAAATTGGGGCATATAGGTTTTCGGAACCTACAAACAGGATGAGAATATTTTCGAAAGTCTAAAATTATTAGAAAGGGCGAACGGGGGGGACGAAGGGGCAAAAATTAGAAATTGAGTTAGATCGTTCAAAATAGGAATATAACTTTTTTGGGGGTTTACAAATCGAATGAGAATATTTTAATATTGGAATGTTTTATAATAATGAAAATAGACACACACAGACAAAATTTGTTGAAATAATTTTCGGCTTTCATGGTGTGTGAAACATGTATATTTATGCATGTATGAAAACGCATTCATAATACATATATAATAAATATGTATATATAAGAGAAAGCATTAAACAGATTACTTTTTATGTCGAATATATATCGTGTAAACTGTACATGCACACCATATGATGTACTAAAAAAAATTCGTACAACACTGAAAATTAATATTAAGTAGTTTTCCCATTTATATACTTCACATTGAATCAGAAATACTTTGTGACACCCTGTTAGTCAATCATTTACGCTAATCATATCTTATTTCACAGATATTTGTATTGGTATTGGGAGTAAAGGCGAAAGATTGCACTAAGGTCCTAGACCTGAAGGGGAGTGCCTTCCGTGGGGGTCTTTCTAAGGGGTCCTAGCGCGCATTTACACAAGTTTTGGTGAAAACCACGGAAAGCACCGAACGGCTCGGTCGACGAGAGCGACCTGTGATCGAACTCGTAATCTCACGTCTACCAGTTTACAGGACAGGACCTCTCGAGTGCTAGCGGGCCCTTATTTTACAGGAAAAATTATTTTGTGTATATCAAATATATGTATATTAATTTTGTTACATCGTATTTAGTATAAAGGTACCAAATTGTGCTCTAAATATGTACTTCGCATAGAATATAAGAATTATTTTAATTAGTTCCTTTTTCGATAATTATTAGTAGGAAACATTTTTATATTAATTTTTTTTTTCTGTTAAATCCAAACAGTAATATTATATATAATACAATATTGAATTATCTTAAATAATTCAATAATTAAAAAAAAAAAAATCTATTTTTAATAATTAAATTACGTATTATCAATTAAAGTATTTTATTTAATGAATTTTAACCTTAAAAAAAAGAAAGAAAAAAAAAAAAAAGATATAAGCATTCTTTTTTCTTTTAAATTTTTTTTATTAAAAATATTTTACAATAAGATTCACAATTAAAATCTGAAACATTATTAATCAATCAATGTCTTTTTTATTATTATTATTATTGAAATGTATATTTTTAATAATTAAAATAGTTTTTCAATTTGGTCTTTTAAATTAAATAATTTTAATTGGCTCCTTATTTCTATGATCAATAATAGTAAAAAATCTTTTGATGTTTAAGAACATTTTGAAATAGTATTTTTATTTAAACGACCAAACAACAGTATTAAGCAATCTCAACTAATTAAATTATTAATATATATATATATATATAATATATATATATATATATATATAATAATTAAATTAATTTTTAATTAAAATATATTACTATAAATTATGTATATATACATATATATATATATATATATACATATAATCATTTATAGTAAAAGAATCATTTTATATTAAAAAAAAAAATCTTCGTGGTGATTCTGGTAGTGTTAAAGCCGGTTGATAACTTGAGTGCCCTACACCTGCGTGAAATGCTCTCCGGGGTGGGAATAGAGGGCGGGAGCCTTAGCCTATACTTGCGAAAGTTTCGAAGAAAACCACAGGAAACTCTCAACGGCTTGGTCGACGAACGCGACTTGGGATCAAACTTAACACTTCCATTCTACTAGCATCGATTACCGCTCGGATGTTTAAATAAACTTTTTAACTGAAAGTCCAAACAACAGTATTAAACAATCTCACTTAATTGAAATCTTAAAAATTTTATTTTTAATTAATAAATTAGTTTTTACTTAGAATATTTCATTAAATATTTTTAAAACTAGGTTTTCCTTATCATTCATATATATATATATATATATATATATATATATATAAAATCTTTTATTATTAAAAGTATTTTAAAACAGATTTTTTTAAATTAATATTAAAACCCAAAACAATAGTATTAAATAATCTCGACTAATTTATTATATGTATATATTATATGTATATTAGTTAAATTAGTTTTCTAAAATTTTTAGTTAACTTTTTAAAACTTATATATATATTTTATTTTACTTTTTAATCATTCATAGAAAATAAAAATATTATTAAAAAAAAAAAAAATAGGTTTTCCATTTAAAAGCTCAAATAGTTCTATTAAACAAATTAATTTAAGCATTAAAAATTTTCACTTTTATTAAATAAAGATGTTTTTAATATATATTTTATTTTTTTAATTTTTTGTCTATAATCTTTCACATAATATTATATATATACACACAAAGTATTTTGACAGAAATTAAAAGCATCCATATACATTCATCTACACATACAATGAGTAGTAATGATGGCTAAATTTTAGCAGAAGTTTAAAAGATCATAAAAAATTTAGAGATTGCCTAAAAGCTATTCGCTTACTCCCGCCATCTGTTTACCTTCAACAAAAGAGGGGGGCATATTTATTAGGTCTTTGCATAAATTCGTGCGGTTTTTTATTGCTTCATTTCATAAAAATACATCAAATCAAATGACAATTTTTAATCAAAATACTCTCCATTACTTTCTACAACCTTTGCCCACTTTTCGGGTAACAAATGTATACCACGGCGGTAGAAGCTCTCGTCTTTGGAGGCAATAAAATGATCCGCGTCCGCACGAACTTTTGCAACGACCTAATAAATAAAACTGACAATGACAGACTTTCACAGTCCGACTTAATATTTTTTCTTACTGACAGCTTTAAAAAAAAAAAGCAGTTAATCGATTAGGGAATCGATTAAAATATTAATTTAATTTATTTAATTAAAGTAGATCTCTTGATCGATTAGGGAACGGGGACGTGCTGTCTGGGACGATACCTCCCATATCTTCAAATGGGGAATTAATGAGCTACCAAGTGTAAGATGTGTTCGCAAATAGCACTGTTCGGAAGTAACACGTAACGAAAAGAAATCTACTTTTTTTTTTTTTTTTTTTTCATACACCTCCCCCCCCCCCTCCAAGGTGTCGACAACCACAACCCTCACTATCTTTCTCTAAAGTGTAAGTGTATACAAAATGACATGGTAATCTGTAGAAGTTTTCAACACTTTTCTTTTCAGTCTGTCCCCTAGCCTCCTCCCCAAATATGCATGTAACTCTGAAAGAATAAAATAAAATAAATAAATAAATAAATACACACACACACATATATATATATAATATGAATAAAAAGAAGGTAAACTATGTGAAACAAGGACAAAATCCAAACAAATAAAACAGAAATAACAAGAAGGAGCAGAGACCGCCACGGTTTAAGATGGGTGGAGCGGATTAAACCACTTTGTTGGGCGTCCAACCTTTCCGAAATCCTTTTCAAGAAAAGAAAAGAAAAAAGTAGAAATGAACATAACTACATCTATATTTAATATATATGCATATTAGAGTGAGTGATAATTAAAGAAAAGTTCATTAAAATTTGTTTAAAAAAAAAAAAAAAAAAAAAAAAAGTATTTTCTACTTTTTAAAATCTGTAGAAATTTGATATAAAAACTGCATTTTTTTTCTCTGTCCCCTACCCCCCCCCTCCTTCGGTTCCATTTTGATATATGTAATTCTAATTATACTATTCAAAATTCTAATGGATAATTAAACAAAGCTTCAAAAATTCTGTAAATGATTTTCGTCTGAAAAAAATAAATTTGTGTTTTGCTTGGGCCTATAATACCGTGTCTGATAGATCATTTGAATGGACGAAACTTTTGAAATTAATGTGTTTGCGAAACTGTTTTCCTTTCAATCTATTTTGGTATATCCAGACTTTTGAAACACCCTGTATAAATAAAACTAAATAATAATAAGAAGCAACAGAGGCCACCACGGCTTATGACGGGTAGAGAGATTCAAACAAGTATTACATGAGCCCAATTTTTTCCAAATGCTCTGCAAGACCATAAAAAGAAAATACAAGAAAAAATTTTGTAAAGTGAAGATTTTTATACTATTATTAAGAGAAAAAAATTATTATTTTATAATTATTCATAGTTTTTGAAATCACATTTTTATGAACTAAATAAATGATATATACTATATATTAAAATATTAACTATTTTGTACAGCTATACTTAACATAATATACATATTACAGTGAAAACATTTCATTGAAATTTGTAGAAAAAAAAACTCATATGCCCCTCTAGCCCGCAGTAATTTGTTCAAATTTGCTTTAAAAAACTACATTTTTTAATCCTAAACCCCTCCCTATCAGATATATGTAACTCTCAGTATATATTACTTAAAACTCTAATGATAATTAAACAAAGTTTCATTAATATCTTCAAAAAAAATATATATATACACTGGTCAAAAAATTTTAAGGATCAGCCCGTTTTCTCTTTCTCTTCTTTTGCACATAATTTTTAAACAAATAAACATATGAACATAAAATTTGGATGGCCTGTTCATTATCGTATTATTAACCGAATCTTATGTAATTTTAGCATAAGAATAATTTTTAAGCTAATAAATATTCATTTTTCTCGCAAAAGTAAGCTTTGGAAAAAATGAAAAATTTCAACAAATTTAGGAAAGAACACATAATGAAAAGTGGTGTTAAGGATGCATTAGAGATAGGTAAAGACGCTCATACCTTGAAATGTTAAACTAAATCTCGATTTTTCTTTTTGTATTAACTTTTCTTTTACTTTTATAATGAACTTTTTAAAAATATATAATTACTAATTTGTAAACTATACTCAGCACTAGAATAATAATGATGTCGAAAAATAATTGTATAATGAACATCTTATCCAATTTTCATGTTTGTATGCATATTTTTTAAAAAGTTATTCACATGCGAAAAGAAGAAGAAAAAAGAAGAAACAGAAAATGAATGCAGGTAGAAAGATTTGGTTGTAATCTAACATAGAAACGCGTGTGCGTCTTTACCTATCTGTAAGGCATCCTTATGACCATTTTTCATTAAGTGTTCTTTCCTAAAATTATTGAAATTTTTCATTTTTTTTAAAGCTTACTTTTGAGAGAAAACTGAATATTTATTTGCTTAAAAATTATTCTTATGCTAAAATTACATAAGATTCGGTTAATAATATGATAATGAACAGGCCATCCAAATTTTATGTCCATATGTTTATTTGTTTAAAAATTATGTGCAAAAGAAGAGAAAGAGAAAACGGGCTGATCCTTAAATTTTTTTTGACCAGTGTATATATATATATATATATATATATTTATCTTGCTATACTCATTGTGGTCCACTTTAGCCCCCCCCCCCCATGTATATTTGAGCTTTAGTGGGGTTTTTGTCCGGTGGGGATTTTGTCCGATGGGGCTTTTGTCCGGCGGGGATTTTGTCCGGTGGGATTTTGTCCGGTGGGGCTTTTGTCCGGAACCCCCACTGCAGATATTTTCTTCTACTATAAGCGGCATTTCTCAAAGCATCGTTTGTTTTCAAAGCAACAATACCAACTTTGACACGTCGAAAAAGTTCCTGAAAACACTGTTTGAGGCACAGATGACAGAACACAGAACCGGTGGAGTTTATGAGATTTTTAGTAAAAAACCTTCATTTTTAGATAATAGAATGGCTAAATCCTGAAAGAAGATAAGGGGGGGGAGGGGAACACGCGCTTTGCAAAGATTATAAATGTTTTCCAAGTGCATCCCATTGCATCATTTAATATTCCATGGTATTTGCTTGCATGATAACACTTCAAATAGATTTTGTTTCTAATAGGAAAAAAATAGAAAAATCGCAAAAATTATTTTTGTACCTTTATTTTTGTATGTATTGTATAAAAGCAACAAGCCTACAAAACTACTTTTTTTTAACATTTTCCAACAAGGTTGAAAAGTGTTAATGACTTCGTTTTGTCTGTCTGTCCGTGCTCTAACACCCGTAAATATGTTTAGAATTTCTTGAAAATGATGTATGTTATTCAAGTTCACAATCGGATGTTCCCTATTGAAAATGGAGTTAATATCTCTATTGGTTTGTGTACAGGGACGCCCAAAAGTATCCCAAAGCATTGTGTTCTATGAGAGGCTTCTATAAACCATATTTTAATACCTTTACTGTACACAAATCGTAATGAAATTGAAATATGTTATTCATGTTTACTATCGGATGTTTCATATATAAAACAGAGTAAATATCACCATTGGTTTGTGTACAGGGTCACTCGAAAGTATTCCAAAGCATTGCGTTCTATGAGAGGTATTTCTATAAACCAAATATTAATAACTTTACTTCCTAACAAAGCTTAATGAAATTGAAATATGTTATTCATATGCACAAAATAATGTTTTCTATAGAATATAGTATTATCAACATTAGATTTACAGGGCCACACAAAAATATTCAGTTACATTAAGAATGCATCAAGAGCTATTAATATAAATTTGCTGGAATTGCCCTTTCGTTTACATTAAGCGGTTTAACACTTTATAACAATTTTTAATTGTGAATATGATTTCAATTTGTGTATCTGTCTGTTTGTCTGTCCATCGTCGTTCTGTCCGTGCTATAACAACTCCCGCAAATATGTATGGAATGTCTTGAAACTGATTTATGTTATTCAAGTTCACTATCGGATGTTCCCTATCTAAAATGGTGTGAATACCTCTACTAGTTTGTGTGTACAGGGGCACGAGTATAGTGAGAATTACGTACGTCTGAAAAAATGTTGTTTTTTTTATAAAATTTCTACAGATTATGTAAACTGGTGCGCATATGAGGTTTTTTTTCTTTTTTTTTTTTTTATACAAATTTTAGTAAAATTTTGTTTCATTATTACTCACTCTAATATGTATATAAATTAAATAAAGCTGTAATTATGTTCATTTTTACTTTTTCTTTGTTGACTTTGAAAAAGATTTTGGAAATTGGGTGCCAGGCAAACTGGTTTGATTGGCGGAAAAAAAGTCACTAGAAAAAAAGTTGCCGAAAAAACAAAAAAAAAAAAAAAAAAAAAAAAAAAATCACGCGGAAAAAAAATCACCGGAAAAAAAGTCACCATAAAGAAATTTATTAAAAAATAAATAAATAAAAATACGTTTTTAGTTTTGAAATGCGTTTTAAAAGCTTCTAAGAACGTTTTATAGTTAGAGTGAATAGGACTTCATTTTGTCTTTCATTTTGTCTACCTGTTAACTTCTATGATCACGGTCTAATTTCCGCTAATATTTATTGAATTTAATAATATTAGAGATGGCTTGAAACTGGTATATGTTATTCAAGTTTTCTATGACATATTCTGTGTTCAAAATTGTATAATTAGCGTAACTAATGGATATAGACGAACTTGCAAAATATTTCTGATGCATTAAAGTCCATGATCGGTATTTTTAAAAGCATACTTTAACATTTTATACTGAAACACTTTGTGTTCTTTGCAGGCGTTAAGAAAAGAGCCTGTGTCTTTTTATTCTAGGAAAACTCGGCAAAAGGATGTTTGTATGCATATAAAAAGATAACATTTAGAAAATTAAGATAAATAAGAATAACACGAAATATTTCTTTAATAATATAATATATGCATCTTCCATCGGCCTGACATAAAGGGCATTTAGAGGAGAAGACGTATAATAGAAATTTTAATAAACAATTTTGAATCTTACAAGTTTTATTTCATACGAATGGAATTTTATGAGGATCTATTATATAAATTTACAATTAATATTTTAATGTTATTCATTTTTAAAATTTCAAAAGTAGTTTTAGTTTATAATTTAATAGTAGTCTAAAATAAAATGTCGTATGCTTATCATCTATTGAAAATAATTAAAGCATTTTAAAATAGCGCATGGATAGAAAAGTCAGAAGAATCACATATTGAATGCGTTTCTAATTTATTTTTTTTTAGAAATTACATTGAGATAATATATATATATATATATATATATATATATGTATAATCTAGAACGAATAAGTTGTCATTTTATAAACCCCTAAACTAGAAATTTAAATTTCTGAGCTAGGCGTATAAGGTAAACGATGGAACTGAATAAACGAAATGATCGAGAATTTCTAGCTTATACTTTTCAAGATGGTGAAACGATACATTATATTATGAATCCTTTTTATTGCTAGAAATTCTCACTTTGATTTCTATAATTGATTTATAAACTTGGATTACAGTTTCTAAAATTTGCCTGTACTGTTCGCATTTATTTGCAAAGATTTTTAAATAACTTTGACTATGATCATATAGAAAAAATGCTCTAGAATTTTAAAAGGGCTCTGTAGAACTTGCTAGCAAAGTAAACTAGAAATGATATGAATGACATGGAACTATCGGAATTCATTTTCTAGATGTCAGTCGTATTTATTATTATTACTTATTTTTATTTTATTTTATTTTATTTTTTAAGTGTAAGCTATAATAACACTTTTGTGAGCTTCCTACCTCCATAGTAGAATGTTTTGTGGTGGCTACAATTCCCCCCCTTTTTTTTAAGGTAATTAAAATTTAAAATGCAAAGGTTAAGCGGGTTAAAAAAGTGTTATCTGTGCCCAGCTTTACCTAAAATTTTTGCAAGACCATATTAAAAGAAAGAAAAATTTAAGATGCAATTATTTTTATTGTTAAATGAAAGAAAATATTTTTTAATTACTAATACTTATAAATAAAATTTATAAGAGCTAAATCAATCATATATATTATGAGTTAAAATGATAATTTCTGATTTATATATATATATATTCAATTATAAAAATTTAAGTTTTTTAAAGCTTTATTTAAAATTAAAATTAATTAAAAACAATAATAAAAATGTGTTAGTTTTTAATTACTTAACATGTAAGAAGTTTTTAATTTCTTCAAAATTTTTATTGTTCTTGTGATGTTGTGTATACATACTAATAAACTAACACACAAACGAACTAACAAACTGAAACCATATCAGTTTTATGATTTTTATATTCATCACACCTCAAAACGTGTAGAAGTGTTAAAAAGTCCAGGATGAAAATTTTTATGACTGTCTAAGATCCTCATACCTATAATATGATGAGTAATGAAAAATATGCACATACGGATAAATATTTATTTCATTTCATTTTATTTTTTAAATAGAGATTGCTTTAAGAAATGCAATACGACAAAAATTAAAAAATACATTTGATTTATTTATACAATAAAATTATGTATTATTATAAAAGACAACTTTTTCTCGATATCACCTATTAAAAATATGAAAGTAATAAACTATCTGTGTTTTAGGCAGTTTTTAGTTGTTATTTATTTATTTATTTATTTTCATATTTTATCCTGATTCATTTGATATGATACAAGATAAAATATATTAATTGATTGAAAATAAATAAATAAATAAATAAATTAGGCATAATGCTTAATATTAAAGTCAACTTTTGTAGCTATTACGTATTAAGAATATTAAAGTAATAAAATATTTTTTCCTTTTCAAAGTATATAATAATAATATATATATAATATATGTCATATTTCGTTTAGAGGGTGGTAGGGGACAATTATGGGGTCGTCCGATTTGGTCCAAAATCTCCCCTAATGACCACATCCAACTTTATACAAGTTAATCTATTTCTTCGTTTGAATGTTATATTTTCTTTAAATTGTGAATACATATATATATATATATATATATATATATATATATATATAAATTGTAAAATAATACTTTGTTTGTTTTAATTAGTTGAGAAAAGTTAAATTTATTCTCACTAATTTGTATTTAATTGAATAATTTTTAAGAATTGCGAAATTAATAAGAAAGCAAGTTTAATACTTGAGAAAATGAATGATTGTTATTTCCAATTCAAAGATTTACAAATCGATCCAAAAGTAGGTTAGTCTGAAAAAAAAATGTGGCATATAAATAATACCTGTCTTTTATTTTTTATTTAGTGTTAAGATTGCCGCAACTTTTTGTCGAGCCTTTTTTTTTTTTTTTAGAAATATTTTCAATTTATTTTGATGATATCACATTGCGAAGGAATTAAAAAAAAAAAAAAAAAGAGAGAGAGAGAGAGAGAGAGAGAGAGAGAGACAGAGAGAGAGAGAGACAGAGAGAGAGAGAGAGAGAGAGAGAGAGAGAAATGCATTTATTTATCTTCAGCGTAAAAAAAATATATATATATTTATTTTATGTATATAAACCTGTATCATCAAACGTTACAATACATTTAAATTTTTTATTTAGATTTATTTATTTTTTAAATATTAATTTCACTTAGATATTATTATTTAGATCAGAATATTAATAATAAATTTTAATAATAATATTAAATTTATTAATATTTATTATTAATAATTATAATATTATCAATTATTTGTTAAATATTAATATAATTATAATTAATTATATTAATAATTAATATTTAAAAATATAAAAAAAATTATGTATTTTTTAAATATTCATTTCATTTAGAATATTATTATTATTATTATTATTATTATTTATATTTATATTTATTTATTTTTTAAATGTTAATTTCCGTTCGAATACTTTTATATCATTTTTAACTTCCGAAAGACTAGACAGAAGACAGAATACAATGAAATCTAGCAAAGACTTTGGATTAGTGCTAAACTTAAAATTACATCAATCGAACATTTCCAAAAATTTGATTTGATATAATAGATCAACGCCCTTTCATTAACATATCGGATTCCGGGAAAAGGGCACCGCTAAAAGGGACGCCGGAAAAAAGGGCACTTTTCCAATTCACAAAAACAATAAATAGCAAATAATGAATTAAAAAAATGACTTTCAAATTACATTTTTAGAAATTTCAATTGATTTGGTACAACATTCATGAAGTATATACATTGTGGAAGTGGGGGGGGGGGGGGGAACTAGCAGCAGATCGAAAGAAAACAATTGTGTTTATATCAACTCTTACCCATTTTAATTAAACTTTGTATAATCACGCACAATTCATAAAAAATTTGCAGTAAGTGTTAGACATACATTGGGGGGGGGGGGGGGGGGGGCAGAGGAAAATAAATTAATTTTTATACCACCATTTTACCAAATTTTAGCGATTTTAATGTGATATTCTATAACTACACGTATTTTTTATAAAAGCAAAGCAAAAATTTTGTTTCTACGAGGGGAAGGGGGAAATGGGTCAGATTAGAAAGGAAAAAAAAGATATTTATACAATCCTTTTCCTCCTCCTCTGCCTCTGCCACCATAGACCCCCCCCCCCCCCACCAAGATATATGTATAACAATCAGCGTAAATTTTCCTAAAAATTAAGTGATATTTATAATACATTTTATTAAAGTGCAAAACATAATGATATAAAACATCATTTGTACCTTTCTGCTTCCCCCCTCACCCAAAAGTATGTAACACTCACTGTAACTTTTCATTAATAATAAGCAACATCTGCACAAAGTGTTAATAAAAAACATCGATAATAAATATTGCTTAAATAGATTTTGTTTTTCATCTGCTTCCTCCCCCCCCCCCATACACACACAAACTTGCCCCCTTTTTTAACTACAGGTAACTTTCATTATAATTTTAATAAAAAGTAAGTGATAGTCATACAAAGTTTCATATAAATAGCTAGCATAGTGATAAAAAAAAAACCCACTTTTTTTACTCTCCCCTTCTTAGCAACTCCCCCCCCCCCCAGATATGTGAAAATTTTCTTAAATAGTATGTAGTATATACACAAAGATTTATTTAAGTCAATACCAGGCTAGTTAAAAAAAAAAAAAAATGTTTCCATCTGCAACCCCCCCCCCCAAGGCAGTGGCGGATTTAAGGGGGGGCTAGGGGGCTAAAGCCCCCCCCCAAAAAAAAAAAAAAAAAAAAAAAAAAAACCTTCACTATTGAATATTGCAATTGTAAATTTTTTATCGGTCTAGAATAACACTTTGAAAAATCTTAGCCCCCACCCAAAAGTCAAGTTCTGGATCCGCCACTGCCCCAAGGTATATAATACACTCATTTTGATTTTTATAAAAAGTAAGTGATAGTTAGAGAATATAGCATCAAAAACGGTAAAATGGTGATATAAAAAATCCGAAGCTCGCGCAGAAATGTTGTAGCAGATTTTGAAAATTGTTCATCCCCACTCACGATTTCCCCGTCTCTGGTCACCAAATCCTATGTACATCTACGCCGAAATTTATTTATAGAAATTTATCATAAATTAATTGCTGTTTTTAAGTTTCGTTTTAGCATTCAGAAAATTCACAACCGTTACATTACTACTCGTTTTTCAAAAATTGAATTTTTTTTTTTTAAATTTTAATAATGCATTTTGCAGCTATAAATGAGAAAAATGCACTTAGTTAATTTTTCATATTTTTCAATTAAAAATTAAAATTTTAAAAATCTCAAAATAGAAATTTTAAGTGCGCGTGATTTTATTTATTTATTTATTTTTTCCCAACATTTTAGTCATCGGATTAAAAGATATAATTTACGCAAGTTTGAAAAGAGAAATTCCATTTATATGGATAAAATGATACTGTTCAGTCCAGCTGTACCAAAGATCTTTCCTACACTGTTCTTTGGCTGTACCCTTTGCCTTGCCTTGAGGGCATGTAGAGCTGAGGAGGGAAAATAATGACCTTGACTTTTATTCTTGATTGAAGGTCATAAACGCAAACGCATTATATTCTTTTCTGGACTGTAGCGGTATATATACTTCTCAATGTACAATTTCAGTTTTTTTTTTTTTTTTTTTTTTTTAGATGGGCGAAAGAGCGATAGGAAACTTCGGGCAAAAGAAAATTTAGACGAATGTTTATAATTGGAGTTTTAAATATCTACAACTTTTGTTGAAAATGATGTAACTATAGTACAGAAAATTTATCCTTCAGATCATATTTTGTATGATAAAGGGTACTAGTTATCCGCGTAGATCTAAGCATTATTAATTTATCTAAGTCCTGGAAATTTCAGTTTAAATAAAATACAAGGTTTATAATATAAAACACTGTAATGCAGCTCTTAATTATCACATTAAAATTTAGAGTGTTCGAATGCAAAATTTGTTGAAAATCGATGCTTTATCCAAACATTCTAAATGTTAGAGTTTAATGTTTAATAGTAAAAGAAGATACGTGGAACCTAAATAATGATCTCGGGATTTAATTTGTACAGATCAGCTAAACTTAACTCATTGTCTTCTCTGTCAATCCGGATGTGTTTGTCAAACACAGAAAAAAGTTATGCATCACACAGAATTGGAAAAACATATTTTTTTTTCTCCATTATAATTCCTTACAATATTACTTAAGAAAATTTCGGTTATAAGCCCCTTGACTCCCCTCCCTTTTTTTCTAATGCGCTAAAAGAAAACAGTGAAATTCCTTTTTACTGTCTGTGGGGTAAAACCCAAGGTGCTACAGAGATTTCAGTATGAGCATTGTTTTTAGTCATGCAACCCTTTTTCTCTTCTGCCCTGCATAGCTCTCTAAGAGATATATATATATAACAATCAGCGTAAAATTTCCTGAAATTTAAGTGATAATTATCATAAATTTTGTTAAAATGCAAAGTATGGTGATATAAAACATTCATTTTCTTTCCTTCTGTCTCCAGTCCCTCCCTCCCCGCACCCAGACATATGTAACCCTCACTGTAATTTTTCATTAACAGTAAGTGATATTTGCACAAAATTTCAATAAAATATGATCATAAGTGCTTTAAAAAGTTTTTATTCCATCTCACTTCCCCCACTCCCCTCCCTTTTATAACTACAGGTAACTCATTATAATTAAAAAAAAAAAAAAAAAAAAAGTAATTGATACTAGTCATACAAAGTTTCATATAAAGTCGTACAAAGTTATAGAAAGTTTCACTCCCTACACCTCACTTAGGAATCCACCCCCAAGATATAGTTAACACGCAACACTCACGCTTTTTTTTTTTTTTTTTTTTGACGGTAAGCGGTACATGTACAAAGTTTTATTTAAATCGGTACTAGAGTAGTTTAAAAAAAATATTTTTTATTTCCATCTGCAACCCCTTGCCCCCTCCAGGTATATACAATAGTCATTGTTATCTTGATAAAAAAAAAAAAAAAATGGTAGTTATAGAATATATCAATAAATTCGGTAAAATGGTCAAATAAAAAAAATCATTTTATTTTCCTCTACCCCTTTCTCCTCTACCCCTCCCCCTCCCCCCAATTATGTCTGACACTTACTGTAATGTTTTCACAAACTGTATGTGATTATACAAAGTTTTATTAAAATCGGTAAGAAATTGATATAAAAACTATTTTTTTTTCAATCTGGTGCTACCCCCACCTTGCTCTAGTAAAGTGAATATTGTACCAAATCAATTGAAATTTCTAAAAATATAATCCGAAAAATTCATTATTTGATATTTATTTATTTGCGATTTTCAAAAGGGCCCTTTTTTTTCCGTAATCCCTTCTTTTTACACTACGAAATGATACTATATTGAATAATCTCTTTCGCTATAAAGAATATTTCGTAGTAAACTAAACTGTTGTTAAATCCTTTTTAAATCTCAAGTAAACTGACATTAATGTTTATTCGGAAGTTATATAAATAAAGTAAATTTAAATATATATTGAATTTATAGAATTAATTTTGAATTTATAGAATTTATTGCTTGATATAGAATTTTCCTGAATGACTTCCATCTATGTATTACATTCTTACGAAGATTTCACTATGAGTGCATATAGATGTTATACTATAGCGTAATCGTAGAATGCAACAAAAACTTTTACTAACAGGAATATGAATGGCGGAAAAAAAGTCCCCGGAAAAAAAGTCCCCGGAAGAAAAGTCACGGAAAAAAAGTCCCCGGAAAAAAAATCCCCAGGAAAGAAAGTCCCCCGGAAAAAAAGTCACCCGGAAAAAAAGTCCCCAGAAAAAATCCATTAAAAAAATTAATAAAAATGCGTTTTAAAGCATCTAAGAATATCTAATAATGAGTTGGCTTCGTTTTGTCTTTTTGTTTCTGTTAACCTCTGTGATCAAGATTTTTTTTTTTCTCCCGATAATATTTATTGAAGGGCTTGGAGCTGGTATACCTGATTCAAGTTTTCTATGGCATATCGATATTTTCTGTTGAAAATTGTATAATTTTCGCAACTAATGTGTGTAGAGGGACTTGCAAAAAAAATTTCTGATGCATTAAAGTTCATGATCGGTATTTTGAAAAGAATTTTATTTTATACTGAACATAACATAGGAAGCGCCTTTACGTTTTCTGCAGGTGGTAAAAAAGAGAGTGTATCTTTTTATTCTATGAAAACTCGGCACTAAGATGTTTAAATGCATATAAAAAGGTAATATTTAAAAGACAAAAATAAAATGAAATATTTTTTACTGATATAGGATATACCTCTTCTATTGGACTGATTTAATTTTCTCTCACAAAGCTTCTAATTATTTTTTCACAATATATATGAAAGGTTAATTGATGCTTTATTATTATAAATATTTTTTTTTTTTATATACTGAAAAGAGATTAAATGTTATAGTCATAAAAAATGAAAATTATACATATTTACCTTCTAAAAAGTTGAAATGCACTGTTGCTTTCCGTTTTTCCGTTTGAAATACGGTATTCCCTAATATTAAAGACAACTTTTTATCATTATATTTTAATAATTAAAACTTAATTTAAAAGAAATCCGATTTGCGATTTTCATGAAAAGTAAGTAATAGTTATAAATAATGAAAAATGTTCTAGAAGTGATGGTGATAATTTGTAAAATCAGTTTAAATATTACTCGGCTGAACAGAACTTCGCATATAAATCTTTTTTTTTTTAAACTTTAATTATCTCTTTTAGATGACGATTTTTTTTTTATAGGAATCTTATGATAAAAGATATAAATTATTAGAATAATATAATGACAATTACTTGTGAAATCAGCAGCTTTATTATTATTGATATTATTATTATTATTATTTATTAACTAACAAAATATTTAGCGTAAAGCACTGTTTTAATTAAACCTTAATGTACAGCATTTTAATAACCTGTACCAGGTTTTTCTCTTTTTATATTCAGTCCCTGATTGACTGTTTACTTAGTTCCGTTGTAAAAATTATTCGTAGCGTAATATAGGGATTCGTTTTCGAAAATGTGATAATAAAGCCCATGTGATATATATATATATATATATATATATATATATTCTCTCGGATGGAGTGCGGGCTACCAGTGAAATCTAATTTTCCTGGAGATAAAACAAATTCAAAACGAATTATCATCTCAAATCCCTAAATCTAGCAATTTCCTAGAAAACAGGGTTTCTGCTAGGTTTTGTTCCAGGAAAAGCACCGGACACCAGTGACTGCTAATATTTAAATCTATTCTAATAATCAGATTTTTTTCATCTAAAAAAAAAACTCTAACACTATATTTATACATGTATATAAATCATTACAGCGATTTTCAAGAAAACCGAATTTCTGCCGTAATCTTACCAGATTTATTGCGAATTACCAGTGAACGATAATTTTTCCTGAAGATCCTTCCACTAACATTTACAATAATATATATATATATATATATATGCATGTTTTAAGACAAGGGGAAGGTGCCAAATGCGAATCCAGATCACCTTCGTTTTCAGATGACCTGGCTTAGTATGAGAAGAGTTCAATCCATTTATTGCATGGGTTCGATCCTAGTCGCGCTTGTTGTCCTACACTGTAAAAAATTTTGGTTCAACGTTGAACCAAAATATGGTTCAATGCTGGGTGCATCCATATGATGGTAAAACCTGTCTCCATAACATGGTACTTGCTTTGAGCCATACTTTGGAACTACGTTGAACCATGTTTTGGGAAAAGGTTGAACCATATTTTCAGAAAAGCAAGAACCATGTTTTGAGAAAATGTTGAACCACATTTTCAGAAAAGGAAGAACCATGTTTTGGGAAAAGATTGAACCATATCCTCAGAAAAGGAAGAACCAAGTTTTGGGAAAAAGTGTAACCATAATTTGGAACTACATTGAATCATGTTTAGGGAAAAGGTAAAACCATAATTAGGAATTATTAGAAGCTTCACACTACGGTGGTGGCAATATATGATCACTTTAATCTATTTCTTTCCAAGTCCATATTCTTTTAATTTATTCCCTCGCTATTTCTGTTTCTGAAACCAAACTTTAACCACAAGTATATTTCAGTTATAATAATTAAATAGGAAAATTTCCACAGTGAAAAATGTTGACAACAAAACAAGATTAATGCATAATTTAAGTGGCATAAAATTAGTTTTAAAAACCAGAATAGAACAAATCTTAATTTAAACTTGTGATTAGCAGCAACTCGGTTAAGCTAAACTGTTTTGTGATAAATATAATTACAGTCAAACCTCATTAATACATCACTTTTGGGACTTCTGAAAAACTGTGTTAAGCGGTTTGACTTGTTATGCGGAGTTAAAGGAATTTTGGGACTAAGAAAAAGGGGTGTCTTATGTGCAGAGTGATGTATTAACGAGGTTTGACTGTGCAACTATAAATAGAGTTAACTCTTACATATTAGCATGTATTAAAATTTAAACTAGATTTCACCGTGTTAATTTAAATAGAACCATAATAATTTTTTAAAAGATCAATAACCAAATAAAAGTTAAATATCATAAACAGGGATCTTTTTGATATTCCCTGACTTTTGAAGGTCATTTTGGTGGTGAAATTGGTGCTGAAATGTTTATTAAATATGGGTGTATATCGGTCGATAGGTGGCACTGCTATAAATGTCTATAATTTTCCACATTGCTGTATCTCAACACCTATTACTTAAAATTACACTAAACAGTAGGTATATTTAAAACATTTGTTGTGAGAAGCTATGTTAATTAAATTTTTTGTGCATTTAATTAATAGGTGGTACGTGGTACTGTACTGTTATTTAAACTGATATAGGAAAAAAATTTGTAATGGATACAACGTACTAGAATGATACATTTTACATGAAATTTCATAAGTCTTAAATAAGGAGAACATATTTTAAGGATTAAAATAATTTTAAGCACTGCTAAAAAATAAAATAAAATAAAATATTGCACATTCCCCTTTTACAATTCAGAACACATATATTTACAATATTTTCAGGATTATAGTATAAATGCATATTAATCTAAATTGCCTAAATTGTTTTAACAGACATTGTACATTGACTAATCTGTTTATCCAAAAATTTTGCTTCATCTCTTAAATGTGCTTGATTATCATTACTATTATTTCCAATAAAATTGTTAATGCAGTTACTGATAGAAAATTTAATCAATGTAAACAGAAATTAAAATTTGCAATTAAAAGAAAATCAAATGGCTATAATTTTAACAACAACAACAACAACAACAATAACAATAAATAAAATCTAAACTAAAATTAGGAGTGTTAGGTTGCTTGCTCTCTTCACAAAATTTAAATTCATAAACAAGCATTTCAAAAACATTTTGTTTAAGTAAATGATTAATTCAAATTTTTGTATGCCTAAAACCTGTTTTCAATATTGTATGAAATTACTGCATATGCACACACTTAGTTCAATAAAACATTGGTAGCTTAATATTATATATTTTTATATTAAACAGGAAATCGGTTGACTGCTAATGCTAAAGTTTAAAGCTTTGCTCGATATCTTTTTTTTTTTTTTTTTTTTTTTTTTTTTTACAAAAATAGTAGAAATTTACATGAGTATTTATTAATTTAAAAAAGTGTACCAAAATTTTAAACCTAGATCCACACCAAAAATTAAAGAAGAAAATACAAAATTAAAGAAGAAAATAATAATAATAAAACACTCACTTCATTACTAGCTTCTTCAACTTGGAAATACTAGCAGGTACAAAACCCAAAGCCAAAGGATATTAAAACTTTGAGCTTTTAAGGATTGTACCAGCTTGCAAGTGGTAAGTAAAATATCATTTACCTTTCAGGACTACAATGAAACTAAAAGTAGTTTCAGGCTGTGCTTAATTCATTATGATTTCACAGAAAATTTACACATCACTTTTAACAGGATAGATAATAACGACAACGGTCAACGACAAATGACAACTTCATTCAGTTTCAAAATGGTGCACGCCATGACGCTTTTGAAGTTTGCCATAGTATACTTGGCGATTTCGCAGATGGAGCGGGGGAAAACGTATCAATTGTGCAAAGCTTTCGTTAGTTACGGTTTCCGTAGCCTTCCTTTCTTATCTATTAGAAGTTCTTTGCCTGAAATATCTTTCTGAAACTACCTGAAACTTTCACAAAAACTCACCGTAAGCACCAACAAGAACAAGTCGTCTCGTCATAAGTCACGTGAGCAGCGGAGCAGGCTTCTGAGCGAGCATGCGCAAAGCGGTGTTCTGGACTAAAGGTATTCCCATGGGTTGGTTCAACTTTGAACCATGTTGAAAGTTGAACCATGATCACATTTTTCGAGAAAGCAAGTGTTCCATTGTTTGGAATTTTCTCTTAGCTAGACCCATTCGCTGGTTCAACATTGAACGGAAATTTTTAAGAGTGTAGCCGTTCGGAGTTTTCCGTGATTTTCTCCGAAACTTGCGTGAATATGAGCTAGGATCCCTTAGAAAAAGCCCACAGAGAGAACTCCTCCTCAGGCCTAGAAACCTAGTGCAGTCAATCGGCCTTATTCGATACAACAACAACAACAATCCATATATTTACTTGTTTGCATATGTATACCATGCCGCGATTAACAAAGAATAAAAATAGAAGAAGCTACATTTATCTAAATGCTATCCCACAATTAAAATTCCTCTTAGAAATATTGCATACATTTCTTTGAAGGATTTTTAGGAATAAGGCCGATTAACTGCTGTAGGTCCTAGGCCTGAGGGGGAGTGCCCTCAGTGGGGGGTCTTTCTAAGGGATTCTAGCCCGTATTTCGCAAGTTTCGGAGAATTCCGAACGACTAGGCCGACGAGCACAACCTGGGATAGAACCCGGCACCTCACGTCTATCAGCTTTGAGCGCAGAACCGCTCAGCCACTGGTGGACCAATTTCTTTGAAGTATTTCTGCTTATGGTACTTTACAAATCTCTATAGTTTTAGAAGTCGCATATGGAATTAAAAATTTTACTCATCACTTAGACATGCAAATGGAAATTCATTAAGGATTGATACGGTTTAAAATAATAATAGTAATAAAAAATAATAATATATGGCTTAATGTTACAAATATCTTAAAAAGAAAAAAAAAAGAGTGGGGGGGGGTATTCTTAAAAATATAATAGTAAGTATAAATTTATCTGATTATTATTATTTTACTTTATGGTCAATCACACACACATTATCTTTTTTTCACTAACATATTTTCAATAAAAAATATGTAAATATACATATATATTATTCTGCGTATTTTAGGAGAGGCAGGAGGTGCCAAATGAAAATCCAGGTCGTCCTCGTCGGCTTAGCCGCTCGGAGCTTATCGCTTGAATACTAGGACATTTTAGAAAGACCTCCCCAGGTTTATCGTGTAGACAGTCGGCCTTAATTCGTACATCACACATAAATTTTTAATAAAGTGTTGGTGCTTGATTTAAAGCCAAATAGCTACACTTGGGACATCGTGAGGGTTTTTCGAAGGGTTTCCTAGCCCATATTTACGGAATTTTCGGCGAAAAAACACAAAAAATACGAATGACTTCGACAGGCGTAACCTGGATTCAAACCTGGCACTTCCCGTCTACCAGATTTGAGCGCAGAACCGTTCGGCCACTGTTAATGAAGTGGAGGTTGGTGATGCTGGTGTGAAGATTTAGGTTGATTAACTATACGAGGGTGATGTGCCCTCTGCAGGGTCTTTCTGAGGGGTCCTAGCCCGTGTTTATGCGAGTTTCAGCGAAAACCACGGAAAAATTCTAGCAATTAAATCGACGAGCGCGACCTGGTATCTAGTCCGGCACTTCCCGTCTACCAGTTTTGCATGCAAAACCTTTCGGCCACTGTTTAATAAGATGGTGGTCCTGCTGGGGTGAAGATTAAGGCCGATTGACTGCACGAGGTGATGTGCCCTCCATGTTGGTCTTTATTACGGTCATAGCTCGTACTTACGCGAGTTTTGGAGAATACCGCGGAGACCTTCGAGCAGCTAGGTCGACGAGCGAACCCGGCACTTTCCGTCTATCACATTTTAATCGCAGAATCACTTGGCCGCTGGTGGGCGTTTAATAAGGAGATATATGTAAATTAAAATATTTTTAAATTTTTAACATTAAGAAACTGTTGATAACTCAGGCCGATATTTACATACAAATACACATTCGTTAAAGATGAATGTGTTTCAAAGTTTTTTTTTTTTTTTTTTTTTTTTTTTTACTTAAGGGGGGGGGGAATAATAATCTTCCTCCCTGATCTCCAGCTACTTCTAAATGAAATTTGACCACTCTGTGCTGTTGCTGTATCTAATTTTCAAACTACGTTCTACTCTACTCGAGAAATAATTGTAGGTAGTTCGTTAAAACCATCATGCAGTTAAATCTTTAACAATAAAAAAGACATTAGAAAGGATATAAATATCTTACTTTTTTTATTTGGTCACAAAAGATTAAAAAAAAAAAAAAAAAAGAAGAAAAAAGAAAAAGAAGAAGAAGAAGAAAACTTTCTGACTAAAATAAAAAATAATTAAAGTTTTATCATATTGTATAGTATAGCGAATACCCCTCTGACAGCCCCCTCTTTCACACACACACTTCTTATTAAAAAAAAAAAAAAAAAAATTATCACTTTTGACAGGTGAGTGAAAGGAAACTGAAATGCTTGGTTTCTGCCAATAATAAAATCTTTTTGTCTTTTTATACATGTTTCGTAATTCGTAAGTGCCCCCTCTTTTTTTTTTCGATATGTATATATCACTTTGATTACAAAAGAATTTCGGACGTCCAGTTATTAAAAATTACGTTTGCATTTAAATATTATTTTGAGATAGATTTCATTCTCAGGTTTCATAGTTTTTTTTTTTTTTTTTTTTTTTACTAAATAATGACGAGTTAATTTATCTATATTTGCATATACAATAGATCAACTTATGATCCTGATGAAGTATACATTATTTTTGCACTTAACACTTAACAAAGTTGAAAAGTATTAATGACTTCGGTTTGTCTATTTGTCTACCCGAGCTCTACTCCAGGAAATATTTATGGAATTTCTTGAAACTGATATATGTTATTCGAGTTTACTATCAGATATTCTTATTGAAAATGGAATAAACACCATCACTTGTTTGTATACAAGTACACCCAAAAGTATTCCAAAGTATTGTGTTCTATGAGAGGTATTTCTATGAAATAGTATATTTAAATACCTTTAAATATTGTTGAATAAATCTTATTCCTTTTTGCATAAATCTTAATGAAATTAAATATTTTATTCATACGCACAAAAGAATGCCTTTTGGTGAATACAGTATTAGTAGCGTTAAGATTTCTAGGGTCTCAGAAAAATATTCAGTTACATAAGGGCTATAATTGGAAATTTGTTAAATGCATTATCGTTCATTGAGTGTTTTTGACACTTTCTAACAATTTTTAAGTGTAAATATGATTTGAATTATTCTTACTGTTTGTCCGACTGTCCCTCTGTCAGCGCCCGTAAATATTTGCAGAATTTCTTAAAAATGAATGATTCTATTAAAGTTAAGTATGGAATATTTTCTATTTGAAATGGATTTCATAGGCTTTGCACAACTGGTTTGTGTACAGGGACATCCACAAAAATGTCAATGCACTGCGTTTTATGAGCGACATTTTTTATCACATTCAGATAAATTTCTACTGCAAAAATAATAATGAAGTTGGTATTTGTTGATAATATGCTAAAAAAATGTTTTGTATAGAACACATTATGATTCGCAATCAGACTTACAGAACTACACAAAAAATATACAGAAATATTACGGCTGCATTTTCTTTTAAGTCAAGATTTTTTAACATTTTCCAAAAACGTTTAAGAGCGATTACGAATTCAATTAGTCTATCTCTCTGACTTTCTGTTCTTCTGTCTGCTCGTTGTGTGATTAGATATGCAAAGAACATTTAAAGGTGTATCAAACAACGATCATCTACAGTTGAAAAATGTAAATAATTAATGAGTACCGCATAATTTTTCATTCTTGTCTTTTATTGTATTTTGTTTATCTTTTCTTTTCTTTACTAACGGAACTTATACTTCTTACATATAGTAGAATACTGAATTTTTCATTTTTCCCTGCGGTATGTTTGAAAAGGATCTATATATACATAATTAAATAGAAAAAGAATTAATTAAAAGGAAAAAAAAAAAAAACAGTTTTAAAAATAAAAGAAACATAATGTCACTAAAAGTTATTAAAAAGTTGTATTTCATTTATGAAGACGACCGAAATTAATTTCCGGGGACTTTTTTTCCGGGGACTTTTTTTCCTGGGGACTTTTTTTCCTGGGGACTTTTTTCCGGGGACTTTTTTTCCGCTTACCCAGGAATATGGATCACAAAATTTGATAATTCGTAATGTGTGTGTGAAGAAACACGTGGATGTATCCCTTTTCCTTCTTATTCATGGATGATTAAGTTCTAGAGTAAAAGGAAAGAAAATTGAATCGATTTCAATTTCAAATCCAGTTACTAATATTCATCATTCAAAACCCAATTTTAGTTTAATTCGAATGTAACATTAAAAATATTTTTTAAGTAAACAAGCAGATAGAGAGGAGATAATATTTATCGATAAAATTTCAATTAGTTCTTGTCTTTTCATTATTTCAGCCAAATGGTCTTTGCTACAGTGACAGGAAAAGGAGACACTTTCAATGAAAATTAATGGATATTGGTAGCTAAGGGATCCCGGAAAAAGGGCACCGGAAAAAAGGGCACGGAAGAAAGGGCACCGGAAAAAAAGGCACCGGAAAAAAGGGCACTGGAAAAAAGGGCACCGGAAAAAAATGCACTTTTCCAATTCGCAAATCGCAAAATAATAAGTATCAAATAATGAATTTGAAAAATGACTTCCAAACTACATTTTTAGAAATTTCAATTGATTTGGTACAACATTCATTTAGTATATATCTCGGGGAAGAGGGGGGAGGGGGGCAGGAGCAGATCGAAAGAAAATAATTGTTTTTACAAAAACTCTTACAGACTTTAATGAAACTTTATATAATCTCGTACAATTTGTGAAAAAAATGACAGTAAGTGGCAGGCAAACTTGGGGGGGGGGGGTTAAAGAGGGGGGGGGGCAGAGGAAAATAAAATTATCTTTTATAGCACCGTTTTACCGATTTAATGATATATTCTATAATTATCACTTACTTTTTATGAAGATCACAATGAGTGCATTATATACTGGGGGGGGGAGGGCAAGGGGGGACATGGAAATAGATTTCATTCTTCTTTAAACTACCCTTTTATCGATTCAAAAAACCGTATAATCACGTATAATTTGTGAAAAAATTACAGTAAGTGTCAAACATTTTTTTTTTTTTTTTTGGGGGGGGGGGAAGGGAAAAACAAAATGATTTTTTTAATATCACCATTTTACCGAATTAATGATACATTTTATAACTATCACTCAACTTTTATGAAGATAATAGTGAGTGTATTATATATCTGGGAGGGGGGGGGCAAGGGGGAGCAGATGAAAATAAAATATATTCTTCTTTAAACTATCCTATTATCGATTAAAAAAAATTGTATAATTACGCATATTTTATGAAAAAATTACAATAAGTGTCAAACATACTTGGAGGGGGGGGGCGGTTAGGAGGGGGCAGAGGAAAATAAATTGAATTTTTATATTACCATTTTAGTGATACCAGCAAGTGATAGTTATAGAATATGTCATTAAAATCGGTAAAATGGTGATATAAAAAAATATTTTATTTTCCTCTGTCCCCCCCTCTCTTTAACCCCCCCCCCCCCAAGTATGTCTGACCTTACTGTGATTTTTTTTCACAAATTGTATTCTACTATACAAAGTTTTTGTTTAAATCGATAATAGTGTAGTTTAAAGAAGAATATATTTTATTTCCATCGGTTCCCCATTGCCCCCCCCCAGGTATATAATGCACTCATTGTAATCTTCATGAAAATTAAGTGGAAGTTATAGAATATATCATTAAAATTGCTAAAATGATGATATAAAGAATCACTTTATTTTTCTCTCCCCCCTAGTTTACCCCCCCACACACACACACGCACTAAGTATGTCTGATACTTACTGTAAATTTTTAATAAATTATACGTGATTGTACAAAAAAAAAATTTAATCAATAATAAAGTAATTTAAAGAAGAATATATTTTATTTTTATCTGCCCCCCTTGCCCCCCCCCAGGTATATAATACACTCACTGTGATCTTCATAAAATGTTAGTGATAGTTATAGAATATATCATTAAAGTAGGTAAAACTGTGATATAAAAGATAATTATATTTTCCTCTGCACCCCCCTCTTTAACCCCCCTCCCCTAAAGTTTGCCTGACACTTACAATAATTTTTTCACATATTGTACGTGATTATACAAAGTTTCATTAAAATCGGTAAGAGTTTATGTAAAAACAATTGTTTGTTTTTTTTCGATCTGCTCCGGCGCCCCCTCCCCCCTCCCCCCATCTTCCCCGAGGTATGTACTATATTAATGTTGTACCAAATCAATTGAAATTTCTAAATGTGTAATTTGAAAGTCATTTTTATATATCATTATTTGATATTTATTATTTTGCGATTTGCGAATTGAAAAAGTGCCCTTTTTTCCGGTGCCCTTTTTTCCTGGTGCCCTTTTTTCCGGGTGCCCTTTTTTTCCGGGTGCCCTTTTTTCCGTGCCCTTTTTTCCGGTGCCCTTTTTTCCGGGATCCGTAGCTAAGAGCAGGGAATGTAGGGGTTAGAAATATCTCAGTTTTTTTCAAGGACGTTCCAGTCATGACCACGAGGTCATATTGAGAATGAAATTTGTGTTATATAACAATTTTATTTTTTTGCATAATTATTCTATCAATTGTGCAAAATGCCTAAATAAAATTTGGTAGCTACAATAATTTATATATATATATATATATATATATATATATATATATATATTATTCTGAAATGTTTAATATTTTGTAACGTTTCTATAATATTATTTTTCACTTTTTGCATGCCATTATATCCATTATTACACAAAATACTAAAAACTGACACTGTATAGAGTAACATTTATATAGCTGTTTTATGTTTGTTAATATAATATAATATCGAAGAAGTGTATAATTTTAACAAGCCCGAGATGCAAGTTAATGTATATAAAACAATAGGAGATTTGTATTTCTGAGCTTTTGTCAGAGACTTTTGAAATAAAAGTAAAAAGGAAGAAAAAAAAAAAAAAAAAAAAAAAGGAGAAAAAGAAATGTAGGATTTTTTCTAAATTGTATTGAAAAGTTTATACACACTATGAAGTGCAAAATATAAATTTTAAAGAAGATAATTATAAAGGTGTAATTTAATTATAAGTTTATTAAATAAAATATTTAATTAATTTTTAAAAATAAATCTTGTGAAAGGGCTGTTGTTATGAATCTGAATTTTGTGAAGGGACCCATATTATAGATTTTAATCTTGTGAATGGGCCCAATTTAGAGATTTGAATTTTGTGAAGGGACAGCAAATGGGTCCCAATTTTTATCTGGATCGACCCATGATTCCCTTTGTAAAACATTTTATTTCGCTTTCACATATGAAATTTATAAAAAGAATTTTTTTCGAAGTCATCTTTCATAAATTTTTTATTTATTTATTTTTTTCTTTTAACTGTTTAAGCAAAATTTCCGACCCCTCTATGTCAATGGCCCGTGCGCTAGTTAGGCCCTGATTATTGCTTAAGAAAAAAAGTATTAGCTATAGGCGATAATTGTGTAACTTGTCAAAAAGAATTAAATTTTATATGCATTATATTCTGTAGAAAGCAGGTTTTAGTAGCATATTTCAATAATCTACATTAAATTGCCAATCCATAATCCGAACCGAAGTCTCAAATGAACGGAAATTAAAAATATATTTAAGAACAAACATTTCTAATATTATTTCATATAAGCGAAATAAAAATGAAAAATTATTTTTAAGAATAGTTATTTCAACTATATTATTTTATATAATCTAAACGGAAATACTTGTAATATGCTAATTTTCAAGGTGTTTTACTAAATTTGTACAATAATTTATTAATATAAATTTCTTCTAACCAGAATTACTTTTTTTATTACAATTTCTTTTTCTTTCTTCTGTTACTTTTTTTTTTTTTTTTTTTTTTTTTTAGTTCGTTTAATTCTGTGTAGGGTGAGAAAAATGCGATGGTTTAAATTTCCATAATACGTTCTCCATAATAAGTTCTTTCTTCCGCTTCCTTTCCGTATGAATAAAATATATTTTCGTTTGTATTTGTTTTTATGTGAGTACAAATATTCATGCTTTATAAATTAATTACATATATATTTAAAAATTTTTCACATATAAAGATAGTAATTATGATCTTGTTTAATTAGTCACTGCAAATAAGAGCAGTTTCTTTTCTTTTTTTTTTTTTTTTTTTTTTTTTTTTTTTTAATACTTTGCATAAAAATATCATGGTTCGACATTTTTAATATGGAGTTTATATACGTAAATAATAATTATAATGCGATAAAAATGTGATCATCACAAAATTTTCTTCTATCTTTTTTAATGAAGTAATTGGTCAGAAAATTATGCATTGGTGTTAGAGCCAATTAACTGCGTTAGATTCCTTAGACTGAGACAGAGTGCTTTCTATTGGGGAATTGCGATCTTTTTCAAGTGTTGCTATCCTCTATTTATTCAAGTATAGGAGAAAAGCACGGAAAACTTCGAATGGTTAGATCAACGTGCGCGACCTAAGAACAAACACAGCACGTCATGTCAGTCGTTTAGAGTAGTTATTTATAAGTTACTTCAAATTACTTATAAAAATATTTTCCATGATGAATGAAGATTATTTTTATCTCAGAGAAATATAACATTAAATGTCGAAAAAAGAAAAGAAAAAAAAAAAAAAAAACCATTTCGTACCATCTTATTTATTTATTTATTAAAAAAAGAGGGATAAAATGATGAATTAGTTTTTAATTATTACTGATATGTTATTTAACCATTGGTTTTAATGGTATTGACGAATTCCTTTGAAAGATCAAGGATTATTTTTGTGTGTTTTCGTATGCGTTTTATTATTTGTTATTTTCTATGATTTTATATATGATTTTAAATGAAATATTATTTTTTTTTCACTTTGTGTGTGCTGCAAACCATTAATATAAAAGGAAATAATGAATGTTATATGAATTTATATATATATTGACAAAACAGGCATGAGGAAATCGAGATCTTGTGACTTATAAGAATCTTTTTGGATCAAAAAACGAAATTTATGTCATCTGTAAAAGTTTTTATTTTCTTTTTCCGAAATGTACAATATGATCTTCTCTTCTATAATGAATTTATATTTTTTCTGGTACAATTTTAAATAGATATCCATATTCCAAAAATTATTTTCTTCTGTGACCTTTTAAAGTTATTCCTCCTTAAAATGCAACATATTTAAAATGTAGTATACTTCTCAAATTATTATTTAAAAGCATCAAATATTAAAAAACCACTTTTAGTGCAATGACACAATAGAATAAATATAATTAAAAATAACAACATAAAAACACTTTTTGCTCTGTATTATTATGATTATTATTTGTAAAAACTTTCCTAATATATATATATATATATATAAATGTTAGATATCGTAATAAAATTTAATCTGAAAATTTAGCAATTAATAGATACAAAACAATACCAACACAAGAAAATAGAACTGATTTTAACTTATAGGAAAGACTGACACAAAATTGTTGCGATACAGATTAAGAACCAATAAGATTAAGAGAAAAACAATTTAAATTACTTACGCCGACATGAATGATAATAATTTAAAAAAAAAGAAAGGACTATTAAATAAATATATATATATATAGTGATTTACATTAGTTCTAACTTGAAGATATATTTTTAAACTAAAATATAATGCATTTCAATTAACTGAAATTGACTATTTATTTATTTATTTTTTATATTTATTACTGTATTTTCTGCATTTAACAGAAGAAAGTATAAGATTTAGAAAAAAATTCCGGTTTTCGATGAATTTACACGGTGTGAGATTTTCTGGCATCTCAATTTACTGAATTGACTACTTATTCCTAAAAATGTGGATTTATAAAAGTTATATTTGATATTAACTATTAATTAATGTCTAATATCAATAATGTATTGAATTTTTCCATACTAACTTAGAAACTGAAAGATACTAGGATATGTAGCCCTCTGTAATAATTTTCATAAACAATAAGTGATATTTATACAAAACTTCCTAGAAATACAAAGCGGTAAGACTTAAAAACAATCGTTTTTCTCGCTCTGCCCCCCCCTCCTCCCCCAGATATAGGTAACACTCACCATAATTTTGCATTAAAAGCAGGAAATAGTTGTAAAAATATATTTATGCAATCATTTTTCTCTTCTGCCCCTGATAGGCCCTCAAGGTATATCGAAAAATCAGCGTAAATTTTCCAATTTTCCTAAAAACTAAGTGATATTTATAATAAATTTTATTAAAGTGATGATATAAAACAGGGGTGGCCAGCCCGCGAGGAGACTAACGATATTTAAAGTTTGACAACTTTCATAATTCATTCTTTTTATTATAGTTTTAATATACAGTCATAAATTTTCTACGATTCTATTGTTAATTTATGAATGAAAATAATTTAAATTAATGTATTCTGCTCCGAATTTTCACCCTACCCTTCTTCGAAAAAAGTATATACATATACGAATCATATACTCACAAACATAGATGCACGTATGAATATGTACAGTCATAGAATAATAATAATAATTTCCTTCCCCGATTAATTTCGCCGTAAATTAACGTAGAAACCAGCAGCTGATGCCTAACGATTGGTAATAACATCTAGTTTTTAATTCGCTAAATTTTGTTTAGGGTGTCATGCACATATTAAAACTTGTACAAACCTTTTCTTCTTCTTCTTCTTTTTTTTTTTCTTTTTTTCATTTCCCTAATTGTAACACCCATTTTTGACTACGTATTCGAATTTATGAGGTCAAGGCGATTCGGAAAAAGGTATATTTTATAGTCTTTATATCAAGTCTTCAACGAGCAACAAGCAAAAATGTATCAGGGGTAAATCTCTATATTTAAAAAAATATAATTCATATATCACATAGAAAAGTATTATATCCATTCAGATAATAATCCAAAAAGAAATATAACAATTTTAAATATAAAATAATGTAGAGTAATGCTAATTAAGAAATGATGTGTACGTCTAAACTTACTTCAATAACTATTTTAATCATGCGCAAGCAAAATAATATATCACACAAAAGATAACAAGTGACAGCCCGCTAAGAGCAATACAAATTGAAATATCACTATAATTCGAAAAATAATAATAGGAATGAACTGTAACCCATAATTTTAATGATGCCCATTCTATTCGTGCAAAAATTAATGCAGGTTGTAACTCATAATTTTTTGAAATATGATTTTATTAATTATTTTCATAATTCAAAAAATGTTTTTTAATCAAAAATATGCATGGAATATATTTGGGTTAATTCATAATAACGTTATATATATATATATATATATATATAAATAATCTATTAATTTTTTGGGAAGACATGAATTAATGTTTATTACATTCATTTAACATTAGCATCTCCATATTTTAACAAGTTATAACTCTGAGAAAAATTGATAGAAACATATAAACTATGCCATTTTCTGAGCTGATTCGAACCAAGTAATCCAAAAAGCTTGTCGAAATTGGGGGATTGCCTTTGAAAAAAAAAATGAAGTTGATGTCAGTTTTAATATGTAGACACCCCTTAAACAAAATCTAACTAAACCGTTCTAAACTAGGGCTTATTACTAATTGATTGACACCAGTCGCAAGTCTCTACACTAATTTACGGCGAAATTAGTCGGGAAAGGAGGAGGGGGGGGCGTTTTTTTTATGATTGTATATACAGTGCGGCCCGAATGAATAAAATATATTTCCAATGCGGCCCACCAAGTGTTTTGGGTTGGACAGGCCTGATATAAAACACCATTCTCTATCTCTCTGTCTGCGCCCCCCCCCCCCTTCCATCCAGACGTATGTAACTCTCATTGTAATTTTTCATTAACAGTAAGTAACACTTGCACAAAATGTTAATAAAAAAATCGATAATAAGTGTTGTTTAAAAAGATTATTTTATTTTTCATCTGCACCCCCTCTCCTCCTTCAATACACACATTTGCCCCTTTTTTAACTACAGGTAACTCTTATTATAATTTTAATAAAAAGTAAGTGATAGTCATATAAAGTTTCATAAAAATAGCTAGCATAGTGATATAAAAGCAACCACTTTTTTCACTCTGTCCTCTCTTAGTCCCCCCCCCCCCAGATACGTGTAACATTCACTGTAATTTTTATTAAAGAGTAAGTGGTATATACACAAAATTTTATTTAAATCAATATTAGAACAGTTTAAAAAATATATATATTTCCGTCTACAACCCCTCTTGCCCCCCCTCCCAGGTATATATAACACTCATTGTGAAATTGATAAAAAGAAAGTGATAGTTATTAAACTGGTAAAATGGTGATACAAAAAAAAAAAATCATGTAATTATTCCCTGCTTCTTCCCCTTTAGTTTCCCCCCCCCCCTCAACCCCAATTATATCTGACACTTACTGTAATTTTTTCATAAATTGTACGCGATTATACAAATTTTCATTAAAATCGGTAAGAAGGTGATATAAAAAAAAAATATTTTCTTTCAATCTGGTCCTACTCGCTCCCCCATCCTCCAGGTATATACTAAGTGAACGTCGTACTAAATCAATTGAAATTTCTAAAAATGTAATTTGAAAACCATTCTTTAAATTCATTATATTTGATATTTATTATTTTGCGATTTGCAAATTGCAAAATGCCTTTTTTTCAGGGATTGAGCCGTTCGTTTGAGCCGTTTTTGAGATACCAACTTTTACAAAGCTTGACATAATTAATTGTTGACCAGAAAACAACTATTACATGCAAAATGATATTTAAAAGAAGGTTAACATGGAAAAAAAAAAAAAAAAAAAAAAAAAAAAAAACATGCAGCTGTTTTTAAAGGAACGCACTTGCAAGACCTGAAATTGAGCTATTGATACAGGACGCCTATCAATTTTCCTGAACTAACCAACTATATCATTCGAAAGGACATCTAATAGAGTATTTATACAGCAATTTTGAAGAAAATCGTTAGAGCCGTTTTTGAGATACGGACTGAGATACCACTTCTGGTTTCCAATTCTCATTAAAATTTGATAGCCATAAGATTCCCCCCCTCCCCCCCACACACACATACGAGGTGTGGCTATTAAATAACGAGACTATTGCTGCTACAGATGAACTACATATGCGCGAAATGCAAACGACCGACAGCTGTGCAGCATGAAGCCTTCTCTTTCGATTGCAGCTCTTCCCGTGTTTGTAGAGAAATTAGTCTGGTCGTAACCTTCGTTTGTGTAAGAGGTGTTTGTTTCGTTTTGCCGAAAAGTGTAAAAGTAGAGCAACGAATTGTCGTGAAATTCCACGTGAAACTTGGTAAAATCGCTAGTGAAACTTATCTTTTATTAAAACAAGTTTATGGCGATGAATGTTTATCACGTATGCGAGTTTATGAGTGGTTCAACCGTTTCCAAGATGGCTGAGAAGACTTTGGAGATGATGAACGAAATTCAAAGCGATGATGATCCTTTTATTCGACATTCATGGTATTGCGTACCTTCACTGGGTTCCTGAATGTCAAACTATTAATCAACATTACTATCTTGAGGTGCTTGCTCAACTCCGTGAAGGGGTAAGGAAAAAACGACCCGAATTGTGGAAGAACAAGTTATGGGTTCTCCATCAAGACAATGCGCCGGCTGACACGTCATTGTCTGTCAAGGCGTTTCTAGCTAAATACAACATCCCTGTTTTAGACCATCCGCCTTATTCGTCTGACCTGGCCCCATGTGAGTTTTATCCGTTCCCCAATGTTAAATCTGTATTAAAAGGAATAAGATTTGAGTCAGTTAAAGCTGTGAAATAAAAAGCGGCACGCCTCATGCAGGAGCTCACAGAACAAGACTTCCAGCACTGTTTCGAACAATGGAAAATTCGCATAGAGCGTTGTAGGGATAGAGGAGGGGTGTATATTGAAGATGATAATAACTAAATATGTATAAATTTAAAATAAAATGTTTTACAGCAATAGTCTCGTTATTTAATAGCCACACCTCGTACACTGACCAATTGCCAAAAACCATTTTTTTTTTACTCAGGAGACCTTAAAACATGTAAATCAGATGAAATCTCGATATCGAATTTTAGGACCGAATACAATACTTCCATTACCTACGGTAGTAGGGAGTAGGGTAATGGAAGTTTAAAAAAAAATCTGATGTGGGCACCACATGACTTCCTTATACACTTTTAGAAATATACATAATGTTAAAAAACATTGACACTGGACCCGAAACAGTTGGCTAAAAATATTAAAAAAAAAAAAAAAAAATGAATTATCACCGTGTTCTGAGGTTTTCTGAAAGTTAGTTAAAAACCGATTGCAAGATTTGTACTGGTAACGCTGACGAAGGCAGCAGGGACCCGAAAAAAATGGCTAAAAGTATTAAAAAAAGGTATTTTCACCGTGTTCTGAACTCTGAAATTTCAAATGTCTAGCTATTCGGGAAGTTAGTTAAATAAATTTTCTGTTGAACCATATAAACGCTGCCGAAGGCAGCAGGGGCCTGAAACAGTTGGCTAAAAGTATTAAAACGATGCATATCCACCGTGTTCTGAACTATTCTGAAAGTTTCAAGTGTCTAGCTAGTCGGGAAGTTAGTTAAATAAATTTTCTGTTAAACCATATAAACGGTGCCGCAGGCAGCAGTGACCCGAAACAATTGGCTAAAAATATTTAAAAAATGCATTGTCACAGTGTTCTGAGCTTTTTCGGAAGTTTTAAATGTCTAGCTACTCGGGAAGTTAGTTAAAAATCGATTCCAAGATTTGCACTGGTAACGCTGCCGAAGGCAGTAGGGACCCTACACAGTTGGCTAAAAGTATTAAAAAAAATTGTTTTCACCGTGTTCTGATCTAGTCTGAAAGTTTCAAATGTCTAGCTAGTCGGGAAGTTAGTTAAATAAATTTTCTGTTGAATCATATAAGCGCTGCCGAAGGCAGCGGGACTTGAAATAGTTGACTAAAATTATTTGAAAAAAATGTATTGTCACCGTGTTGTGAGCTGTCCTGAAAATTTCAAATATCTAGCTAGTCGAGAAGTTAGTTAAAAATCGATTGCAAGATTTGTCTATACCGTTTTTTGATACATTATGGCCAAAACCTATGTATTTTTGTCATTATGAACCTAATTTTCCTAAATATCTCCAAAACGGAAAATCATGGAAAGTCCAAAAAGGGAGGTGCACAACTAGATGTTATAACAAACCTATGTACCAATTCGCAACTTTCTACGTCCAACCGTTTTTGAGTTATGCGACATACCCACACACAGACACACATACACACACACACACAGACGTCACGAAAAATCGTGTAAAATCCCTTATATCTCTAAAACGAGAGCTCGTGTTAAGATGACACTTGCAGGTGTGCAACTAGACATCATGAAAGTCACACGTATAAATTAGCAACATTCAGCGATCATTCGTTTTCGAGCAATGTGAAATACAATATCCATTTCGCAAATCGGGATTACTATACTTCCTTATACTTTGTATAAGGAAGTAAAAAAATGTAGAAAATTATCTGATATCATTAGAAGAATCTGCCGCACTTGTGTTTGTGATTCGATGACTATTAATAATAAAATCCATAAAAACTAAAGTGTTTCAACAGTTCTCTATCAGTATTGCAAAACAAACAAGAGAGATTAATTTCAAATATAACCTAAAATTTGACTAAAATTTCATATTTAAAAAAAAAAAAAAAACCTCGAAAATTGAGAGGGCACAGTTTATTAGATCTATATCTTAAAGTGCAAGCGTAGGAGATGAAGCAGCACAAAATTTAGATGATAAATTTATTTTTAATTACTGAAAACTGCTTTTTTTTTTTTTTTTTTTTTTTTTCACGAAATTTTAATTATATTTTAGGCCGTATATTTGAAAATAATGTCTGTTATACGTACAGAAATTTGAATAAACACCATAAAATGCAAGGACATGCAACAATTATTTCAGGTCGAAATAAAACATGATTCTTCGTCAGGTGGACAAAGTAGGCACGAGTGCTGCAAACGAAAATGCGTTGTCGCTTTGTTAGAAATTCTCGGTCATTTCTTCTATTCAGTTTATTTCTTTACCTTATACGCATAACTAAGAAATTTATACATCCAGCTTAGGGATTCAGAAAATGACTATTCGTTCTAGATGAAGGTAGAATATATATATATATTGTCAGCGTAATTTCTTAAGAGAAAAAAATAGAAACATATTGCATTCAAGATATGATTCTACACATTTTTCTATCCATGTGCTATTTTTAAATGCATTTTTTTTTTTCAATAAATAGTAAGTATATGCTATTTCACTAAGCACTACTATTAAATTAAAAACTAACACTACCTTTAAAAAAAAATTTAAATTTATAACATTACATTATTAATTTTCATTCTGCATAGTAATGTTATTTATAATTCCATTTCACTATATATTAAAAAAAAGTTACTGTCACTGGCGTCAAATTTTTTTGACTGCGACAGCATCTTCTAGCGGAGGGCAGGGTCCTTCGCGTCATGAGAGGTATCAGTGTGTTCCGAATACTCCAAGGTAGACATTTCAGCTGCTTAGAAATTTCTATCATTCTAATTAAAGAAGTTATTAATTAAAAACGACAAGTTTATGAAGGTACTCTATTTGCCATTTTGAAAAAAGTGACCTTGTTCTTCTGTCATGAAGTCATTTTACACGGGAGAATTAAAATATGATCCATGGTTGTATGTATGTAGGTAGGTACAGTCGGTAACAAAAGTCTCCGAACACTAGCAAAAATTCCTATGTAAAAAAAGTGCAATTAATACAGTTTTGTTAAATAAATCCTTGTCGAATCCTGTTTTTAGACTGACTAAGAACAGTATTCTAAAAGGATTTATTTAACAAAACTGTATTAAGTGTACTTTTTTGCATAGGAATTTTTGCTAGTGTTCGGAGACTTTTGTTACCGACTGTAGGTTGGATTTAACGTCGCACCAGTACTGAGCTATGGGTAATTGGCGACAGTCTTGGATGTACCCCTGGAGATGTTCCGGAGACATGCAATCACAATTTTGATCCTTCACGCAGGGGATGCCCCCCGCTTTGGTGATCCCCAGAGTTATAGTGTGGATGAGAACATGGAGGACTTACGACAGATTTTACGTGCACCAGCCACCATTAGTGTACACGACGGTCTTTGACCAGCTCAAGTATCGAATCGGCAATCTTCCAATTACGCGCTTGGCGCTTTACCGACTAGGGTACCGCGGCTCGAAACCATGCACGTAAAAAAGAAAGAAAATAAATAACATTTTTTCTCTACTTTTAGCAAATTAATTTTCTTACACAGGAAAACTAAAATATGATCCATGGTTGTAGGTAGGTAGATAATTAGGTAGGTTGTGTTGATGTCGCACCATTACTGCGCTATGGATAATTGGCGACGGTTTGGGACGTACCCCTACGGATGTTACGGAGACATGCCAACACAGTTTTGGTCCTACACGAAGGGGATGGCTCCCCCGCTTCGGTGGCCCCCAGATGTATAATTTTGATGGGGACATGGAGGATATTGCGGCCACAACATATTTTACGTGCACCAGCTACCATTAGTGTACACGATGGTCTTTGGCCGGCTCGAGAACCAAACCCTCAATCTTCCAATTACGAGCTCGGCGCTCTACCAACTGGGGTACCGTGGTCCGGATCTAAAGTTGTAAAAAATAAATAAAAAGGCTCATATACTAAAGCTGTAATGCAAAATGGTCTAGATATTTCTTTCTATTAATATATATATATATATATATATATATATATATATATATATATATATATATATGGCATTAAATATGAGGACTTCCATAATAATTTTCTGCTTTTGTCTTGTTATATGCACGATTAATATTCCTTTTCAGGGAAAGAAAGCAGCGAATAGGTGGGCAGAGCTCTGCATGTGTTAATAAGTAAAGTGTGTCTGGGGGAGGCGAAGCCTCCCTCGGGGGTTGGTGAGCGGAGCGAGCAGGGGGCACAGCCCCCTAGTGTATAAAATAAAACTTGTAAGTTCCTAAATTGTTTACTAAAATTCCGATTATACGTCGGCTCATCAAAATATTCTTTTATGGCAGTCCAATGGAAGAGGTATATCTTACATTAGTAAACAAATATTTCATGTCATTCTTATTTGTCTTAATCTTTAAATATTACCTTTTTATATGCATTTAAACATCTTTGGGCCGAGTTTTCATAGAATAAAAAGACACAAGCTCTTTTTTACCACATGCAAAAAACGCAAAGGTGTTTCCTATGTTATGTTCAGTGTAAAATGAAGATTCTTTTTAAAATACCGATCATGGACTTTAAAGCATCAGAAATATTTTTGCAAGTTCCTCTACACGCATTAGTTGCTATAATTATATCATTTTCAATACAGAATATCGATATGTCATAGAAAACTTGAATTAGGTATATCAGTTCCAAGTCCTTTAATAAGTTTTTCGGGTGACTTTCTTCCGGGTGACTTTTTTTCCGACGTACGAAAATTTAGATACACGTTATAAATCACCATTGCACTAACTGTATAGATTGTGGTGACTATAGTACTTATAACGTCTTACTGGGACACAAAGGAAAATTCTTTATCGTTATGGCCTATAGGCTCAAATTATTTAAAGCACATAGCGTCTAAACGCCTTATTCAAATGAACTAAAAATTTATATACATATTATAAGTTACTGTCACACGAACTGTATTAATTATAGAGAATCTTGCACTGATAGTTCTTTTTACAAGGACATAACGATTTTTTTTTTTTTTTAATCGTTATGGATTATGACCTCAAACTCTAAAGTGTAATAGCATATAAATGTCTTATAAGATGGAGCTAAAAATTAAAAAAATAGTGGGGGTATTGCTTGACAACGTTTCTTGATAACACGTATTAAATTTCGAAAATAATAATAGCACCATTTTTTGCTACATCTTATAACGATTTTTTTATTCATCAGGGTGACCGAACTATTTTTCTGTGACTCTTTTTATAGTGAAAAATACTGTAAAAAACACCCTGTTATATTTTTCTCTTTTGTCTATTTAACGACATCTCTTATTTTACTTTACTTATACAACCGTTAACCGTCTGAAAGTCGTATGAAGTCACTCAAGATTTTACTATTTTTGCGATGATGTGTGTGTGTGATCACGATAGCGCCTAAACGCTTTGTTCGAATTTGTTCGCTGAAAGTTGGTACGAATGTAACATAGCATGAACCCTATTGATTTTGGTGAATCTAGAACTTATAGTTTTTTTTTACAAGTACACAAAGAAAAATTCTTTATCCTTTTGTCCTATGGCCTAAATGTTTTAAAGTGCGATAGCGTCTAAACGCCTTATTTAATTGAGCTGAAACTTTATACACATATTATAGATCAGGAGTGTTCAACCCACGGCCCGCCTGCAGCCCGCGAGGAGACTAGCGATATGTAAAGTTTGACAACTTTGGTTAACAGATTAAAAATAAATAAATCCGTTCTGACTTTTCAAAAAAAAAAAAAAAAAAAAAAACTTTCAACGGTTATGTTCGCAAAAGAATCACACTGTTATAATGAAACCTTATTAGATCCATTATTCATTCTTTTTATTATAGTTATTAAGGTATAGTCTTTTTTTTTTCTTTTTTTGGCGTTATTGCTAATTTATGAAGAAAAATAATTTAAATTAATATATTCAGCTCTGAATCTTCACCCTGCTCTCCCTCGAAAAAAGGCATTTCATTATAATTCATGCACTCACAAACATACACATGTGTGCATATACGATGCCCTCCTAAATAAAACAGATTTTCAGTGCGGCCGCCAAGTGTTTTGGGTTGGACAGGCCTCTTATTGGATCACCGTCACACGAATTGTATATATTTTGGTGAATTTATCATTCATAATTTTTTTACAGGGACACAACGAAAAATTCTTTTTCATTATTATCTACGGGACCAAATTATTTGAAATGGAATAGCGTAAAATTAAACAATACAGAAAAATACTGAAACGGCCTATTATAATTTTCATTTTTGTTTATTTAATGATTGGTCTTGCTTTAATATATACTCTTTAACAAAAAAAGTGACGCACCAAGAAGGAGTAATGCAAACTGGACACAAAATGACATACATACAGGTTTTGATGGAATCAAGCACCAATTCATCATTATCGTCGATCCTATGTGCAACTGGTACTTCAGTGACTTCAAATACCCTTAATAGGGGGGTATTTGAAGGGAGCTCAACCCCAGTGGGGTTGAGCTCAGTCCCCGGATCTCTCTTCGATTGAGAACGTTTGGAGCATCATAAAAAGGGTCCTACAACCAGCTCGGGATTTTACCAATCTAACGCAACAATTGGACAGAATTTGGCACGATACTTCACAGGAGCACATCTGCCAACTCTATCAATTAATACCAAGCCAAATAACTGCGTACATAAGGGCCAGAAGTGGATCAACACGTTATTGACTTGTTTACTTTGTGAGGCCTTTTCTCTTGATTAAATCATTCAAATTTTATGAAGCTGTAATCAATTGTTTTTCTCCACATGTACATCACATCTACCATTTTTTGTCCCATTCGGACCCCCCCCTTCCACCTCATCTACCAATTTTTGTCCCCACTTCATCTTGGTGTGTCTTTTTTTTTTTTTTCTCTTTGGGGTAACATGAAATTAAAAAACTCTTTATTAATTTTATTAACCTTTTTCAAATTGATGCTATTATTTTAATTTAGTCAAAATACGATTCAAAAGAGAACACATGATAAATCACTTAGTTAAAATATATTATAATCATTTTAAAAGTAAATTTAGCTCTTTGTGTATATAAATAGGAAATAAAGTGCATACAATTTGTAATTAAGCGTATTGTAGTGAATCTCAGTAATATCTGTATAGTAAACTTAATTTAGTTTTTTTTTTTTTTTTTTTTTTTTTTTTTTTGTGTGTGTGTGTGTGTGGTATCAATAAAAGAAGGTGAAACGTAACTTTTATACGAGGCCTTTCTAAAGGATTCTGATCCATAGTCACGTGAGATTCAGGGGAAACCACAGAAAATTACATAAGCAGCTAAACCAGCAGGTATGACTGACCTGGTTTCGAATCCCACCTTTCCTGTTTACCAGCTTCGTAAGTAGAACTTCACAGCTTTTGGTGGTACCACTTCAATTAACAACCGCACATAAACCGTAGTGTATCCAAATACTTTTATATGCCCCTGTAAATGAATTATAAGTGCAGCACGTACGACTTTTCACAGAGAACATATTATTTTACACGTCATAAAATTTTAGTTTTATTGGACGATCAATTTATATTTAAATAATTTACAGCACAGACAGACTTACAAACAAACCGAAATCATAAACATTTTGTTTTCTTTCGAACAATCATGAAAGTATTGAAACAAATTTCAACTTTTATTTTGCAAAATTTTTTAACATGATTTTAAGGGTTTGTAAAATACAGAGGGCTTCAAAATATAATTATAATGAAATATCGCATAAAACACGTTTCCAACAAAAAATATTTCATTGTTTGATTTTAAGATTTACTATGATAACAAAAACAATAAACTACAGAAGATCCATACAAACGAAATTATAAAATTTGTTCCACTGTTTACACATTTTGGATTATATATATATTTCCTGTTTTAACTTATGCTTCAGAAACTTAATTATTAATGAGTAAAATTATACAAAAGCTTCAAACAACACAGAGAAGCATGGAGATATGCATGTTAGGATTCACCTGAAGACAGGGCCCGACTTAGACTACCTGGAGCCCCGGGGCAAGCTTATTCTGGGGGGGGGGGGGCTTGCAGTGGCATAAGAGGTCTTTAGGTTGCAATATTTCTGCTTATGTCTGTTGGGTGCCCTTCCAGAAGGGGGGCCCAGGGCAACTGCCCCGCATGACCTGGCGTTAATCAGGGCCTGCCTGAAGAGACAGAAAGCGAAACACATGGATTAGGGAGCAAACCAAAGTTACTGATGCCTTTCGTAGAGTTAAGAAAATAAAATGCAGCTAGAATGAGCACCTTGCCAGAAGAAACGGTGATAGATTGGATCATCGAAGTCCTTCCGAGAGATAAGAAAAGATCAATGAAAAAAAAAATGTGTCGTTCGAAAAATGAGATTGTGAAGTTAGGAAAAGCGGAATGAAGAAAAATTTCAGGAAACAGGGTAGATTGGGATCATCTAGGGAAGACCTTCATCTTGCAGTGGATTTACAAAAGCTGATATTGATAACATGTTATGTATATAAATATTTTATAAAAAAAAATTGGTCGGGAGATAAAGATAGCGTTTGTTGTTTCACGGCATTTCGTCGAAATGCTTTTGCCAGGTTCGATCCCAGGTGCGCTCGTCGGCCTAACCGTTCAGAGTTTTCCGTGGTTTTCTCCGAAACTTGCGTAAATACGGGCTAAGACCCTTTAGAAAGACCCCTCACGGAGGGCACTTCCCCTCAGGCCTAGGATCCTGGCCTTACTTCCCAAACACCGTAGTGCTTGGACAAAGTGTTAATCGGTAGTGCACTAATTGAAATTTACGAAAAAGAAAAAAAAATTCTGTCAGAGCCAGAATTTAATCTAGTACGACAGGACTTTTTTGTATATTAGAAACGTTTTTTGTCAAATTTTCCATGTAAAGGCCTGTGATTTGTGATAACTGTGCAGGTGCACACTCGTATCAATCCCCGATCACATACCTTTATTGGAAGAGATAGCGTCTATTGTCTCAAGTCAACGAGGTGCTTCGGAGTACCCGCATTTTGTCACGGGCATCTACACAGTGTTGCTAGATTGGGGACGTTTTTTATTCAACTACCACCAATAATTTTGAGAAGTGATATTTGATATATGTAAAAGATGATTAATCTTCGAAGCGATTAGGCAACAGTTACAATTACAAATTATTGGTGGATATTGAATTAAAAAAGTCCCCAATCTGGCAACACTGCCTCTACAGTGGTTTTAAGTTTGGATTAGATCCCAAATGAAAAATAATAATTTTTAATTTTTCGATGAATTCTCTTCCGCTTTTTGAATTAAAATCTACATTAAAAGCCCCGTCAAGAAATAAACCAAATACATTAAACTCAAATTTATTTATTTATTTAACTGTAAGAACGTGTGAAAAATAGTTTAAACCATAATTTTGAATCCGATTGTCTACAAAAGATTCAATTAATAAAAATGACGCGAAAGTAATATTGAATTATATTCATGATGCTGACGCATGTAAGAAAAATTGCTAAAAATAATTCGAACTCTCTCTCTCTCTAAATCTAACTTTTGAACGGTTTGAACTTTTTCTCAGAAATTGGTGACTTTGTTTAACTTAATCTTTTTACTAATTATTAATCCAACACATTAAAGTCGATTTTTAAATATGTCAAAGTTTTTACAATTACATACAATAATTATCTTCTCCCTCAATTTAAATAAAAGAAAATTGTTACAGGTTTATTTTTTACGACATATAAAGAAATATATATTTATTATTCGTATGCAAATAAATTTATTGTCATGGGATTATTTTGAGAACTAGCCTTTTTTTCCGCAAGCTTCGGAGAAAACCATAAAAAACCCCCAACGGCTAGATGGATGAAGGCGACTTGGGATTAAACCCGACATCTCCAGCCTACCAGCATCGAGAACAGAACCGCTCGACCACTGAAATAGGCTTTTTTATTGAAAGTCCAAAAAATAGTATTAAGCACTCTCAAATAATTTGTTAAAAATTATATTGTTAATAAATAAGTTAATTTATTTTTTCTTTTCACTAAATATTTTAAACTAGTTTTTATATATAAAACCTTTTTACTTTCTCTTACCCATAGGGCCGAGAAAGTATTGTTTTAGGGTAAAATTTTCGAACGTGAATTTTTGTTATGTTTACATGTTCTGAGGTCCCCTGAATACGAAAATCACGTTTTTAGCGAATGGTCTGTGTGTCTGTCTGTTATCAGCATATCTCAGTTGCATCAGTTGCAGAAATTCCAAACTCGGTATTCTAAATGTGTATCATATAGGGATGCTACCCTAAGCTTTTCGTTGAGATGAAGCAAATGGTTCGTGTACAGGGACACTCAAAAGCAGGCCCTGACTTACGGGCCCCCCTTCTGGAAGGGGCCCCCCTACAGGCGAATACAGAATTTCTGCAACCTAAAGACCTCTTATGGCACTGCAAGGGAGCCCCCCAGAATAGGCTTGCCCCGGGGCTGCAGGTAGTCTAAGTCGGGCCCTGCTCAAAAGTATTCAAATACATTACGTCTATGGGGGAAATTGAGGGTAAGTAGAGTTTAACATCTATAGACTGCACTAAACCAAATGAAACGAATATATATCTTGTGTAATAGAGATAGTGAACTGGTTAAAAAAAAAAAATGTGTATGTAGGAGCCTCATCTCCCCGTGGGGGGGGAAGTCCCCCCTCGAGGGGAGTAAATTTTCATGATAGGTATATTTCAAAAGAGCTCGCCAATACCTTTAAAACGAATGGTTGAACCATCGATCTGCGATAATTTAAAATAAAGTTATAATTTTTTTTTTTCATTTTTAACAAAAAAAAAAAAAAAAAAAAATTGTAATATTGAGAATAAATTTAAATTTTTTTGGGGGTATTTAGTGTTATATTATTTCTCTAATATGGAAACTGTGTGCATTATCATGGGAGATAATTTTTTTAAATAATAATTTTAATAAATTATTTTTACTGAGTGAATTTGTATAGAAAAATATAGAAGAAGTCGTGTGGTGGCCACAACACACTAGTTATTTGTTGATAGTGGATGTGCTTTACTAATAATATTTTACCACTTCCAGGAAAGCTGTTCGGGAATTGAAATAAATTCTATAGAGATATGGTAAATAATGTATGTTTTAAGCTAAATATACATCACTTGTTTTTTGTACATTAATGAAACGGGGGGGTTGAGGGGGCTGTAGCCCCCTCACACAGAACTAATTATCATATAAAACACTTCCTAAGCCTAATTTGAGATGTTTAACATAGGTTCTCATAACAGTACTCGTTATCTTACTTCTTAATCTCCAACCTGTATTTATAGTATTAAATTTCAGGGTAAGAGAAAGTAGTGTGAGTCTGTGAGTGACACACCAGATTATTTATACTAAATGTATTTTAAAACAGATTTTTTTAATAAAGACCCGAAACAATAGTACGAGTATTTAGTAATCTCAACTATTTTATTAGAAATACATATATATTTTATAAATCACATCAGTTTTCTATTTACTTATTTATTTTATTTGTAATCATTCACAGATTTTTTTTTTTTTTTTTTTTTTTTTTAAATAAAAGTATTTAGTTTAAGTATTAAAAATTCTCACTTGTGATAAATAAAGTAGTTTTTAATTAGATTTATTTTTATTAAACTAGAGGGTTCTACCCCAAGCTCTCTCCGATCACCAGTCCTCGATGGAGGTTTCGCTCCTCTTGCGGGGCTTTACCCACGTAATTGCCGCTTGGCTTTTGATTGAATATGAATATTGATAACACATAACATAAGACAAAAGCAGAACAATATTATAGAAATCTCCATATTTGCCATCACGTTGAAATACATAATCTATATAAATAAAAAGAAGAATCTCTGTGTGTGTCTATGTCTGTTTGCGCTCGGATGTTCACACTACTGATTGCAGAGCTACAAAACTTGGCAGATGGATACCTGAGCCCCTACAGGTATGCACCTCACCGAAAATCTTTCGAATTTGAATATTATTAATTTTTTTTTCCTATTTTCATTTTAATCATCTGCATATCTTAGCAGCGAAATTATCATCATTATTATTATTATTTAAAATTTATAGTATTTATCAGGAAAAATAGTTATTTATAGTAGAAAGGATTAAAATAATTAAAATTTGTTTTTTTATTCATTTAATTATTTTTAAAAGAAAATCTACTTTTTATTTTATTTATTATGTTCGTCAGAATCATATGGTAATATTGTGTAAAGAGCAAGCAATAAAATGTATGCTTCCCAAACTAAAATATTTAATAGATGCTGAGATATAGTCATTTTTTAAATAATAGTTCTTAAATAATAGCAAATCCACCTGTCATCAATAAATACCCAAATTGAAGTGCTCAAGAAAGACCTTTCTGTAGGCAATAGGAACATGGACCCGATGCAGTGTGGGCGAAAAAAGAACTGCTGTAGGCAGTGGGTACCGTACCCGAACTTATGAAGTAAAGTAAAGTTAGCGCGATTTCAATGTAGGTATTTTTTTTTTTCTCTTTTGTTGAAAATTCATTTAAATATAGTGACCAGTGAAGCGGGCGTAGCCTGCTATTCTATGGAAATAAAGAGAAGTGCCTGTGTATTTGTCTGTACTCTGGTGCTCACACTACTATTTGCAGAGCTATAAAACTTGACAGATGGGTAGTTGGAACTCTGCAGGTGTGCACCTGATAGAGAATTTTCCAAGTTTCAAATATGAATTTTTATAATAATAATAATAATTATTATTATTATTTTATTTTTTTTTTGTTTCAGTTTTAAACATTGCCTTCTCTATTTTTTAATTCTTTCATTTCAATCACGCAATTTATTTTTTATTTATTTAATTCATTCATTTAAAGACAAAATCTTTTTTTTTTTCCCCTTCTTTTTTTTATTTATTGCAAATCAAATGGTAATGCAGTAGAAAAATTAAGTATATTAACTTTTAAATTTAAAAACTTATTTTTAACAGTTGTGTCTGTGTATAATTTTTATAGTATAACAAATTCTTATTTTTCCTTTATATATACAGTGGAACCTGTAAAAGTGACCACCTGACTAAAGTGACCATTTTGCTGACTAAAGTGACCACCTGTGTATAGTGACCATTTTAGCCGGTCCCTAGGGTGGTCACTTTAGACAGGTTCCACTGTACATATATTAAGACAAAAGACAAAAAGAAAATAGAAAAAAGATTTATTATTTTACAATGTTGAAATTTTGTACTTCAACTTATTATGGTATAGGGATATTTAACTGATTGTAAAGGGATTTTTTGTATAACGACCATATAAATGCATATATACATATACACATACAATTCTTAAAACCAAATCGAATAAAATATTTGAGGGATTTGATAAATATTTTTACCTTTCTAATGCACTTTTATAGTTTCCTATAATGTCTGATATTCGTTTGTGTATGTATAAATAAGTTATATGTGTGTAAATATTTATTAATTGCAATAACATCAGTTTTCTTTTTTGTAATTCTTAGTTTTGGTTAACATTCTAATTGAAACTTACTCATTGCTTTGAAGGCTTGATTTTTAAATAAAGAAGAAATAGCACATTTTTTTTAATTTAGCAAAGAATTTAAATGTAAGATTATGCATTTGTGTTAGTCAACTGTCATGTAATTTAGTAAATGATATTCGACAATAGATATATTTTGCTAAATATGATGAATTATTGTTATATAACAAAAGATTTATTTTTCCTAGATGAGTGTATAAGATGAATAAAATCTGAAATTTTGCACCACCTCCTTAAATAAGTAAACTTTTGTATTTAAAAAAAAAAAAAAAAGTGAAACATATGCAAGATGAGTATATCTTGATTTTTAATACAAGCTTATTGCTATAGAAATTAGAAGCAAGCAATTTTCAATAAAATATAAAACACAAGGGTTTTTATTTCTTTTTCTGGACTCCCCCCCCCCCCCCCAAGCAAGTAACTATATTCAGGGGTAACTGTGAATACATAAAATCTGATATTTAAAATCAAATATCGGAAATAAGGTAAATTACTTGAATGCAATCACCTTTGTATAGTTAAAAATAAATAAATAAATAAAATAAAATAAATTGTACAAGACCCTAAATAAATTTATTAGTAAAATAAATAAAAATTTAATGTTAATATAAAAAGGGAAGAGAAATATACAGGATGGATGACATCTACATTAATATATTTTCGACATTTGATGTACATCTTATCTGTAAGTGAAAAAATACATTCAAAAGATGCTTACTTACTCTCCTTGAAAATTCTTGATCAATGAATTAATCAGAAGCAGAAAATATAACCAACAAAGACACACCAACAGACAGAAAATATTTTATAAATTTCTGTCTGAAGACATGTTTAGCTAGCATTCATTCTTCTTAAATTTTCCCCAGGAACAGGCATCAAACTTCACATCATATTCAGCTTCAGATAGTAGACACGTAGACAGTTTATAATAGAGAAAAAATACTTACAATGATCTATAAATTTTATCAATTTCAAAATACTAGAACATTATATTAAAGTATAAATACTACTGGAATTTTTCTCGGATGAGAGTGGAAAATAAATAAAAGCTGAAAATTTGCACAACTCCCTAAATAAACTTATCAATAAATAAAAACTGAATTTTAAAATAAGAGGCAAGAGACACATATACACAATGCATGTACATCAAATATTGAAAATATATTATGTAGATCTCATGTATAAGGAAAAAAATACATTCAAAAGATGCTTACTTACTCTCCTTGAAAATTCTTAAACATAGGAACCGGAAGCAGAAAATATAACCAGCAAAGACGCACCAACAGACAGAAAATATTTTATAAATTTTTGTCTGAAGATGTGTTTAGCTAGCATTTATTCTTAAATTTTCCAGGAACAGGCATCAATCTTCACATCATATTCAGCTTCAGATAGTAGATAATTTATAATACAGAAATAGTACTTACAATGATCGGATTAGATAGGTACTAACTCAAAAAGAAAATAAAAGGCAAAAAGTGGAAAAATTCATATTAGCTGCCAATGGTTAGCAATAACTATGTCATTAGTGGCTAACTTTGTTTTTAAGGGTAAAATTTCTAAATAAAGGTCGGTAATATTAAGAGAAAATAAAAACAAAGTAAAATTATTTAGTCAGTAATAAACAAATCAATTGTGTACAAAATATGGAATAACTGTCTTTTATAGTTAAATTAAGATTGTATACAGAGTAAAGGGGGGGGGGGCTTTAAAATATATTTTATAACCCTCTTAAGTGGCCCTGTGGCTACTGAAAATTTCTGTTACTAAGTTAGGGCAGCAATTACACGAAAAGGAGGCAAAAGATTCACATCATTTAAAAAATTTTCTGTCAAGCATACAATTACAAGTTATCAATGGTGATTCTGATTAAATCAATTTAGTGAACTACATATACAATTTCCTGAAACACTTTCATACTTACATAAATCCTTATTTTTAATACACGCTTATAGATATTGATAAATCTATTTCATTAGAAATTAGAAGCAAGCTATTTTCATTAATATACATATATATATATATTTATTTTTTCCCCCGATAAAAATCACCCCTGCAATTAACTTTAACATGCTCTTTTCAATGTGGAAAAACAAAAAACAAAAAAAAAAAAATACATAACAATTACATGCTACAACCACAAATGAAAATTATAACTTAATTTAATTCAAAATATTTAAAGTTAATTCTATACAACAATCGCATATATGCCATTAATAAAAATAAAACCAAAGTAGTTTTACCACATGCTTCATTAATGTGAAATAAAATTTTTAATGATTAAGATTATTCTTATGCATAATTAAAGATAATATGCAACAAGTAACTGTATTCATAGTATTATTATAAAAAAGAATATGCAACGAGTAATTATGTTTCAGAGTAATTATAATAAAAGCAGGCTTCTTTAATGTTAAAATCATGTTTACTTTAGCAACACAACATAAGAATAAAGTTTTACCTTTTTCTAAAGTAATTAAAACTAATTTCATGCATACATTTTCAAACATATAAATAACACGTGCAAACACATCACTACATAATGTGTTATTTGCAAAATACTAAAAGTATTAAAAATACATTAAAAAACGGAATACAGTGAAACTACAGTAATATTGAATAATGTTAATAAAAATTCTTACCTGAAATAAATTATATTTTCAAGAGGAACTGTACAGTATAGCAAAAGCAAATGGAGGAGAGCGAAAAGCATACACAACATACCCACCGACGACCCAACAACAACGTAATGAATCTTGAGATCTATCACGCCAAGCTGAGAGCTGACGCCGTCACAGAATAAATTCGCCAAACGAGAGACGAACAGGAAATACGGATGACGTAGGAGTAAATCACTTCCGGTTAAAAATTCCTATATTCTGTAAAACTCTTTCATTACAATCGCGGATCCCAGCCTCTAGTGTATCTTACTAATTTAAGAAACCCCCATATTTTCCTAAAGTTTTTCTTTTCCCCAAACTGCTCTCCACTGAATCTTTGTCCCCAAATATTTTCCCTAAAGCTTTGAAATTCCCCCTCCTCCCCCCAAAATGGGGAAAAGTCTTCAAGTCTGGTAACACTGCGGAGGCAGCAGAGACCGCTGTTGCCATGCCTATCATTATAAATGATAATGCAACATGGATACAATAACATTTTTGCATAATCTCTTAAAAATTTGGAATTCGAATCAGCAAGCTATAATTAAATTTAATTTCACGAAGCTTATCGTCTCAAATTATGTACTTTAAAATGTGAAAAAATGCAATGATAAATGTTCTATTGAAATCACTTTTCAAAACTTTTTTTTTCCTCCGAGGTTTATTTAAACAGAAGAAGCAGAATCCCACAGATTTTCCCACAGATTTCCACAGTGTTTTGTTTACATTGAAGTTGGTTGCGGCCTTGCACTAGAAAGTGTCAATTTTATTTTTGCGTATTGTAAAGAACGTACTCAAATTATTTTCTTCTATATCTTCTGTTTTGTTCAGTATTATTTTAGCTGTGTTAGAAATACAATGAGCATCAACCTTTTATCAAACGAACGTGTGAATGAGCAGTCATTTATATGCGATATGTGCCAAATTTCATTGTCTTCCAAGGCTGGTTTAGATCGTCATTTACGAATGCATGCTCGTGAAAAAACTTTCGTGTGTAAAATATGTTTGAAACGATTTGCTACAAAAGATAACCTTAATCGACATTTAAGAGTTCATACAGGAATTCGTCCATATGTATGTGAAGTATGCGAACAATGTTTCACATCTAAAGGAACTTTGGATAAGCATCGTAAAGTCCATGTTAAAGAAAAAAGTGCATGTCAAGTGTGCAGGAGAGCTGTAGAATAATGATAAGAAAACATTTGAGTGAAATAAAAAAAAATATCCAAACCATACGTATTGTTGTAACGCACATTTACGATGTTTGTGATACCTATATCGATTTAAAACGTTTCATCAGTTGTGGCGAACCATTCAGTTTATTGGCCTGTGATTTAAATGAAGAGGACATTCAGCTCATGAATTTTTTTTAATTGTCCATCTAAGTGTACTCTTAAGTATCTATTGTCTAAATGTATTCTCCAAATGTACACATTACATAGACAACTTGTTTAGGGTTCATTTATTTATTTGTGATAGTAAAAATATAATGCATTATTATTATTATTATTTATTTTCAGTTAAGGTGTACTTGGGTGAAACTAACCAGTACCTATTATTATTGGTTTACTTTTGAGTTACTAATGAGAACTATATTGTTAATTGTAGGAACAAGTATAGTATTTCCCCTCAGCTAGATTTGGCGATTATGGCTAAATCATAAATCTGAAAATCATATAGCATAAATGATAAAATCGTAAGCTAAATTATAAATCATAAATCCAAATGTAGGCTGCCATATTATATCGCAAACAATCCAGAACGACATCGTTATCGTTCAAATCGGCGCCAAAGAAAAATCCCCAAATTCAGCTGAGGGGAAATACTATAGTTGTATCTAATTGTATATTAATCAAATTTAAAAGCTAGGCATTTTAAATTTGCTTCTTTTTTTTTTTTTTTTTCTTTTTTCCCCTTATGTATTTAATGTAGCTTTATAAATCATGCATCTTGTCAAAATATTGCTCTTCCTTTTGCATCAAACTAAGCGTTTTACTTTCTGACACTACTAACATTAATTTAAATTCTCTTATGTTGTAAAAGACATGTTTGTTTAAAAGTCTTTTTCTTTTTTTTTTCCCTTACAAAATATTAATTACAATTACCTGTGCCAATGTAGAATTTATTTTATTTTTAATCCATTTCTCCTTTTTTCCTTCCTTATAGAATGTAAATTTTCAATAGGTAAGTGATCAAACTCAAATATTAGCTCATCTAAATCTTCCTCGAATTATTATTCTCTCACTATCGGTTTGATATACTATTGAATTTTTTTTTTTTTTTCTTCCCCCTAAAGTACTGACTGTTTAATTTATTATTATTTATTTATATATTTTTTCCACTTAAAGTAAAAGTGTAAAGTGATATGACATTAAATTAATAAAAGTAAATCTAATTTAGTGTTATTTATTATATATTTTGAAATGTAAGGAATCTTGAAAATTAAAGACCTCCGTAGAGGGCAATCAACTCATCTAAGGTCCTTGTGCAGTCCATTAACAGGGTTGCTACGGTATCTGGGAAAACTCAGGAAATTTGAAAATCTGTTAAAAAACAGGGAATTTCAAAATTTATTGCAAAAACAGGGAAAATTCAGGGATTTTTTGCATTTTTTGGAAAAACATTGGAAATTTTTTTCATAATCAAATATTTTTAAAAATTTTAGTGCTTTATAATGAATCAATTATGGTTTTTTCTCCAACTATAGTAACTTAATAAAATTAATAAACCCTAAATATGTTCAATCGACTTGTAAACATATTAGATTCTAATGCTGCATGATTGCGTGTCATCTATTTTACTTCTAAAAGAAACAGGAAAAACTCAGAGAATTTTTTCTCCTGATCTGTGTAGCAACCCTGATTAACCTTAACATCAACAGTGAAAATCACAAAATTCATATGTTGTCCATTTGTAGATTATTCAGTTTCTTAGTATGTTAATCTGTGTACACATTATATCAAGAACAAATGACCATAGAGAGGTCAGACATGTTTAAAAATATCACTACTGCCAAGTACACTGTTGGTTTGTATTATTCTAATTTAGAAACTTCATAAATTATTCAAAATTTACAATCTTTTATTATTACAGTATAGGATCCATTATCCGAAAACCCGTTATCCAGAATGTTCCAAAAACCAGAATGCAAAATGCCAACTACCAAAATGTTTAATTATCGTAAAATTTAAGAAATAAAGTTATACAATAGCAGCGGTTAGAATTATAGTTTTACAACCTACTTTCTTTAATACTACGGTGTTATTCTGAGTAAATAAGGCGAGCAAAAATTGTCCAAATAATTACTGAAAATTTTGCATATTTAGGTTAGAAAATGAATTTTTGTGGTATTTTTTAATTGATAAAGATTAATAACACATACTTCTTAAAGTGCCCAACAGCAGATGAATTGTATCCTTGAATTCAGGTCGTGTGCATAAAGTCCCAATTGTTATAAAAATTTTAAGTAGTTTTTATTAATTTCCATTATTTTTAGAATTCATTTCATAAAATATTTAGCATTATGTGCCAAAAATATTTGAAACATTTATGAACAATTAGTATCAGAGACACACTATAAGCAAAAATATATCATAGAAATGTTTGCAAAATCCAAAAGAAATTATTGAAATGAAATTATTTTGTAGTATTTTTATACATATAATAAAGTGTTCCGAATTACGGAAAACCCCTTATCCAGAATATCCCAGGTCCCAAGCTTTCTGGATAATAGGTCCTGTACTGTATTATTATTATTATTTACTATAACATAAAAGTCAAGAAATTTCGATAAAAAAGTCGGGATTTTCTTTTCTTGAGAAATAGTGTAAGAACCCTGAAGTTGCTATAAACATCGAACAGTGGTTCTAAAAAATATTTTCAAAAAGAAATTTTATCCTTCTATGTTACTGACATTACCTATGCCATAGAATTGCATGTACCTGTACATTGTTATAGGATAGAATCAACGAGATAAATAGAGTGTTGATTCAATGAAAGATGAGTGATGAAAAATCAGTTTTTTGACCGTCAACATCACCTGAAGTGTGTGCGCTGAAGATTCAAATAAAGGCTGTTTGTTTTCATTATAATATGAAGTTTTGCTGATTTTTAAGCAACAGAAATTTATAATTTTCATTTAATGATTTTTCCTCCCATGGCAATTAAAATTTTTAGGAAAAATCATTTCAAATTAAAAATACCAAATTTAGCTTATTAACCATTTGCTTAGTTATTCTGTGCCATCTTGGTTCGTCATAAGCTAACTTATGACAGACTCTGCCAAATTTGTGGGCAGAATTCTTTTTATTCTGATTGAACTCACAGTATATTTTTCAGCTATGCTAGTGTTCTTAATGTTAATTTTATTAAAGAATATGCAAGTTTTATCCCATGTCTCTCTCGGCTTAACATCTGGGCAATTTCTTTCCTTTTAGAAATAATGGTACTTAAAAAAAAAGAAGTGAAGGTCTTGCATTGAATGGGGGGACAGCTCTCATCAAAGTTATAAATATTTTGAAACATGAATTATAGCAAAATATAAATATGTGTTGATGAATAAAGGTTCCTTATTTAAATAGAAAATGTATATGTACATTTTGTCTAAAATATTGTAGAAATGAACCTTTTTTTTTTTTTTTTTTAAGTTCCTGGAAAACATATTTTGAAGGTTGTTCTTATAGAATTATTCACTCTATTTATTAGTTTCTTGCCCATACTTTTTCTTTGTATTTACAGGGTAACCCTCAATTCATGGACCAAACTTTAAGGGTAGACGAAATACATATAAAGAAGCATTTTTTGTATAGCAATAAAGGGTTGAAAATGAAGAGTGTAGGCGGAAAAACAAGAAATGCTGAGGAGAAGAAAGATAGCTCTTTACCAACATAATATTATAGAAAGTGCTCAAATGTGTACAATATTCGTATTAATGTAAATCTCTAAAAAAAGAGTTAAATTGAACATGTGTCATTTGTTAATTATATCAAAAACACTTTAAACACACTTAAAATTAAATTTTATTTAAAAGATGTTTAAAAAAATTTATCTGCAGCTTTTCGCTTTAATAGTAAAGCATCATCAGGGATTTTTATTATTTGTTGCCAATGAGCAGTTTTTAAATATTTTTTCTTTTCACAGTTAACACTTAAGTCTATGTGAAGTCTTTTAAAAGACTTAACTGTTGACTGTGAAAAGAAACTGTTGACTGCTCACTGGAAACAAATAATAAAAATCCCTGATGATGCTTTACTATTAAAGCGAAAAACTTTGATAATTTTTTTTTTAAACATCTTTTAAATAAAATTTAATTTTATGTGTGTTTAAAGTGTTTTTAATATAATTTGTATTAATGCTCAAATGTGTACAACATTCGTATTAATGCAATCAGTACTTTAAATACATCGATTAGAAACAGGATTATTTCTATGCATATCTTTAGGTGATCATTTGCACAAAAAAAAAAAAAAAAAAAAAAAAAAATGTTAAAAATTCAACATTCAAAAGCCAGGCTCACATCTGTTAAAAAAATAACAAAAACAACTGGTTTTAAAGGGTTAAGATGACATTTGTTACCATGGGTTCCTATGCAATTATAAATCCTTATGATGGGCTCTATCTCCCATTAAAGTTTGTTCCATGAATTTAGGGACCCTCTGTATATTATTTGAACATGTTTATCATACCTTCTGTCGTTTCAGAAGCATTTATTTGCATGTTGTATTGTATTTTAAGTGTTGAATACTTTTATTACAATTGTTTGATTTGTTGATATTTTATATTGGATATTGGAAAGTATAGAAATTGTTTATTTGACAACGTTTGTATAAGTCAGGTAGATTGTTATGGAGTGGTATCAATAACAAGTTATTGGTGGTAGAGAACGAAATGTTATTTATATGGTTGTTTAACCTGATCAAATTGAAATTCTGTCTACATGTGTATTTAAATTTATTGTACTACTTATAGCTTATTTGTTTGTGTAGTAATGTAAGGTATCAATATGATTGTGATATTTTGCTTTATATTTTGCTTAGTTGTTCTGTTGTAATTTTTTTTTTTTACTTTTTTATAGTGTTATAGTTAATATTTTGTTACATTTTTTTCTTAATAAATTATGATCTGTGATTTTTTATTATTATTATTCATTAAAAATGTGCAATTTAATTTTGTTTCTTTTTTGCTTCTTTATACTTAAATATTGCTTTTTATTGTTACAACTTGTATTGACTTTTTTGTTCAAAAAGGACAAAACTGATTAAATTTGCCAGCCCTGCCTAAATTTAAAAGTATTTAACAGCCAGAAAAAAATTTTACCTTTTTAAAATGTGTAAAATTTTCATTACGTCAATTGAGAAAAAATAATGTGTAATATAATAATATGCATACCCATAGCCTCCTAAACTAGATACCTAATGAGTGGCTCGAAAGCTTGGCAACAGTTGAAGCGGTAGACAGCGCTACCTGGTACAGATTGCACGACTTTTTTATTCAACAGCCACCAAAAAATTTTAAAAGTGGGATTTGATATACATAAAAGGCGAATAGAATCGAAGAAACGTTGATTATATATATCATATATCACTTATTAAAATTATTGGTGACAGTTGAATAAAAAAGTCGTTGAACCTGTACCAGGTGGCGCTGTCTACAGCTTCAATTGTTGCCAAGTTTTCGAGCCATTCGACAGGCATCTTGTTTAGGAGGCTATGGCATACCTTAAATCACTTTAATGTTCATTGGTTTTTCCCTGAAACCAAACATTTTTTTTTTTCTATGCACAATTTTTTCTATATTTTCCCCTTGTTTTAATTGATTTTTAGACTTTATTCCCTTCTCTTTTCAGTAGATGGCAGCACTACTTTAAACCGCAAATGCACCTTGCTGCTTGAACGATGCACTTGTGCCTAGTTTTTCCCCTGATGAAGGGCCTTGCTATTCTTTTAGCCTGAAATAACTGTCAGTGTTGCTGCGATACCTGGAAAACTCAGGGAATCAGAAAATCTATTATAAAACAGGGAAAACTCAGGGAATTTCAAAATTTACTGCAAAAACAGGCAAAATTCAGGGAATTTTGAATTTTTTTGGAAAAACAGTGGAAAATTTCTTCATGATCAAATATTTTTATTTTTTTTTTTATTTTAGTGCTTTATAATAAATCAATTATGGTTTTTTCCCCCAACTATAGTAAGTAAATAAAATTAATATACCCTAAATATCTTCAATTGACTTGTAAACATATTAAATTCTATTAAGGGCCCGCTTCACTCACCGACGCCAGAAGCCGAAGCTAATGTTATTCTATGGGAAATTTTTCTTTACAAATAACTTATTAACTAATACATATTTTTAAATTCTGTTTTCACATTCTGAAAATTCCCAGCTGTTAAATTGATGGACCTTTTTTAAAAAATTATTTTTTATATTTTATTTTGAAGCAGCAAAATACGAATTTTCAATGTGTGAATTTTTTTCATTTTACAATTTCAAAATAAAATATAAAAAATTAAAAAAGTACATTTTTAAAAAAGGTCCGACGATTTAACAGTTGGCAATTTTCTGAACGTGTAACAACAACCCTGAACTTTTCTAAATGTTTGCAATTTTTTGTTGACTTACACAACTGGCTTTATTATTATTATCGGTTATTGTTTGAGAATAATAAGGTTAGCATATAGATTTTTCAAACAAAAATGACTTGAAAATTATTTTTTATTTTTTTATTTTTGTATATATTTATGATCTGCAATGTGTCTAACAGGTATTGTGGAAATTAGTTTAACAATTTTCAAAAGAAAATATGTAGTGAACATTAAGGGATTAAAAATATAAAGTATTAAATCAGCTTTGAAGTTGCTTATATTTTATTTATCTTCAAAATTAACGTATAAAATACAAGGTAAACTATTTTCTTCAATGGAAATTTTTTTTTAATCATTTTCAAATTTCAGTTGATAAAGTAAAAGCCTATTGAGCCTATATTTGTAAAACAAGCAATAAATCTAAATGATTTTACTGTTATCTCAATTTTGGTGGGTCTTTTAATCATTGCTTTTGTATGTAAGTACATATATTTGTTAATTCTAATTTTAAATTTAAAAAAAAAAAAAAAAATCCCTATTATGTCATTCAAAAATCTTGTCTTATTTTGAGGATTTAGACAAGAATCTACTGATTACTTTTTTTACTTTCCGAAGATACGTATGTAAGAAAAGTATTGTAATCATGTCAAAAATCCAAATTTGAGATTTTGATGTTTCTATACATTTTGAGGTCTCCTGAGTCCGTTTTCACTATTTTTACGTTGATATATGTATGTGTGTGTGTGAACACGCTAGCGTCTAAACGCTTCGCTCGAATGAGCTGAAAGTTGGTACAGATATGTTTTGTTTATTAACAACTCCTCTTACTTTACTTTATCTACAAAACCGTTAATTACACACAATATTCGGAAAGCCGAGTGGAGGAGTCACTCCAGATTTTTTTTTTTTTTTTTTTCTTTCAAGCATTGTTGACAGATATACTGCTGAATTTAATCTAATTTAAGAAAATTTCTGATAACCGACTAATCTTTTTATCTAATACATGGTATTTTTATATGAACCAAACATTAAATTTCAAATGTATAAAAGTTGCACTTTTTAAGTACACTGTTAAAAAAAATGCATGCAAATTTGCTGTAATTTGAGAAAAAAAATTGAAAATTACGGTGACAAATCGTCTTTTTCTGTAATTACAGAGAATTTCTAGCAGCAAAGTTGCATTTTTTTTAACAGTGTAAGTTTTTATTTATAATAGATTTCAATGTGATTATTTTATACCATACAAATATTGAAATTCAAGTATTTTAATGTGTGAATTTTTGCAATAATAAAGTATTGTGAAAATGCTTCAATTATGAGTGTAATTATATACAAAACGTTCGGTGTGTGTATGTAAAAACATACAGTAATTAAATGTTCATATGCGAAAGGTGTAAAGAGAAGGATGAACTTGGTGATTTTGTTGTTTAATATTTATTTTTTAAATGTTGATAATTTATTAAGCTATAACATAGATACGAATTAAAGTATGCAAAAGTTTTTAGAAACTTGTGATGGCTTTTTTTTTTTTTTTTTCTGAAGTTAGGTAAATATAGAATATAGTGAAAGCAGTTAACTCAAAAGAACACGAGAAGAATGAGTTTTTGAATCAAGAGATTAGTTTATAAAAAAGCACCGCAGAACTGGCATTTGAAAGTAATAAGTACAAAACTTTGAATAACTAGCACCATAAAATGCAAAAACTCACAAAAATTGTTTTGGTTCGAAAAGAAGCATGATCCTTCATCAGGTGAACAAATTAGATAAGAGTGCTGCAAACAAAGTGGCAAATCACTTATTCAAAGTTCTGTACTTATTAAAGTATTAGTTTATTAAAATCGTATGACCTTCTCTCCCAACCAAGAATATTTTCTTTTATGAAAAATACCATAAGTCTGGATGATTTAATTGGAATTAATAAATTGTATTACATTTATGATTTATGTGCACATAAATTGAGTTTTTAATGAGAATGGAAATTTAACCTTATAATCACAACTTTTTCTTCGATAAGCAATTTATTTAAAGCAGGAGGGGGAGTTGATTTTAATGTTTAATACAAATAAATACATACAAGTTTAAGTTAAAAATTAAAATAGAATTGTAAATTTTCTTGCCTCTAGCTTCAGCAGGGAGAAAATGCATGAGCTTCAACTGCAGCTAGTACAGTCGGTAACAAAAGTGTCCAAACACTAGCAAAAATTCCTATGTAAAAAAAGTATACTTTACACGGTTCTGTTAAATAAATCCTTATCGAATCATGTTCTTACACTGACTAAGAAGAGAATTCGACAAGGATTTATTTAACAAAACCGTATGAAGTGTACTTTTTTTACATAGGAATTTTTGCTAGTGTTCGAATACTTTTGTTACCGACTGTATCTCAGTAGCTCATTGAAAACATAAATTTTCAAGCTTAGAGTTTACTTTCTCATTTTTTATGCATTATTATTATTATTATTTTAAGATTTTGTAAAAGTTAAAATCTTTACAAAATGGAAAAGAATGTGCTCTTAACATAATCAAATATTTGATATTTTCTTTTTACATTTGAACACATTTTCTTTATATTTCAGTTTAAATATTTTAATTGCAAATTCATGCAAAGATATAATAATATGGGAATTAAAAAAAAAAAAAAAAAGTTAAGAATTTAAAATATAAACATCTTTTAAGTAGTTTAAAAATGAGAACAAGGAATTGTTTTGAAAACTTGAATTTAGATTCGTTTTCAGCCCAAACGAGTGTAACAAAAATTGATTGGACAGAAACATAAAACAATGTTAATTTTGTAAGCATTGAAAATTTAACATAAGTTATCTTAATTTACCAGTGTGAAATCTGCATTTTGTTATGACATATCATATGCAGAATTTATTTTATTATTATGTGTAACAACCACACGACTTCTATTGCCCACTACTGTATGTATTATTAAAAAATTTTTTGGTGATTGTGATGTTAATAAAAGAATTTGTCTTAATTGATCATAAGCCCTACCAATTTTCCTGCAATATTCAATTGATACAGTCGGTAACAAAAGTCTCTGAACACTAGCAAAAATTCTTATAAAAAAAAGTACACTTAATACAGTTTTGTTGAATAAATCCTTGTCGAATCCTGTTCTTAGTCAGTCTAAAAACAGGATTCGACAAGGATTTATTTAACAAAACTATTAAGTGTACCTTTTTTATATAGGAATTTTTGCTAGTGTTCGGAGACTTTTGTTACCGACTGTACAAAAGAACATCTAAAAGAGGATTTATATGGAAAATGTGAAGTAAATCATTACAACCTTTTCTGAGAAAATAGGACAAAGTAAAAAAGGGTCACATTTACGTTCTTCCAATTTTCACCAAAAGTTGGCAAACTCGGGAAGTTCGGTGTACAAACATTGTTTTGGATATGATAATATAAAGATTCCACATATGCACTGATGAATTTCTTTAAAAAGAAGGGGAAAAAAACACTATTTTAGACTCAGGAAACCTAAAAATTAAAACAAATAAATCAATTGAAAACCTGATATTGTAATTTTCATTTTGGTCGAATACAATACTTCCATTACTTATAGGTTGTCGGATAATGGAAATAACGAATTCCTAAAAATGTCAAACTTTTTGTGAGTTCCCGCATTCACTTCATTAAAGTAAACATAGATTATAGATTTAAAATGTTTATTAATCTTTTAAATATTCCCTTTCTCTCTGCCTTCCGAGAGCAAATTCAAAAAAATTGAGGAATCCATCTTGATCCAAATCTTCTTCTTTCAGTACCATATCTATGAATGCTAAAAATGGAAAAGAAAAATAACATTTAAATGGTTGCAATCAAGTTTATGACATGTGCACAGATTGTATAAAAATTTCAAAAGTTAGTTATGTGTATAATAATGACTAATGCATCATTCTTTTAGATTTCATTTAAATTATTTGAAGATTATTTACATTATTTACCATATGGCTTTGAGGAATTGATTTCAATTCCTGAGCAGCTTTCCTGGACATGGTAAAATATTATATGATATAGTATATTATAATAAAGCACTTCTACTAACAAATAAAAAAGAATGTTATGGCTTAAATATTGGCAGCCCTGTATGTATTCTGAAAATTATTTACACATCACATGGTGCACATAAATATAGTCCTATATTAATAACACACGGCACAACCATCCATTACACCTCCATCAATTTTCAAGTAATGTCGCATTATAATTTCTTTTGTGTAGCCCTGTAAACGAACAGTGAATGATTTCTATATCATATTGAACATGTAACATGTTTTTACGCATATAAAAAAAAATATATATTCGTTTCATTTGGTTTAGTGCAGTTTAAAGATGTTAATCTCTACTTCCCTGCAATTTCCCCCATAGACGCAATGTATTTAAATCCTCTTGGGTGTCCCTGTACACGAACCATTTGCTTGATCTCAACAAAAAGCGTAGCGTAGCATCCCTATATGATACACATTTAGAATACCAAGTGTGAACTTTCTGCTATAATTTGTTTAGGAGATATGCTGATAACAGACAGACACACACACAGACCAACCGCTAAAAACATGATTTTTAGATTCAGGAGACCTCAAAACATGCAAATATAACAAAAATCTCACTTTCGAAAATTTGACCCAAAAACAATACTTTCTCTACCTTATGGGTAAGAGAAAGTAAAAAATAATAATAATCCAAACTTTTAAATTAAAAATATTTGAAACGTTAGGTCTAAAATCAGTATAAACACGCTTAAAAACATATGAAGATGAAGATACAACGAGTTATTCAAAATAATTCTTTCTTTTTTTTCTCTCTCTCTCCCATCGAATCTTAACGAATTTCTCAATTCTACATTACGAATTGCTCAAATTTACGAACTGTTCCGTCAAAGTAAGAATAATATAAGAATTTTTTTTTTTTTTTTTGCAAAATAGCCTCCAAATAACGAAGCTATTCTCTACTTAACAAACATTTTCTATTAAAGGTTTTTTTTCACTGTATTTCTCAAAATATCCCCTTTTTCCTACTCATATTTTGACGCGTCCAATGAAGTGAAATAGGATTTTATAAGAATTATTTATTCTGAAATTAAAACTTTGAAAACAATTTTTCTAACAAATAACTGAATTTAACAATTTTAAAAGAATAGAATATTTTTAGACAGGGTAAAAAATGAAAACAGTACAGCAAAAGATTGCGGTAAAAGAAAAAGTTTGTGAAAATCCTAATGATCCTGATTTATAAACCTTCGCATGCTAATTGATAAGTTAAAACCTTTTGAAACAATTCCATGTGGCAGTTTGAAGAAAACTCGCATGAAGAAGTTTTTGCAAAGATGCAAGACATATTATGGAAGAAGACACTTTTTAAACAACGTCGCGGACAAAATTAAGAGATTCTTCACTGTAAAAAACTAGTATGATGTGGCCACCACAAGATAATTAGATTCTATATAATTATTCTTCTATATATTCTAGATAATTTTACACAAAATTCTTAAAATACAAATTATTTATTAAATTATTTTCCATTATAAATGCAGACGACTTTTATCTGACAGAATTATACGTCACTAAATAAATGACGAAAGAAAGTCAATTTTTTGCCAATATCAAAAGAAATACAATTTTTTTTCCAAGTTTTTTTTCTGTTAAAAAATGAAAAAAATATCGATAACTTTGTTTTTAATTATCGCAGATCTATGGTTCAACCACACGTTTTAAAGGTATTGACGAGATCTTTCGAAAGATACCCATATGGAAAATTTACACCCCCGGGGGGTTCCCCCCCCCCCCCCCCATCAGGAAGGAAGCAATGCTTCCACATGTACAAACTTTTTTTCCTAGTTTACTCGTACTACTATTATCAATAATTCATATTCATTTTACAATCACACGTTGAAAATAACTCTGATTCTGTACATTTATACGAAATTTTGTCCTACACTGTTAAAAAAATGAAACTTTGCTTCCAGAAATTCTCTGTAATTAGAGAAAAAAGCCATAAATTATGGAAAAATTACGTTGACAAAACGTATTTTTCTGTAATTACAGAGAATTTCTGTCTGCAAAGTTGCATTTTTTTTTTTTTTTTTTTTTTTTTTTTTTTAACGATGTATACTGCCTTGTTAAAAATTTAGAAAAAATGGGAACACAGCGCCACCTGTTGAGCCATTAATCCCCAAATCTAATCAGCACCAGTTTATGTCAGGATGATCCAACTAAATACCAAGTTTGGTTAAATTTCGTTTATCGGTTCAGAAAATACAGCGTCCACAAAATTTGTGATACACACAGACCATAGCCTCCTAAACTAGATGCCTATCTCGTTGCTCGGAAACTTGGCAACAGTTGAAGCTGTAGACAGCGCCACCTGGTACAGATTGCGTGACTTGTTTATTCAAATGTCACCAATAATTTTAAGAAGTGATATATGATATATATAATCGACGTTTCTTCGATTCTATTCACCTTTTATGTATATCATATATCATTTTTAAAAATTTTGGGTGGCTATTGAATAAAAAAGTTGCGCAATCTGTACCAGGTGGCGCTGTCTTCCGCTTCAACTGTTGCTAAGTTTCCGAGCCACGCGGCAGGCATCTAGTTTAGAAGGCTATGTACAGACAGACTTCTAAAAACAGTCGGATCGTGTTCAGAAAATCCCAAAACGTGCAAATCCACCAAAAACTGCAGTTTGAAAATTTCCACCTTTCTCTATACAATATACATATAGAAGAAAGTAATAACGGTCGTTTTTACTGCAGAATATGCTGGCAATATGGATGCCAGCACATTCTGCTGTTAGAGAGAACTAATTTACAGCAGAAACAACTGTAAAAGAGTCTCTCTTTACAGATGTTTCTACTGTAAATTGCTTTATTTAACAGCAGAATGTGCTGGCAATATGGGTGCCAGCACATCCTGTTATAAAAACTACTTTTTTTTTTTTTTTTTTACAGTGTTTAATGATATTAAAATGAAGGATGCGCATGGTATGTTTTCCCCAAACTACTCCGTTATAATGAATATGGTAGTATTATGAAAACATTGGAGAAATAAAATTTCATTTACACCGAGTTTTAAATAAACAATAATAATTTATACTTGAAAATGGTGAATTAGTATATTTTTAGACTATAAAGTTTCCTTTATTTTTTACTAGAAATTATTATTGATTTATTTTTTCGAGCAGAATAATTACAACAAATGAGTAACATTTAGAAAAGGAAAGTATAATTTAATACTTCTTTTACATGACATTTAGTACTTATGAATTTAAAAATATATCTTTATATACAGGGTGATTATAGTTAAAGTTACGAATTCAAAACGATATAATTTTAAAACTACCCATCAGAGCGATTGGATATTTTACCAGAACAATCGTGGGGCAATGGAATTTTGTTTGGCAAAGGAAAAAAATATTTATAAAATGTGCTTATAGAGGGCGCTGTCAAGGTAATCTAAAAAAAAATGCCTAAATAGATTCATTATATACAGGAGTGTTGTTAGCAATAGAATAGAATAGCAGGAAACAATAGACTTCAAGGGTTTACTACAATTTTTTTTTAGCAAAAAGACAAGAATACGTGTTTACAGCGGAAACCCTCATAGTGAAAAGAGAAAAAGAGGAGCTTCATGAAACAAACATCTTACGAATGATTAAAAGTATATTTTGGAACTTTTTTTTTTTTTTTTGTTTCTTCCTTTGCCAAACAAAATTCCATTGCCTAACAACTGTTCCGGTAAAATATCAAGTCATTCTCAGCGATACAGTCGGTAACAAAAGTGTCCAAACACTAGCAAAATTTCCTATGTAAAAAAAGTACACTTCATACGGTTTTGTTAAATAAATCCTTATCGAAATCATGTTCTTACACTGACTAAGAACAGGATTCGACAAGGACTTAGTTAACAAAACCGTATGAAATGTACTTTTTTTACATAGGGATTTTTGCTAGTGTTCAGACACTTTTGTTACCGACTGTAGTTTTAAAATTATAGCGTTTTGAAATCGTAACTTTAATTATAATCACCCTGTAATTCAAAATTATATAAAAAGTGAGTCTCTTTTTAACAAAATTTCTATATATATATATATATATATTTTTTTTTTTTTTTTCATGCTTGATTTAGTGACTTGGTTAAGTAGGGTCTAACAGTATTGTATAAGGTGCTTCTGAACTCCACGTACAAACTTGGACTTGGAGGGGAGGTACAAAACAATAAGAATTAAAATCGCATATGAACGTAGAGTCCCAAATGCTACTTTTAAGTGAAACAGTGATACAAAGATAAAGCACGGACGCAGTACAGAAAACTCTCCCGTTTAAGCAAACAACAGATTACAAAATAATGCAAACAATATTTTAGTTTTCCTATTAGTACTTACGTGCATCTTCTTCGAACTTTTCGTTCCACCAGTTCTGCAGTGAGTGTCTGAGATCAGGCGATTTAGCGAGTTCTTCTCTGGGTATATCGTTTTCACGGTTATCTACATGGTTCATGGCTGCCAGTAATTCTAAACCATCTAGCTGCTTATCGTTGTTCAAGTCATGGAGCCTATTTGCAAATTCAAGACACGTTTATTTAGTAATTTACATCAGCATGCAAAACTAAAGCAACTAACTGTTTTGTTGTTGTTGTTGTTTGTTTGTTTGTGTGTGTGTGTGTGTCTGTTTTATTCTTTTGTTTATAAATTTTAAACAAATAAACATATGAACATAAAATATGGGTGAAACATGCGTTATCAAATCATAAGTCGAATTTTCTGAACTGTAACTATAAGTAATAATGGTAAACTGATATGAATAATTGCTATTTATTTATTTACTTTTTCTAAAAAGTAAGCTTTGGAAATGAAAATTAAATGAGAATGGATGCATAGATGCATTACAGGTAGGTGAAGATAAACATGCCTTCAAGTGATAGAGTAAACTTAAATTTTTCTTCCTGCATTCGCTTTTATATATATATACAGGGTAGTTATAATTAAACTTACCCTATAAACAGCATCCTACAGTGCAAGCAGGTGAACGGAGTGCAACGAAATTTAGTATATAGAATATACACGAGATGCGCTCATGGAATTTCGAAAAAAAAAATGTCCACGCCTTTTCCGAAAAAACCATTAAATTTAACAAAATAAACGACCGAAACGGAATACAAAAACAATATTAACAATCCAGAACAAGAATTATCAATAATAAAAAGTAAAACCGGCAAAAGCTGTCAGTTCTAGGGGGGAAATGTCGAGATTTACATACTTGCGAAGAAGAGGAATTTTTATGCAAAACAGGTTAGGCTATAAAACGGGTATATTAGGGTATATTACTTAATGTGGTTCGATGACAAGGTAATCAGAAACTAGTCAATAAATGTTAATATTGTTTCTGTATTCCGTTTTGGTCCTTTATTGTGTTAAATTAAATGTTTTTCGGGAAAAGGCGCCCTCTGGTGGACATTTTAGAACTATTTTTTTTTTTTTCGAAATTCCGTGAGCGCATCTCGTGCATAGTCTATATAACAAATTTCGTTGCATTCCATTCACCCGTTTGCGCTGTAGGATACTGTTTATAGGGGAAGTTTAATTATAATCATCCTGTATATATATAATGTATGTATATTATTTCTTCCATAAAACGAATTTTTTGGAAAAATATAATTTTAACTTGTAAACTATGAATATTGTCGGAATAATAAAAATGCCAATGAATAATTTTACAAAGGATAACGGATGAAATTTTCATGTTCGTATGTATATATTTTAAAAATCAATTATATACAAAGAAAAAAAAAAGTGAATACAGGAAGAAAAAATCTAGTTAATTTATGTTTTTGGAAGCGTGTGCCTTTTTAGATATCTTATAATGCATCCTCAACACAATTTCTCGTCGAGTTTTCTTTGCTAAAGATGCTTAAATTTTCCATTTCTTCCGAAACTTACTTTTGAGAAAAATTGATTTGATATCAGTTTATTTATTTATTTATTTATTTTTACTTCTATTAAAGTTATATAAAATTTCATTGAAGAGAATTGATAACAAACGAGACGTCTAATTTTTATGTTGATATATTCATTTGTTTAAAAACTATGACAAGAGAAGAAAACAAGAAAACTAGTTTTAAATATGCTAATTGAAATATCTAAGTTGGCAATGTTAAATGTTGGAAAATTTTTGAAATAATCAAGGACTTACTGAAAATAATATATCTCCATATCTGTCTCATCCAATTTATCTGCAAAATCTTTGTTATACATTTCTTGGACATCTTCTTTTATATGCCTACAATCAAAAATATCGTTATTTTATAATGTAAAACAAAAATATAAATTACTATTACTGGTTTCTGAAATTTAAACAGCAACCTGTCCCACCCCTTTCCTAAATTTTAAACATGTGAACATAAAATTTGGATGATATTTTCGTTATCAAATAACTAATCGAATTTTTACATTACTTTAGTACCGGGAATAATTTTAAAATTGACATCTAACTTTTTTTTTTTTTTTTTTTTTTTTTTTTAAGCAATTAAATAAATAAACTGTTTTAGAAAAGAAAACCAAGTTAGAGATGATATTAAGGATACTTTAGAGATAGATATATATGCTATGCACATACTTATAACGATTACTTGCAAAGTTATTTATTTATTAAATTAAATATTACTTGAATTTAACAAAGTTTACATGCGTAAATGTTTCAAACCAAAAATATTTCAAAAATTAAAAATGTTATATATATGTAAATTGATCAACTTGCTGCTTCTTACAATCTAAATTATAATTGGTTAGAAATTAGAAAATTATTTATCTTTAAAATTAAAAAATATTTAATTAATGTTTATTTAAAAAAATTTCAGAAACACAATTAATCTAGACAATTCTCTGACACAATTTCTGATATTTTACATTATCGAGTTTCATTATTAAATATATAAATTTCCACTAAGCCTTCTTTTAAGTCTCACAATACTCAAATAGTTATCTATTTTACTAATCCTGTTTTCAATTAAGTTAATTTTCAGTTTATTATTAACAATGAGTGTAATGTCTTCTCTATTAAAAGTGTATCTATTTTCAAATCTTTTAAATATCCTCTTACTTTAGATCGGCGTATCTTTAATTACAATAATTTTTCTAAACGTACATCTTTTTCCAATATTTATTGTTAATGTAATGACCCTAATTACAAAAAATATGTTGACACCACGCATGGATATATTATTACTGGTGATCTTAGTATAGTTAATGGTCTTTATTTATATAAACTTATGAATTATGACTCTAAATTTAGACTTCCTACAACAAAATGTAACATAATCAAATTTTAAGTCAGTTTTCTCTAGATTTAGATTTATTTATTTATAAAATTGCAATTGATTATAAAAAAAACTTTTAGAATATTTAATGTTTGAAAGATTAATGCTTTAAAAATTCTTAAAAAAAAAATCAGCTTATTATTCAATCTAGATTTATTAAATATGAAAACTATAAAACTTTAAATAAATCTATCAGTCTTTTACAAAATAAATTTATTATTACTTATGTAGATATGTAGATAAATCACCTAACATTTATGCCATTATTTGTAAAGAGTTATATAAACAAATCTTAGACAACTCTCTTTTAAATAGTAATATTTTTAAGCAAACCACCTTAACAACTGAAATTAATAATAAAAGGATTTTAAATTATTAAAACTCAAACGTAAAAATTTCAACTCTCAATATATAGTTATTATTCCTAAATTTCATAAAACTCTTTTGCACTGTAACTATTGGTTTTAATGCTTATAATAATGCTGTTTGTAATCTTCTATTAAAAACTTTAAAAGAAGTTTATAGCTTAACTTTAAACTATGACAATAGGCATTGTGTTAAAAATAGTTTTCAACTTCTTCATAGAATTAAAATTTTCAAACGTATTACAATCATTCGTACATTTGATTTTAATGATTTATTCAATAATACTGACATTCATGACTTACATAACACTATGTTAATTCTTTTTAATGAACATAAACACAGTATTAAAGAAAAAATATCACTTCATTACTTTAAAACATTATTAAATTTTATATTACATAATAATTTTATTCTATACAATCACAATATTTACCAAAATATTAAAGGTATTCCACAGGGTTGTTCTGCTAGTAGTTTATTCTTTATGTAATGACTTAATGATGTTCTACAGATATATTGATGGTATTATCGTTTTTTACTTTAATGATAGCAATACTAACACCTTCAAAGATCTCAATAGCCTTTCATTATAATAGAACATTCCAAACATCTAAATACGTAATTTGCTTATACGTCTAAAAGGCGTATTTATGAAAAATACAACATTTAGATGTAATGTGTCTCAATTCCTATCACGAGTCATTGTATGTAAACCAATTAACCGTTGCCCACTGTACGATAATTAGTTGCCCAATCTCCGATTTAAGCGTGAGACTTCCTACTAAAAATTTTCTATAATAAATTTCACTTTATTTTATCGTAGAAAATTAATCGAAATATTTCTATCAAAAAATGCTGGTGTGAAACCTAATTTAAAAATTTGAACTTTCTAATTTGAATTAATACTATTAGAACATTCCTAATAGCCTTTCATTATAATATAAATTTAATGAACATAAACACAGTATTAAAGAAAATGTATCACTTCATTACTTTAAAACATAACTAAATTTCATATTACATAATAATTTTATTCATATTATATATAATTTTATTTATTGCCTAGACTTATTTGTAGGATTCAAAAATCAACTCCAACTTCAGAAAGTTTAATAAAGACTGCTTTAAAGTAAAATTTCGCTCTTTTATACATTGCAAAAAATTAATCTACCCATCTTATGCAATTGATATGGATCAGCTATCTTCTTGGGAGAAACACTTACTCATAATCTCTTATAAATTCTTTATCTTTCAGGAGATTTCTGGCTTCATCTTTCTTGAACTGGTAATGCGCATGTCCACTGTGACGTCCACCTCCAGTGTGGCCAAAACATAAATCGAAAATCAGTAGAAGCATAAATGCAGTGAGATATTTAGGGTTAAATGCCATGTTAATGAAGAGCTAATTAAAGAAAAGAAAAAATAAAAGAGTACAGTGTAATTAAAATCGGGCGAAAATTACTGGAATAATTATGAATTTTTGGTTTAGTATTATTATTATTATTATTATTCTTTTTAGGCATTCTATAAATCAAGAAAAATAATTTCTCTTCTTGATATAATATATCTCGCATAAAAAAAAAAGTTCTGGGAATAATTCAGTTATTTTTATTACTTTCTTAGGCCCATATTATCGCATGGGCAAGCCAGGACTTTGCCCAGGGGCCCTGGACCTTGACACCCCCCCCCCAAAAAAAAAAAAAAAAAAAAACTAATATTGAATTGCAAAATAATTCCCTTTATTTCAGTAAAAATTCAAATGTACATATATATTTACTATGAAATTTATCTTTTAAAAATACTAAACGTTCTCGGAAACAGAATTTTCATTTTGGATATATTTTGCTTTTTCTATTTCTTCTGTCTCATCTAGTGCCTAAATAGTTACAGTCGGCTGCAAAATTATTCGAGCACTAGCAATAATCCTTGCCAAAAAAAAGTACACTTAATACAGCTTCGTTAAATAAATCCTTGTCGAGTCATGTTCTTAATCAGTCTAAGAACATGATTCGACAAGGATTTACTTAGCAAAACAGTCTTAAGTGTACTTTTTAAATATAGGAATTATTGGCTATTGCTCGAATAATTTTGCAGCCGACTGTAGTTGCCTTGGACCAATGTATGTCGGATTCGTTCAGGCAGGGAATTCGAAATTCATTTTAATCAGTAAATCCCGCTGTAATTAATCGTAATGTGTAAACAGTGGCAGTAGAGCCAGAGCGATAATACAAAGCTGACAGATCTATGACTACTAAATTTATATATCAGTTCCTGTTTAGTGTAAATTAAACATATTACACAGTGCTTTTTCATTGTCGCCTGTCAGATAAGATATCATGAAGGGATCAGCAGAACAAATCCATTCCATATTCAATTGTATGTAGCTATATAACATAAATAGTAATTGAAAATGTAAAAAAATATTAACATATTTAAATATCTAGCCTCGAAAATATTGTTTATGCATTGTAATACGACTGGATCATTTATAGTACATAAATGATGTTGCGACGGTTTAGGAGGACCCTAATTTCGCTTTGCCCAGGGCCCCAAACAGTCACGATCGGGGCTTGCACTTTCTAACAAATTTTAGAAGCCTTTATCATTTCGGTTCGTCTGTCAGTCTGTTCGCATTTTCCTATTTATAAATGTTTTTAGTATTCCATAAAACCCATATTTATCAGTGAGATTTCCTCAGAAATTCTTTAGGATGCTTCCAATGAAAAGTTATACATGTAGCCCAATGTTGTCATCCGTGCGATACGATAATACTTGCCATTGGCCAACATTTCAAACTTTTAAGTTAGGTTTCACACCAGTATTTTTTGATAGAAATATTTCAGATTAATTTTCTACGATTAAATAAAGTGAAATTTATTACAGAAAATTTTTGGTAGGATGGTTGGGTTTTACGTCACACTAGTGCTGCCGCAGATGGGTTATTGGCGACGGTCTGGGACACACTCCTAGAGGTGGTCCGGAGACATGCCATCACTATTTTGATCCTCCACGGAAGGGATGGCTCTCCCGCTTCGGTGACCCCCAGAGGTATAATTTTTGATGGGAACATGGAGGACATTGCGGCCACGACAGATTTTACGTGCACCTGCCACCATTAGTGTACACGACGGTCTTTGGCCGGCTCGAGTACCGAACCCGCAATCTTCCAATTACGAGGCCGGCGCTCTACCGACTGGGCTACTGCGGACCTTTTGGTAGGAAGTCTCACGCTTAAATCGGTTGGGTTTTACGTCGCACTGGTGCTATGGGCAATAGGAGACGGTCTGAGACTCACCCCAAGAGGTGGTCTGGAGACATGCCATCACAATTTTGATCCTCCACACACGTTTAAATCGAACACTTGGCAACTAATTATCGTACAGTTGGCAACGGTCAACTTGTTTATAAACAATGACTCGCGAAAAGAATTGAAGCGCATTATACATCTAAAAAACGTATTTCTCATAAATACGTCTTTTAGACATATATAAGGAAATTACATAGATGTTTTAGCAAATTTAGAAGTTAAATTATATTATAATTATATTTAGACATTATAAGCAAATTTCAACAATTTTATACTCCGCTGAACATACGAAATTACTATTAGAAATACTATTAGTACTTTTAGGCAATAAAGGATGTTTACTATTCGAAAGTAATATGATTTAAATACAATTGTTTAGTTTATAGATTTACACAAAGGTATTCGGATTCACTAGGGGATATTGATGAAGATGAATTTTCATTTCTGTTATGCGTTTTCCCTACCATACAAATGATACTGAAAAAATATTTTACTTGATATTTATAGTGATGTGATCAGTAAATGTATTCAGATAGCGTTTTGTGGAATTTTAAAAATATGAAAAACGTGGGCAGTCTGTCAGACGAACCAATATGATAAACATTTCTAAAACTTGTCAAATGTTAAAAACAACTAAACGTTCCTCTGAATTCTACTCAAAGTATGTGAGATAAATTATATCGACAAGTGAAATCATTTTTCTCAAATTATTGCTTGCATAAAATAATAATGAAAATAATAATAATAACAATAAATGAATAAATAAATAAAATAAAATAAAAAATAAGAATTCACTATTATTCTAATAAATTTCACACGTCTATAGTCATAGTGTTGTTCTTTCAGTAGGCTCGTTCATTATAACAAGACAAAAAATTTCGAGCATCAAAAATTCAAAATAAACTTATATTTGTACAAACGACATCTGAGGTAGTGAAACCTACCCAGAGTACGTGAAAACAACTGAGAATAAAATTCTTAAAAATTAAGAAATATGTTTCATCTCACTTTGTGTCAAGTCCGTTACTAGATTTTTTAGCTTAAAATGTCACTTTTTTTAGCAATTTTACATTTAAATATTATTTAATAGATAGATGTAGAGTGCATTGTTAACTATAAATTTCAAATTTTGGCCTTTTTTTTTATGATTTGATTTTAAAATCAAGTCCGTTACTTGTCAAATTTGTTACCAGACATGACACAAAAAGATATTTTTATTTCTTTCTTCTTCTTCTTCTTCTTTTTTTTTTTTTTTTTTTTTTTTTTTTTTTAAGAAAAAAGTTTATGCAATTGCTTTGTATCATTATTTAACACACAGATAGTTTATATTTAACATAATTTGACATTTTTATCAAAAAATTTTTTATTTGATAACAAAGAAAATGTGAAACCAATGTAACATTTAAAATAAGATAATGAATACAAAAATTTTAAAACTTTAAAAATACATTTTAATTAAAAACATTAAAATACACGACAGACGTTTTTAATGTTTTTAATTAATGTGTATTTTTAAAGTTTTAAAATTTTTGTATTCATTATCTCATTTTAAATGTTACATTGGTTTTAATATATTAATGAGACGTATAAATTATGTTTAATTTAAAAAAAAAAAAAAAATGTACTTAATTGCATGAAATGAGAAAGGGACACATATTTTTACCTAGAAACATATTTTTAAAAATTCACGTCTAAATAAATTCTATTAATATTTCGAATATTTAATGTTAGAAACTCTAAATAAAGTATTCTCTATTCTATGCATAGCTGAAAATAAACTTTGAATAGGAAGACATCCGCGGAAGGCACTCACCCTCAGGCCCAGGACCCTAGTCACCAACACCTTTGGGATAGGTAAAAGGTTAAGGGAAACTACAATCAAGAAAAGTGGAGGAAGTTCAAAAATAAGAAAGATCAAAAGTTATAAACTCTTATTTGAGTACTGGGATTTAGTGAACCCTACGTCCCATTTAAAGGGACGCATTTTAAATGCGTTTTAGTTGAAGTTTAAAGTAATTTTAACGTGTACAGCAGTATAATTTGTTTATACATTAAATTAATGTATTTAAATATATTTATATCTAGAAAAAAAAAAAAAAAAAAATAAACCACTTATATTGAATGACAGAGACGAGAAGAAAAAATAAGAGAATTGGGGAGTTAAAATTTCAAAGTTAACACGCATACGTACATACATTAAGCGACGAAAAAAAAAAAAAAAAAGCCGCACTGCTGAAAAAATGACTTATACCTTTTTTTATTTATAATAACTTTAAAATTAAGGGTTGAAATAAGTAAAACTGTCTTGTTTGTATAATACCAAAGGGATGAAATTATAACTATGTACATTTTCAATATAATAATTCGCTTTATTACTCTCTACGAAGTATACTTTATAAGAATCTGCATAAAACTTTCGTTTTAAACATAATGCAATAACCATACACTTTGTACTCTATTATGATTTATTATATGAAATAAACAAGTTCTATTTCAATATATGAAATAAAACTATTTATTTGTTAGATCTAAGCAATTTTTTATTAAAAATGTGTATTCTGTATTGGGTTAATTGCTCCTTTATATGGAATTACTGCTTTAATGCACAATGGCATAGTATTATACAGTGTTTTAATATAAATCTCAGACATTTCAATGTGCCAAATATCACAAATCATTTTTTCTAGTTCTGGCAGAGTTGTAGGCTGCAAATTTCGAATCCTCTCCCCTCTCGCCTTTTTGTAGACTAAACATTTTCGAGCGGATCGCGATTAGGACTATTTCCATGTTGGTAAAGAAGAAATTCTACTATATCTTTCGTGGGATTTAACTTAGAGTACAAAAAGATATGATTGCTTACAGAATTATAGGTTCTCATGGGAATAGATAGGAAATTTTAACAATTTGAAGTGAATAAACTTACCACAGACGCCATGTGGTAAGGTGCATTATCATCTTGAAATACTGTTTACGGAAATGTTCAAGATACCTCCAAAATAGTCGGTCAGGCACCACTTTTATAAAGACTGTGTTTTATTTCGAATTAATTGATCCCTTGAGAATAAAAATTTGGCCGACTGTTTGAAAAGTTATGCATCTGCGTATCATAATGTACTGAGAATGTGTTACTGTTTTAAAAATGTGATTTTCTTTAAGTCGGTCATATTTTCGTTGTCAGATCTGCTTGTTTTCTTTAGCTCGAAATAAGTTAAACTTGACTCATCAGAGAGAACCAGTTAAGCCCCATAATTAACTAATCATTTTTTAATTTTTTTAGCCATCTGAGGTCTGACTTTCCTAATTCTCTTCACTAAGAATGGAATTTTTTCAAATTTTCTGTCATTCAAACCTGCTTTGTTTAATAGTTGTTGCACTGTAGTTAAATAAATTATGCTTCTAAACACTTTTTATGAATCTCTTTTATGTTCTAAATGTAATACAAACCGATTTTATAAGCAATGGCTTTTTAACTTACGGTCATCTCGCTTGGCTTGGATGAGCCAAATGGCCGCCTAAAGCTAAATTTTCAGTTTAAACGGCCAAAAAAATTTATATCTTGCTAAAAACCATTTTACAATGTTTCGTTAACATTTAATTATTTTGCCATCTCACGTATTAAAATATTTTTTGATTTTCATTCAAAAATTAATACTTTTGTGGCATCGTTAACTGCCTTATTCTTACCATTTTTGAAATAATTTCTAACATTAGAATTTTCCTGACAATTGCATTTTTTTTTCAACACTGGACTCAATGCTAAAGTGTATGTGGAGGAAAAAATAATAAAATCTGTTCGAAAATTTGCTTTTTAAACAATAAAATTGGCGGTTGTAGAAGGTGAAAAGGAAAATATCCAAGTGCGGCTTAAAACTTTTTAATTATGAATAATTTTTTAAAACCGATATTTAAAATCCAGCAATTATAATCAATTCTAAAAATTTAAAAATACAATAATTCGTAAAACAGATAAATATTTTTTAGTACTAATATCTCCATCACTATCATCACTATTTTTTTTATTTATTTATTTATTTATTTATTTATTTTTTTTTTTTTTTTGTAAAGATTTTTTTCCGCTATCATCATAAACGTTGGGAAAAAAAAAAAAAAAAAAAAAAGTTTGTTGACTAAAAGTTACAAACGTTCTTTGAGACTTTTAATCACAAAGAACGTATCTGAGGTAAAAATAAATAACATTAAATAAGTACAGTCGGTAACAAAAGTCTCCGAACACTAGCAAAAATTCCTATATATAAAAAAAGCACACTTAATACAGTTTCGTTAAATAAATCCTTGTCGAATCCTGTTTTTAGACTGATTAAGAACAGAATTCGACAAGGATTTATTTAACGAAACTGTATTAAATGTACTTTTTTTATATAGGAATTTTTGCAAGTGTTTGGAGACTTTTGTTACCGCCTGTATGTGTGTGAGATAAATCAAAAAGAGAAAAAGAATTACCTCTTAGTATACAATATTGAATGCAATTTTAAATATTAATATCTTTATAAATATATATCAATTATTATTATTATTATTTAATTATTATTATTTTTTTTTCATTAAAAACGTTGTTAAAAACTCACTGTTAAAACATTTTTAACATCTTAAATAATTGTCATTGTTAACAACATTTTTAACATTACAACTCATCTAATTATTACTGCATTAAAAAACGGCTAATAATTATTAAAAATTAAACCGAAAATTAAGTAAAAGATTCCACTAAATCTGGTAAAGCGAATTATAATTCTTTAAATATTTTCGGTGCAAAAGTATTATTGAAAACGATTTAAGATATTTCAAATTAAACAATAAATAACTTGATGAAAATTACTTTCCACTACAGAAAATAATATGAAAGAAAGATGAAAATAAATAAATAAATAAAAAGAAAGGAAAGTTATAAATTAAATAACAAAAATAATCAAATCATTTATTTCACTTTTGAGTTTTAAAGCTTTTTCGTGGTGTATCTGTCTAAAATTTTAAATTTATTCACACTCTGGCAATTCTGCATCATTCCCCCCCCCCCCCCCCCTGCGTGTTAAAAAAAAAAAAATTCATTAAATTAAACCATTATTAATTCATAAATATTGTTTTTTTCTTACTTTGAGATTAGTAATCCAAAGAAGCAGCAAATGAAACTTCTTCCGTGTCTCTTATTACACGCTGTGGGGAACGGCGTTTGGGAAATGCAACATCCGCGTTGACAAGATAAGAAAAACCCATGATAAAATCGACACAATATTTGTATTTGGGAAGTCTAGCAGAACAGGTGTGATTTTTGTCTTACTAAGTCATTACTGGAGATAGGTCCAAATTTTTGGATGAATCACACCATATCGCATATATTATCTTTTATTTGTTAGTGCTAAACATTTCATTGTTAATAAATCTCCCGATTTAGGCAAGATCCCAGTTGTCAGATGATTGACAGTGAATTTCCCCAAACAGGCTTTCAAATTTCCTTAAATCAGGGTTTTTTTTTCCAAAAAATCCCCAACTCAATTTCTACTAAAAAAGAAAATTTTTCAGATTTAAGCCCATTTTTTTCCCCAAATGACGCTCATTTAAAAAAAAAAAAAAAAAAAAAACACAAATACAAAAATTACTGTTATAAATTATATACATACTAGTTATCTGAAAATTTTAAATTTGCGTAAAGTACTTTAGTGCTGAGGATGTACGCAGGATGTACTTTCATCTTCACGATATCCTGAGGATGTCCTGGGGAGGAGTACCTTCACAGCCCCTACATGCTGAAGAAAACTGTTAAAAGTCCCTGGCGTACTGACAAATCCCTACATTTCGCGATGCTGTAAACTTAAGACCGCAGATTAAAAAATGTTGAAAAATTCCCCATATTTCTCCCCAAAAATTTCAAAAATCCCCACAAACATTCGGTCCCCAAAATTGTCCCCAAAATGGGGACAAAATCCCCAATCTGGCAATACTGGTCCCACTAGTGGCCGAAAAGTTCTGCTCTCAAAGCTGGTAGACGGGGGATTTCTGGATTCGAACATAGGTCGCGCTCGTAGACCTAGTCATTCGGCGTTTGCCGTAGTTTTCTCCAAAACTACATGAATACGGGTTAGGATCCTTTAGTAAGACCCTCGACAGTGGCCACGAGAACAGACCCGATTCAGGCGGAATACTTATCATCACTATTTACGAATAGTAATATTTTGTATAAATTTTCTAAGATTAAATATATTTGGAAGTTATTATTATAATAAAATAGAGTTATTAATTATTTAAAAAAAATTGGCAATTATTTTCTTAATGATATAATTTATCTGAAAGTTAATTAATAAAAAAAAAAAAAAATACCTTTCTGAAACTTTATTAATATATGTATCCGGGTTGTACAATTTTATAAAAAAAAAAAAAACTTTTTTTTTTTTTTTTTTTCCCATATAAAATACAATTTTATTTATAAAGTTGATTTTTTTTTTTTTTTAATGATAAATCTTAAAACGCACTTATAAAAATCTCAAGTTTTGACTGGATTTTTTCAGTTACTTAACCACGTGCCTTGTCACTAATATGAAATTGAAACATAAAAGCTGCTCAGTTAAGATGTTGACAAATCCTACTATTCTATTAGAAGAGCGCATGTTAAGCCATAATTTAAATATGACTTGCAAAAAGTATTTCCTTAAATTGAAATTTATTAAGGTGTACAGTATGAAAAAAATTATTTGGTAAATTAAACATATAATATTTCTTTCCATTAATACGAGGATCATTGACAGAAATTGTAAGTTACGGAATTATGCTGTCTCATTCTCCATTTATTTCTCAAGAGCGAAACTGTATATAAATCTTCATAAAGTACGTGCAATTTTCCTATTTAAGACTTCCCATCCCTTTCGTCTAAATCCTTCATATACATTCAGTGGCGTTCAATAGTTTGTACATCACAAATATATTAACACTAAACTCTTTTATAGTTACTTCAATATGAATTTATAGTATAGATAAGAAAGCTTAATTTTTAGTAGATTGGGGAAAATTATATTTTACCATGTTTTTATTAACTTCGATTCTTGTTTGTTTGTTTGTCCAGTACAAATCTTGCAATCGATTTTTAACTAATTTCCCTACTAGCTAGACATTTGAAACTTTCAGAATATCTCAGAACCCGATGACAACACAATACTTCGAAACCCGATTTTCAAATTTTTGATTAGTTTTCTTTTAATTAATTAAGATATGAAAATAATAACCTCCTAATAGCTTAAAAATAGCCATTAAAATATTAGCTATAATTTAATGGTTGCCAAAAAAAATTAGGAGTTCATTTTCTTTCGACATAAAAATAAATATATTTAATTAAACGTGAAGGTTAAAAAATTATAAAAAGTTAAATTATGCATCTCACAAAATATTGACGTCATTATCACTTTAAAACTTTTATACGCATTGATAAAGTGCTAATGTAGTTCTATCCGCGTTTGTAATGAACGATAGATGGCGCTCTCTGAACTGCAGTTGTTAGTAAATATAATTATTAATAATTGTTCTTTCTCCGCCATTACATCATGGAAAATCGATTGCATAATATGATGATATGCAGTGGTGTGATAATTTCACCTTAGCCCACCAGAGGGCGAGCATTTCATTACAATTGCGGATAGCTATGATTGAACAGAAAATTTAAAAACATGGTATATAAAAAGTTTTTTTTTTTTTAATCTAATAATTATTTATGGAATAATACGATGTGCACTTATTGCAAGATATACAGTAAACCTTCCTAAGGCCACCTATCGTGTCATGAAAAACTGCCCCTTTAGCGAGGTGGTCTTTTAATAGAGTTGTCTAGAAAATCATAATTCATGCAATATAGACTATAAATTAAGTAGTTTTAATTATTCAGTTTAGATTATTTGTTTATATACGGTTATATAATATTTATTAATAGAACACTATTTCAATTTTAAAAGCTTTTTAGCGCAATATTTTTCTTTTCGAGTGATTTATTTATATTACAGCAAACGCAATAAATTGTACAACTTGGAATCCTTTCCAGAAAAGAGATCTCGTAATCTATCCGCGTTTGTAATGATCGATAGATGGCGCTTTTTCAGCTTTTGTTGTCAGTAAATATAATAGCCACGTGTATTTATTATTGTTCTTTTTGTTATTCTACTAAAATTCCTACTATAATTTCTCCGCCATTACATCATGGAAAAATGATTGCTTTTGGAAAATAAATATTTCAGTTTATTCAAAGTTCGATCGGAAGTAGATGTTTAACTGAAGTTGAACAAATATTAGTTTCAAATCATCTAATTAATTCTTTACTTCCATTAGCCGAAGCAACTGAAATTTTAAATTTGTCATTTGGAAATAAATGGAAGCTTAATTCTGGATTTCTTGATCCTTTGGAGTTACCCTGTAGCACACAACGGTATGTGTTATCTTTTTTACTGGATTTATTCATTTTTATTCAATAAATATATGTGAAACTAAACATCGGCAAGCAATGGCGGCTTGATGAAAGCCGAATTAAAGCAAGTTAATTGTAATTTCAACTTAGTCCACCAGAGGGCGAGCATTTCATTACAAATACAATCGCGGATTAACTTTCTATAAAGTTTTTTGGCAATAGCTTTAACTTTAAATCAAACTATTAAACCTTAGTAACTGTTACTTCTATTATAATTTTACTAGTTTTAATAGTTTTAATTTTTGCCATTCAAATCAACATTATTCTTTTAGAAGCCGTTTTAATGCCTAAGTATTGGTTTGACACAAAATTTGCTTTTCTAAGCTTGAACTTAGTAACACATTTAGAAGCACGATGTCTTATTATTCACTTTTTGTCATGCACACAATAGGCATAGAAGAGACATGCTGTAATTTCACAAAAGAAGAAGAAGAAGAAGAAGCCAGTTAAAAATAAATAATAAAATTTATATAAACAGCAGCAACGTACCTCGCTGCTTGTACACTGAGAAAAAATTCTGTAACTGACATCTAGAATCTAAATTGTGGCTCTAGAAAAAATAGTTCCATGTCATCCTTATAAATTCTAATATCCTTTGAAAGCGAGTTCTAGAAACCTCTATTAGAATTCTAGAGCGTTTGTCTATATTATCGAGGGCAAAGTAATTTAAAAATCTTTGCAAATAAATGTGAATACAAGAGACGGGTTTCAGCAACTATAATCTTCGTTTATGACCCAAATCTAGAAAATCAAGCGAGAATTTCTAGCAATACAAAAGATTCAGAATATTGTTCCACCATCTAGAAATGTGTAGACTAAAAATTCTCGATCATTTCGTTTATTCAGTTTATTGGCGTGCCTTATGTGCATAATTCGGAAATCTATATTTTTAGTTTAGGGATTCAGAAAATGACCACTTATACATTCTAGATGAAGGCGGTATATTTTTTTTCTCAATGTAGTTTTGCTGCAATCATGCCTATTTTGTTCGACTGAGGAAGGGTCTTACACTGAGAAAAACAATATATGCCGCCTTCCTCTAGAATGAATAAGTGACCACTTTCTAAATCCCTTAACTAGAAATATAGATTTCTGAGCTATGCGCATAAACTGAATAGACGAAATGATCGAGAATTTCTAGTGTACACATTTCTAGATGGTGAAACAATATTCTGAATACTCTAAATATTCTGAATCATTTATATTGCGAGAAATTCTCGCTTGATTTTCTAGAACTGGGTAATAAACCAAGATTATAGTTGCAGAAACCCGCCTCTTGTTCTTGTAGTCTCTTTTATTTGCAGAGATTTTCAAATAACTTTGCCCTCGAGAATAGAGGCAAACGCTCCAGAATTCTAATAGGGGCTTCTAGAACTCGCTTTTCAAGGGGACTAGAATTTATAAGGATGACATGGAACTATTTTTTCTAGAGCCACAATTTAGATTCTAGATGTCAGTTACAGAATTTTTTCTCAGTGTAGTTTATTCCGACCCGAAACAATTGCTGCATTTTTCCCTCAATTTATGGTGTTTATAAATAGTTTATTATTTATTACTTTTCAATACCATTTCTTTGGTGCATTTTTCACTGAAATCAGACAGTTTTTTAAAAAAGATTTTCGATGTACCCATCTGGACATTAAACTCAGTTATAGGGTGACCAGTGGTCAGTTGGAGTCAAGAGAAATGCAAAATGAACTATTCTTGCAAAATGGGATGCTTAAAAGAGGTACCTAATTGTACATGAACCTGTAGTGTAAATTCCATAAGAAAAATTAATCCCTACGACAGCCAAAGCCCGTGTTATTCTATGGGCAAATTTGTTTCCAAAATAACTCATTATTATTATTATTATTATTTTAAATCCGTTTTCACATTTAAAAAATTCATAACCGTTAAATCAGTACTTATTTTTGAAACGATGACTTTTTTAAAAGTTTAATTTTGAGTTCAGAAATACGAATTTTTCCTAAGTGCATTTTTATCATTTTTGAGCTGCAAAACGAAATACTAAAAATAAACTAGTTGGCATAGGTGCACTCTGCTCAGTTCCCCACCATATTTATTTTCTCATAAATTTCTAGTGCGACACATAATCATGTAAAAAAAAATGAATTTGACCAAAGCTTGATACAGTGACAGAACGAAATCCCCGCCTAATAGGCTATCCACCTTTCACTTCGATATATTTATCTTATTCTAATCTATTAATTTATTTTATCAGGGTCAATTCCGTTGTTTAGTTTTCATGCTACTATTTCCAATGCAATAACCCTCAAAATTCATATTTATATGAAAAATTTACAATTCCGCTATATTGATAAAACCGTAAATTACGAATAATTTACGAAATTTTCCTATTAGAATATTTGTATTCAATCATGTTCAAACCAATATCATAAATGTAATTTTGAAGTTGTCTAATGTATTTAGGATCCTCAAAATGGAAGTTTATGCTCAATTTTGCCTTATTCTGACATGTTAAGTAAATCGTAAATTCCAAATAACTTACGAATTTTTTAAATTGGAATAATCATAGTCTATGATATTTATGCCAGTATCCTAAATAATATTTCGAAAGTGGTTTGACATCTTTACGATGAAAATATCCCTCAAGATTGACGTTTATGTGAAATTTTGCTCTATTTTGCCATGTTAAGAAATTCGTAAATTTCCAATAACTTACGAAATTTTTATATTGGAAAATTCATAGTCATTCATATTCATGCCAGTGTCCTAAATAATATTTCAAAAGTAGTCTGACATCTTTACGATTAAAATATCTCTCAAAATTGACGTTTATGTGAAATTTTGCCCTATACTGCCATGTTAAGAAATTCGTAAATTTCCAATAACTTGCGAAATTTTCAAAGTAGCATATTTATAGTTACTGATGTTTCTTCCGGAATCAAAGCTGATATTTTAAAACTGGTCTGACATTTTTACAGTAAAAAGTTTCCATTTAAAGCACGTTTAAGTGAATTTTTGTCCTATTCTCCCACGTTAAAAAAATCGTAAATTTCTAATAACTTACGAAGTTTTTAAATTCGAATGTTGCAAATGAATAGGGTTCTTGCCAGTGTCGAAAGTAATATTTTAAAACTGATCTGACCTCTCTGCGACAATATGTTCTTGAGATATCGTGTACACAGACTAACAAACTAACGGACTAATAGACACCCTACAGACAGACACCATACAAATTTTGTCATTTTCGGATTCCCCACACCTGAAAACGTGTAGAAAAGTAAAAAAACCGAGGTCGAAAATTTTCACGATTACCTAAGTTCCCCATACCTATAGTATGATGGGGAACTAAAAATCATTTTTTGTAAAACGAGTATTGATTTATCGATTGTGACTTCTCTGAATGTGAAACAGAATTTTAATAATTATAAGATAAAAAAAAAAACTTTTTATAAACCATGTTTTTAAATTTTCTGTTGAATCATAGCTATAGAACTAACTGCATTAGCACTTTATCAATGCGTATTGTTACGAAATTGTAAATAATTGTATTTATTTTTGTATAAATGCTTTCAAAGAGGCTTATATAGTAAGTTGATAAAATGTCAATTTTCTGCATTTCCAGCTGTTTTTCGCGTTAAAATAGCTTAATTTACCCTTTAAAACGCATTAAAAAGCTCCAATGGGTTTGGCACCAAATTTGGCGACTTTTTGCGAGAAATCCTTATTATCGATATTCCAAAGATGGACGTTCTAATGTGATTGGTTAAAGAGTTACGGGAAATTTGAATTAAAAAAAAAAAAAAAAGTTCTTTTTAAAAATGAAATATTAATCCTTTCCGAACAACATATATTTGCATCATGAACTACATTAGTACTTTATCAATGTGTAGAAAATCTTTAAAGTGATAATGACGTCAATTTTTGCCAGATGCATAATTTAACTTTTTACAATTTTCTAGCACTCAGGTTTAATTAAATGTGTTTATTTTTATGTCGAAAGAAAATGAACTCGTAATTTTTTTTTTTTTTTTTTTTTTTTTTTTTGGCAACAATTAAATTATAGCTAATATTTTAATGGCTATTTTTATTGCTATTAGGAGCTTATTATTTTCATATTTTAAATAATTAAAAGAAAACTATTCGAAAATCTGACTTCGAAGTATTGCGTGGTCATCGGGTTCTGAGCCATTCTGAAAGTTTCAAATGTCTAGCTTGTAGGGAAGTTAGTTAAAAATTGATAGCAAGATTTGTAACGGACAAACAAACAAGAATCGAAGTTAATAAAAACATGGTAAAAATGACTGAAAACATTTATACAACTAATGACTGAGAGCATAACTGCATGCATAACTGCATGTTGTTTTCAGAGTGTAGGGCAAGTAAGAATTTTCTCGAAAATTACCTCAAAAATCTACTAACAGTTAGTAATGTAGGATTTTATGTTGGTTAGATTAAAGTTTGCACAGATAGATGAAATCAACACTGAAATCTTAGATTTAATAATTATTATATTAGGAATACATTCTCTTTAACCTTCATTCCACTAAACTGTAAACTATTATTAAAATCTTTATTACAATAGGTAAATGGAGCAAAGTTATAAGATAATGTCATTTATCTTATGTTCCAAACACAGTCCAAAGGATTTGTTCAATATATCTAGATGTTGCAATTATTATAGTAACTAATTAAAATTGAACAGCATTCCAAATTATTCGCTCCATGGTCGATCTTGAAGACGAATTCACAGACAACATGCTGTTAATGAAACTTAAACATCATGGATTTTTCTATTAATCTCGAAGCTAGTAATGGGAAGTGCCAGGTTCAATGCCAGGTCACACTCATCAACCTAATCGTTCAAACTTTTCTGTGATATTTTCTCAAACTCACACAATTGTGGGCTAGGATCCTTTAAAGAAAAAGACACCCCCCCCCCCCACACACACACAAAATTCTTTTTAAGGAATACCACAGAGAATATTCCATTCAGGCCTAGGACCAACATGCAGTCAATCAACTTTAACTTTTGTACCACCATCTGACACAATCAAAAATCTAATTCTTTATTTTATATGTATAAAAATGCTAGATTACTTGAAAAATATAGTTTTTCATTTAAAATGGTGTTTGTGGACATGATAAATTCAAAACACAATTCTGAATTACTTTGAAATCAACTTGCACAAATATATTTTCATAGTAGTATTTTATTTATATTATTAAAATATTTTTATTATAAATTTGCGCATTTCAAAACCTATGTTCTCCACAATTTAAATATATAAATAATTATAAGACAAGAAATTTTTTATGTACCATGTTTTTAAATTTTCTGTTGAATCATAGCTATATAACTACATTAGCACTTTATCAATGCGTATAAAATTTTTAAAGTGATAATGACGTCCATTTTTTTAGATGCATAATTTAACTTTTTACAATTTTTGAACGTTTACGTTTAATTAAATGTATTTATTTTTATATCGAAAGAAAATGAACTCGAATTTTTTTTTTTTTTTCGCAACAGTTAAATTATAGCTAATATTTTAATGGCTATTTTTAAAGCTATTAGAAGGTTATTATTTTCATATTTTAATTAAAAGAAAACTAATCCAAAATTCGAAAATCGGGCTTCGAAGTATTGTGTTGTCATCGGGTTCTGAGCTATTCTGAAAGTTTCAAATGTCTACCTAGTAGGGAAGTTAAAATCTATTGCAAGATTTGTACCGGACAAACAAACGAGAATCGAAGTTAATAAAAACATGGTAATATGTTGTTTTATTTTTTATGCTTCCACATACTTTTTTGCTTCTATTGTTCCTTTCTCAACTAAAAAAATATATTTAGAGGGTTACTGGTTGTTCAAGAACCAATAATAAACTCCATAAAATATTGACTTACTTCTTTTTACTTTCCGAACATACATTGTATAAGGAAAGTATTATAATCATGATAAAAATTTTATATTGAGATTTTAGTGTATTTATTTGTTTTCAGATCCCCTGAGTTTATTCTTGCTATTTTTACGATCATGTATGTGTGTGAGTGAATATGATAACGTCTAAACGCTTTGTTTGAATGAGCTGAAAGTTGGTATGCATGTTATAGGTCCCTGCAGCATGAACTCTGATTCTGGTGAATCTAGCTCTTATAGTTTTTTTTTACAGGGACAGAAAAGAAAAATTATTTTCTATTATGGCCTATGGGCTCAAATTATTTAAAGTATGATAGTATCTAAATGCCTTATCTGATTCAACTGAAAACTTATATACGTGCTGGTTATCATTGCACAAACTGTATAGAGTTTGATGTATCTAGCACTTATAAATTTTTACAGGGACACAGCAAAAAATTCTTTATCATTATAACTTATGGACTCAAATTATTTGAAAGCGTTAAGTTAAATTAAACAATTTCTGTTACTTTAATTTATTTAAACAATCGTTAATTACTTAATGTTTACAAAGTTGATTGGTGTCACTCGAGATTTTTTTATTATTATTATGAAAATATATAATTTAGTTTGATGCTGTACAAAAATAATGTACCTACTGTCATTTAGCAATATTGGAGTTTAAAAATATTAATGAATTTATCTATGAAATATAACCTACATTGTTACAAATAGAATAAATTAACAGTTCCGACTTCAAAGCAGAGTGTATTGTGCCAGCAGAAGTCATCCAGGTTTTAATTTTTGAAACTCATTTTTGTGAAATTTTTATTTTTTAATATTCTATAAACTCTTCCAAACAGTCACTCTATATGTTTAGTTAAATTTATATATTGCTTCACTGAACCAAGTATAGGTAACTCATTGAAAATAATACTGAAAACATGGAATTTTTTTTTAAAGAATCATTTTTAACCAGCACAATTTTGTAATCAAGCCATTTTTATGAATTTAAGTTTTGTGAAGGCGCCCTTTTTATGAAAAAGAGTTTTGTGAAGGAGGAGGTAAAGAGCCCCAAGTTTTGTATGGATTATCCCCTAGTGAGTCATGTTAACTGGATTAGCTCAGAGGTAGAAAAGAGGTGTATTATGCAAATGACCAAAGTTTTATTCTAGAAGTCGGGTCATTTTTCCCTTATTACATCTTATTTATTTATTTTTTGTAAAATACAGTTACAATTGTAAAACACCTTTCTTTTATTAAGATGTAATTGCAATGAAAATAGATGTTCGGGGGAAGGATGGTTGGTCCACTCTAAGGGTGCTCCAGGACGTATGGCTTAATGTGGATTCCGAACATTCACGTCTGAAACAGGATTCAAACCTGGCATCTGCAAATTGAAGACCAGATTATAGACATAAGGAAAATAATTGCACTCTATTGGCTTCTATGGAGTTTGGTGACTTTTTGAACAAATTTGACAAAAAATAGTAATTTAAAACTGCCAATTTATCTCAATTTCAAATGAAGTTAGCTAGATTATTTTGGAATAATCCAATAATTTCTTAGCCATAACCTACATGAAAAGATATTAAAGTGATTCACTTCCTAATCAATTAAATTATGTTCAGGTCTCTAAAATTTGAGTTTTTCACAAAGAGACTTTGCAATGAGCTCAATATTCATTCTCTGGATGAAATAACTGTTTTTTATGACTTTGGTGGAATGAAAATTTTTTTTACTTGAATTCTTTCAAGAATATTCACTGAATAAAATATATTCATTGCCTAAAACTCATTTGTTTATTTATGAAACTATGTTCTACACATAAGGAAAACAATGTTTTCCTTTGTAACAACGGTTATAAAAGTCCCCCTGCTTGCTTTGCTCCACAATTCCGATAGAGGCTTTGCGATCGACTCATTTCAGTAACCAAATTCTATGAAGGGCTTTGTGCCCTTACTCTAAGTATAAATAAAAATTGCCATGTAAAAATTTACACTTACATGCTTTTATAATTCTTACATATCGCAACCGCAACTATAGTTTCTAACTGGCTATAACTATTTGAAATTTTTAATAGTTCAAGTGTTAATATACATACACATACGACATTGCAAAATAATACTAAACTTAATCAAATTATATTTATCCTTCCATATTCAATGACAATTATATCAATGTGAATAATATCAGAAACAGAACTGATACTTTACTAACCAAGATGACCTACCTATCAAGACTATCATCCATGTTCAATTATCACCCCTTTTCTTTCGGACATCATCAATTTCTATTCTAATAGCTATTGACTAGGCTGAACTACCTACATTTTCTCCCAATTCAATAATGTAGGTGAATAAAGAAGCAAAATTTTCCCTTTACAGTGATTTCTCACTTCACCCTGCGACAAAAAGATAGGTACAAAGGGTTTTTCTTTGATTTTTCATAAAATAACATTATCTAAATTGTGCTTATTATTTAATATTATCATAAAATAACACTATTCCCGGACTCATTTTTGTTTTAAGACTCAAATTTTTCTAATTTAAGACAACACTCCACGACAAAAAGATAGGAACAAAAGGATTTTTAAAATTTTTCATAAAATAACATTATCTAAATTGTGCTGATCATTTATTATCATAACAAAATATTATCATATCGAAAACATGTTAAATATTTGAATCATATTCAAAAATTAAAAACAAAAAGCCTTTTGTTCCTATCTTTTTGTCGCAGTGTGTAGTCTTAAATTAGAAAAATTTTAGTCTTAAACTTTTCTAAATGAGTCTGGGAATAGTGTTATTTTAGGATAATAATAAATTATAAGCACAATTTAGATAATGTTATTTTATGAAAAATCAAAGAAAAAACCCTTTGTACCTATCTTTTTGTCGCGGGGTGTATATGCGTTTATCACTTATGTATGTTTTTTTTTTTTGGTCCAGGCTAGAGATACAGGAAAACAATAACTTTTATTCATTTATGTGTGAAACTAAGAAAAGCACCTTTCACTTATGCGCAAATTTTCTCTTTCACCGAAATTTTCACTTCCATTACCCTACTACCATAGGTAATGGAAGTATTGCATTCGGTCCAAAAATTCGATATCGAGTTATCGCCTGATTTACACGTTTTAATTGCCTCCCAAGTCCAAAAATATAGTTTTTCGCAATTGGTCAGAGTGTGTATATGTATGTATGTGTATATGTATGTCTTCTGGCTATCATGTCTCCTAAACTAATAAACATAGAACTTCAAAACTTCAGAATTAATACAGGTCTAATGTACAGATGAATTTTCCAAATTTTGGTGAAAATTGGAAAACCAGAAAGGGTCATTAGAAACTAGAAGTGGGATTGTAAGTCCGTATCTTAAAAACGACTCTAACAATTTTCTTCAAAGTTGCTATATAAAATATAAATACTCTATTAGATGTCCTTTCGAATGATATAATTGGTTAGTTCAGCAAAAATTGATTGGCGTCCTGTATAAATAGCTCAATTCCAGGTCTTGCAAATGCATTCCTTTAAAAACGGCAGTAAGGATTTTTTTTAAACTAGCCATATTAACTCCCTTTTAAATATCCTTTTGTATGTAATTATTGTTTTTCTATCAATAATTGAGTACGTCAAGTTTTGGTAAAAGTTGGTATCTCAAAAATGGCTCTAACGATTTTCTTGAAAGTATCTACATAAATCCATTTTAGGCACCCTCATGCATTATGTGGTCATTACACAAAAATTAACAGTCATTCTGATTGGATAGTTCAGTTTTAGATCTCAGAAATTTGTGTTTAAAAAAATATCTTTTTTTTTTTCTTTTTTAACTCGCTGTGCAAACTCTGTTTTATATGTCTTTACATATGCGCCAAGTTTCTCTTACTGGAAAATTTCAAAAAATACATATAATATCTCCAAAAAATGCATGTAATATGTGTAATAGTGGGTAATGGAAGTCGTGTGGTTGTTTCACACCAGATTTTTTTCATTTCAAATTGTTAAATAGTGCACCCCACAATCAGCTGATGTATATTCTAGTAAAATATAAGGTTTCCATAAATAACTTTTGATTCTATAAAACTTTTATAAACTGAAAATTTTGCCCTACTTCAATAATAAATATCACCAAAAATAATACTTTGATATATAAGCGGTTCATTTCATCATGTTTATCGTACATTTCAGTACAAAACTGTCAAATTCCCTGTTTTTATGTAAAACAGTTTTTACTATATAAGCCCAAAAAATGAAAAAGACATGATGAATTGAAAAACAGTAGCAGCAGTGGTAGTAGTTTTCTTTTTAGAATAGAGAGGTATATATACATTATATACATTTGGTCTAAGTTAAATTTTAAAAGTACATAGAATTGTTTTTTCAACAACCTATTATTAGATAAATGAAAAAAAAAAAAAAAGTTACTTGTGTTATAATGTTGCTGTGGGAGAGTAGATTAAAAAATTTTGAACATCTATTTCAGTGTTTCCGCTATGGTAGCATTTTTTGCGAAATGCTAAAAGACTTATCCAAAATGCGAAAATGAAATAACATGTTTTCGCTTTTTTGCTAAAGCATCTTACTAAACACAATTTGGAAAAAAAAAAAAAAAAAAAAAAAAAAAAAACTTCAGTGAAAATATTATAATGAATCTTTCGTGGAAAAAAAATCGCAACATTCATAAAAAAAAAAAAAAAAAATCCACCAGTTCATGCATATAAGGAAAATCAAACGCTGAACTACGCATAAGAATTGCATACAGGAAATCAATTTGTAAATAAATATGAGGCATTTGTAAAGAGGTCTAATATGAAAGAAAGAAAGAAAAATTATAAATTGTAAACGAAAAAGCTCTGAATAGTAATAAACAAATTTCACTTATATTACTTTTATTTTTATTTTTGTAAGTTATGTTTTTATTTTCAGATACAGTATAAGCTTAATGTAGTTTTACATGCTATAGTGGTAATTATATCTCCAGAAAAAGAATATAAGTCGTATCTAAGATGTTCTTATTGCTTTAAAAATGTTTACAATATAAAGTAATCTAAAAAGTTTAATATTTTTCATGTCTGCCAATAAATGTGTTAAGATATATGCTTGTACTATATTCGAATTGATCTGGTTACAGTGGTAAGTACAATTATTAATTACTTTTTTGTTTTTCATTTCAAATTTTTTAAAAAAATAACCTTCTGCGTATAACTCTTTAAAGACTTGATTAAAAACTTTAAAGTTTAATTTACAAATGAAAATCAAACATATTGAGGGGTTTAGAATAAACTGATATTCATCTTTTTCTACTGTTTCTGGCATTTTTGCATTTTGCTAAAGCTTTTTTTCTGATTTTAGCTTTTTTGCTAAAGAAAATTTTTACTCAGCTTAAACCCTGATCTATTTCGTACCTGATAATATTTATAATTTATTCTGGATTACTTTACCCATTTTCACTACACTTTTAGAGAATTTTTCTGCAATATGTATTTATGATGAAATAAAAAGAAAGATGCTTTTTTAAATTCTGGTGTGAAAAAAGGGTGTACATTAAAAATATTCCAGAATAAATTATATATGTTACCCAGTACGCTATTTCGATAATAAAATATTGTCAATGTGTGCATAAAATGAAAACAAAAAATAAAGACTTTGAAATATTTTATATAAAATGTTTATTGCAACAAAACACTGCTTTCTAATCACTTATCCCAAAAAAAGGATTTTTGTACAAACTTTACAAAAACTGATAAAAATTCTTCTGATTTGAACTCTTCGAAACATAAAGAAGAAAAAAACAATCGTAAAATAGATTCAATTTAAATGCTACAGTAAACTGTCAAAAATAATGTACAAAAAATTTACAAAATTGAATCAAAAAATAATTTTTTTTTATGGCCAAAACAAGTGCATAAAAGAACTTCGTTGAATCCTAAAAAAAAAAAAAAATCTAATAAAGAAGATATAAAGATTTTTAGTTAACAAAATACAAATCAACACGAACAAAATTAAATTATTGAGCCATTAAAATTGGTCCAACATGATAAACTTTCACAAGTGCTTCGAATAAAATCACAAACTTATATTCTGATTGTATAACTATCACATTCATCAAGATTGCCACAAGTTTGCAGTTTCCTTAATATTTCTCTGACAAAAGAAAACAAGACACAACTAAAAACGTATTAACTGAATTTTACAAAAATGATTGTTCTGGACATATACAGTTGAACTTCAGTAAATCGTAAGTGAATTAACACAGAATTTGAGGAAAATTGTCACATTCCAAAACAGATGAAGAAAATAGTTTCAATTTTTATTTCTCTGTTTATAGTAATAAATTTTTGAAATATAATTAGTAAAATTTTTTATTTTTGAAATTACTGAGATAGTGAAGTTCAATTGTTTACATACACATATAGTTTGCAGACTGCAGTAGAATCTCAATATATAAGTTTAAAAATAAACATTATCTTTATGTTTTTTTTGTTATTATTACAAACTGTTTCGCAGTACCAATAAAGATTATTATTTTGATTAATTAAAGTACAAAAACAAAAAAAAAAGTGCGAAAAAACAAACATTTTGAAATACAATTCAATAAAACCTATATATGTATATATTATTCTTTTTCCTTAAGAAGCCTCTCCACTTATTGTCCCCAGAAGCCAGAGCCAATGTTATTCTATGGAGAATTTCGCCCCATTATAACTTATTAACATATATATTTTAGTTCCGTTTTCACTTTCAGAAACTTTACAACTAATTAAACAATTTACTGCTTTCTGAATAAAGTTTTAAATATTTTATTTTGAGGTTGTAAAATGTGAATTTTCACAATGTGAAATTTTGCATTTTTCAGCTTTAAAATGAAATCATAAAAATAAAAATAAAAAATCAATTTTTGGAAAGCGATAAATTGTTTAATAGTGGTGAATTTTCGGAAAGTGAAAACGGAATTTAAAAATATGTATTAGTTAATGAATTATAATGAGGCAAAATTTCCCATAGAATAACATTGGCTTTGGGTTTTGGAGACGATAGGTAGAGAGTCTCCTTAATAGTTTTAAGCCAATAGCCAATCACAACATGATATAAATATTTAATTTGAAATTATTCCATAGAAAGCCTATAATATTTTATACATATTTTTTAATTAAAATTTCTTTTGTATAAAGTTTTATATACAAGTGTGAAATTTAACATCATATATTTATTATGGCAACAATACCAGATTCTACTACAGCAACTTATCAATAACAATGTGAAATTAAAAAAAAAAAAAAAAAAAAAAAAAAATACTAGAAAAGAAAAATTATTTAATTTTGCTTAAGGGGGAAGGATTAAACAATATCAGTGAGAATGTTGAAAATTATCACAAATTAAAATGGATAACATTTTTGATTCAAAAAACCACAAAATATAAAAATAAACATATGTTTTAGACTCTAATTACAGTTGAGCATGATATCGTAATATTTAAAAGGGACTTATTATTTCAGAAAGTATAATGTATAGTAAAGAGAGTAATATAACACACTTCTGTTGAGCAATATATAATATTTTTCAAAAATATGAACTAAAAAAAAAAAAAAGAATAAAAAGCACAAAATAAGTGATATAATTAAAGTAACTCGCCTACAATTAAAAAAAAAAAAAAAAAAAAAAAGAAAATTGCAGTTATTTTTTATTTCCATTAATGAGTGTTAGGCAGGGACATAGCAATTCAAAAATCATGGATGAGGCTAAAAAAGTTTCATTTTAAAAGTGACTCAAAATTATTCTCAAGAAAGTCAATTAATAATTAAATTTTAATTAATATTCACTAATTATTAGTATAAATTACAAATTATTAATAAATTATGAGCATTTATAAGACTTGAATTTTGTTTTTAAATGGGCAATTCTTTCATTTGGCTTCAAAAGAAAATTTTATACAACAGTAAAGTCTCATGCAATGCGATGGCAGAGATGACAAATAAATAAAACAGTTTTATTTTTTAACACCACTAAATTTTTAGAGTACCAATCTGTTGGTTCATACACTCGATTTAGTTTTTGTATAAAACAGTTGCTTTGATATAAAATTAATGGTGTTAAAAAATAAAATTGTAATATTCGTGAGCCAAACTTGCACTCACGTTGTACGAGAGAGACTTTACTGTATTTACTAATAGGGAAGGGGGCTTGAGCCTCATAAGCCCCTCCTTTTCCTATGCCCCTAGCGTTAGGAGTATTTACTTACTTCAAAATAATTATTAGTTATATATTTTAGATACTATGTTACTGAGTTACACTTTTTTTTCTGTGTCTGCCCGAATAACTTTGATTTTTTTTTAATAGTTATATTTACATATGTATTTCGATTATAAGATCAATTTTATATAAATACTTTGTAGTTTTATAATATTCTTATATTGTATAAGTATTTATTGTTTCATAATAACAGTATTATGAACAATACCTTTTTCAAATTTAATATATTTCTTACATAAATAATACTATATTTTGTATTTAAAAATAAAATTTGCATTATTTCCCATTTAACTTTAACAGATAGTTTAATCACTTTTTTCTCATTAGAAATATTATAATTACTAATAGTTTTTGAAAAATTTGAAACAGTTTTAGAATAATGCACAAAACATGCATTATTACAACTAAATTTTATGCAAGATATGTACTCTTTATTAATACTGTTTATATACTTTTTTTTTTATTATTATTACAGTATTTTAAATGTTATAATATAAAAAAGAAACTCGAGGAAAACTAAATAAATGTATGGAGTAATTTTATTTATTTTCAAAAGCTTATTTATTTATTTATTTTGCCTAACTCTCATTAGTATTTTTATATTAATATTACATATGATAACAAGAGACTTGGCATTGGAATATTAAAACCCGAATAAACTACTACATCAGAAATGCCAAAGAAAAATATTTGAGATGCATACAACTGTTTTGGTAGCCTTAAGCGTACCATCTTCAGTGCAAAAAGAATTGCACTGAGACACATTCTTTTTGCACTGAAGACGGTACGCTTAAGGCTACCGAAACAGCTGTATGCATCTCAAATAATTTTCTTTGGCGTTTCTGACATAGTAGTTTATTCGGGTTTTAAATATTACACAAGGTTGTAATTTGATAGATTTTCAACTATAGATAAGTAAATGTGCTGTACTTTAAAATACTAACATTTTTATTTAGCACAAAAAAAAAAAAAAAAATGGAAATAGTTAACCAAAATAAAAGTAAAGTTATTATTACTATTATTATTATTTAATCAAAAAAATATACAACAAAATCTTCAATAAATGCAGCTAATTTCGGACATCAGCAAGTTTGTTTATTCTTTATGAAACAACAGCAAAGAAATCGTTCCTAGAAACACACAAATATGACTAAAAACGTAACATAATCAACACAGCCATATGGCACTTTAACTGTCGTAAAAGAATAGCTGGACTATTCAGTTACAAAACTCTGAAAGGCTATTCACAAAGAGAAAGGCAGCGAGAGACAACCTTTGTAAGAGTAGTGTCACATAACCAGTGCAATAATCATCACATGTATCTATACACAACAATCAAAAGTAAAGAAAGCAGAAGATGGATGGATGCCACAGAAAAAGATGCAATAGGGAATGATTATAATTGTAGTAGTTAGACTAATATTCTAACAAATGCATTCAACAATATGTGAAGATCTTTCTAAATAAAATTATACTTTCTAAAAAAATCAAACAACAAGCTTTTATTGAAATGTGAACTAAAAAGCACAAAATATCTATATAATAACAGGAGAGTTGGCGTTGGAATATTAAAACCCGAATAAACTACTACATCAGAAACGCCAAAAGAAAAATATTTGCGATGCATACAGCTGTTTCGGTAGCCTTAAGCGCACCGTCTTCAGTGCAAAAGAATTCTTTTGCACTGAATTCAATTTCAATTCTTTTTGCACTGTAGACAGTATGCTTAAGGCTACTGTAACAGCTGTATGCATCACAAATATTTTTCTTTTGGCGTTTCTGACGTAGTAGTTTATTGACGTTTTAACAAAATATCTATATTTATAGTATTAAAATGCAGGGTAAGAGAAAATCGTATGACACACCATAATATTTACATGCTTTTAAATCTTTAATAAAAAAAAATAATTGATTAATTGTTGCCACTCAACTTTACACAAATACAGCCAAATCCTGTGCCACATGCGATAGAGTTTCATATATATCGATTTTTTTGTTTGCCCCTAATGGGATAGGATCCTGAAAACACTTCTATGTAGTATTGTCATCGACTATGAAGTCGTGTGCAAAATTTTAGGTCAATCTAACGACCAGAAGTGGCCGAAAATTGAATTGCAAGATTCCGTTACATACATTAATAGTTACATCATGTCAAGTTAATAAAAGCATGTTAAAAACAGAAAAATTTACTTCCGTGTTAACCCTTTAAGTGTTAAGTCTGTCTTTTTCCATTAGGCATAGTCGAAATATAGGGCTGGCGTGACAAAATTTTGAAATAAATGTTGAATTTTTCTGATAAATAAGATTAATAAATATCGGCAGCACACAGTACGAAATTCTCATACTTATACACTACATAATATTGATTTTATAAGTCACTAAACAGATATACTGAAAAATAGCTAACGCTGAAAGGGTTTAAAAAAAAAAAAAAAAAAAAAAAAAAACCTTGTGTGCAAAATTAATAAAATACACTAAGCTTTACTTTATTATCATTTTTTTTTTTTTTTTTTTTTTTTTTTTTTTTTACTGTTAATGAAGCGATAAAAATTCTTGTTGAAACTAGTATACATAAATTTGGAGTTTGAAATATCTTTTGAGAAAGTAATGTCATGATATAACCAGTTCTTTAAACATATGTATCTGTTTATACCAACAAAATTATATACAGTAGAGCTGCGGCTATTTGAGCCCTGACTAAGCGGGTTCCAGGTTAACCGAGGTAGTCTGAAACAGGCTATGTACCAGAGGAGGCATAGCCTTGGAAAAATGGCATGGATAACTTTGACAAATTTTACTACACAATACTGTATTTTATAATTAATGTATGTATGTGTTGTCTTGCATTTATAATTGACTGCATTAAAATATGTAATAGATGTATCCTTTTACTTCATTGAGTGCTTTTTCATTAATTTCAAACTTTATAGTATATTTCCCCCTCAATGGGTTCTTCCCACCTGACGCCAGAGGTCACATGACATAGCTAAACAAAGAGCAGACACAGTTTTCTATATCTATAGCGATTGCTGAAATAACATATTTTCTATTCTTATTTTTGATCAAAGATTTTTTTATACATAATTTTTAATCCATTTTATATCATTATTCCTCATCTTTTGTTTGCTGTATACATTTACAATCATCATTTAGTTTATATTTGTTATTGATGTTCATGAAGAACATGTTAAATACTCTGATTTTTGGTACTTAAATCAGTGACAGTGCAACATCGTACGGTGTAAAGCCATTTCTGCCAGTAGGCAAGTTAATTAACTTGTTGTAACACCTTTATGCAATTAAATTGAGCTTAAAACATTTTAAATGAATTTCAAGTTATAATCCATAAATGTTTCAATATTTATTGCTAGATCAGTTAATGTAACAGTTGCACTACAACACATAAAAATCAATTCTTAATTGTGAAAATAAATAACATATAATTTTTTTTTTTTTTTTAATTATTAAACTTACAAATATAATTATTCTACTGTTTAAAAATGCACAATATTACTTTTATTTTATTTTATTTTATATTAATACTGTGTTCTTAAGAACAATATTTAACTGAATTCACTCCTTTGTTTTTCTATATCACATGATAGAGCAGATGACGGTGGGAAGAGCCCATTTACAACATAGTCTGTGTTATCTGAGTTTTTGATTATCCAAGGTACCCTCGGTCCCCATTACCTCGGATAAATGAGGCTCTACTGTATCTATTTCTAGACTGATGTAGATTGTTTCTCTGGTGCTAAATAAAAACCTAGAATTTTAAATGTATAATAAGTCATGTGAATATTTAGTTAAGACTACCTTTAAACCCTTTGAGGGGCAAGGTAATAAGTAGAGAAAGTTATCCGAATTTACAAACATGGTTAGAGAAAGGAAATAAATTAATTTTTTCATGCTGAGAGAGTTATAAAGGTAAAATTTTATTAAAAATTTGTGGGATGAATTTTTGCAGTTATTATTAAAAGTTCAAGGAAATAATGCTGTAACTTAGAATACATAGAAATTTATGTGAATAAGCTTTTGACAGTAAGGGGTAAAAATGAGAGGAAAGTAATAAAAATCAAAATAATAAATAATAAAGTTCATATGCATGTTAAACTAGACTAGAATTTTATGAAAATTGGCAGGCTGACAAATAACTACTGAATTTGTTGATGTAGTCACAAACATTAATTGTAAAAAAAAAATCTTTTTCCTTTATTATTATTATTATTATTTATTTTTCATAATGATTGAAAAAACAATTAATTTTTTTTTATAATAATTGAGAAAAAATCTAGTAATCTAAATTGGGGGAAGCCTATAAAACTGAGATATTAGGAAAAAAATCTTGTAAAAAATTATCATTTTTTAAAACTACACTTAGTAAAGAAAAACAAAATTATGAAATTTGTAATGAATTGCAAAAGAATCTCATAAAAATCAAATCCATCCACACTTCTAATTCTAAAAGTATCAACAATACTAAAGCTGATTTAAAATATTATTTATACTAGCAATTTAACTGGAAATTGTTAACACTATTTACTTCCCAAATTAATTGGATGAAATATTCTTATAATAATAATAAAAACTTTGTAAGTAAAACAGAATGATTGAAATAATACTGAGCCTTCATTAGAGTGACAAAGTACGCATGCAGCATCAAAGCAGTATGTGGCATTGCAATACTCTATGCCTACTCTGTTCCCCGATGAAGGTTGGCGCTAGTTTTTCAACCCGAAACAACTATTGTGAGTTTTTAAGTTCAAAGTGTTTACTATGTTTTATTATTATTATTATTACTTTTTAGCTTTAGATTGTGTATTTTACTGCCTTCTTAAAATAAATAAAACAATAAAAATTCATTCATTTTATAATAAATAAATAAATTTAAAAAAAAAATGAATGTTAGATTACAAAAACAAATCACTACACAGTATAATCATTCCCTAAATGCATTTAAAAAGCTAAGGCACGAAGTTTGGCATTTAACAAGTTTTGATCCTTTTTCGTCCTGGAATGCAAAAGCACCACTATGTATACAGTATAGGATATTTACAAAAAAATAAAATGTTCACTTAAAAAAATATTGTACACATCAGAACATGGATCTGTTTTGTTTTTAACTTCAGTCTTAATTATAACACCTTATCTGAAGACATAATGTGTTGAGAGCATGATGACAACTGTACAGAGTTTTATTTCTTTTTTTAAAAACTTGCGAGGATGTTGGCGATTTATTTGGAAGATGTTTCACATAAAAGTCTGGCACTCTTTCAAGCCTTGCTTGTAAATATTTTGAATGATTTGAAGTTTGGTCCCAAGGATGGACGTGAAACACAACACTTTAAAATAAAAACCACTTCTCTCTAAAATACACAATTCTTCATAGTCTTCATAAAATATCTCAGTGATATAAAAACAGTGATATGAAACATATATTAGTAACTATGACTTCGTTTCTAACGTTTTTATGTTTTTGCTATAAAAAAAAAACACGTTCAAAGGCATTGTAGTATTATTATAGTTTTATAGGAAATTGTACATTTAGTTTATACAGTCGTTTCATTCCTATGATGCGGTACAGAAATGAGTTCACGTTTTGTACCGATATAGTCAGTTTCTTCCTCGGTACTAGGTAACCTTTGAAAATGCGGTAAGGGCGGTTGCATATTGGCACTGTTGTCGTTCATCATGTGGTATTCTAAATTGTCCATGGCATGCCTTCTAACAGGTATAAAATCTGGAATATAGTGGTAGTAGCTGATTGGCCTCACATCTACAGTTTCTAAAAAATAAATAAAAAATAGGATAATTAAATTTTTAATCAATATGCATATTTAAGAAAACACAATATCTATTTTCAAGAAAAGTCAAACCCCATGTTATATAGCATGGGGAAATTTGTTTATAAAATTACTCATTATGTAATTTATGTAATGTGCATATATATATATATATATATATATATATATATATTAATTCCATTTTTATGTTTAGAAAATTAACAACCATCATTTTTCAAAAATTCATTTTTCATTTTTATTTATTTATTTTTTTAGTTTAGAACGACATAAAAATACTAAATGCATCCCCCCCCCCTTTTTTTTAAGGCTGCAAAATAAAATATTCAAAATCAAAATACAAAAATCAATTTTTGGAAGATGAAAACAAATTTAATCATTGTGGATCTCCTAAATGTTAAAACGAAATGAAGATTTTTTGAAGGCAACATTATTCTTTTAGTTAATCCTTGATGAGAAAACTAGTTAAAATTTAACTAAAGGATTTATATGATAGCAAAAGAATAAATAAAATAAGATTAAAATATCAGAAAAGAAATGAAAAATATTCTTTAGGTGCTCTATGATTTAAATGTATGCTCTATGAGTAAAATAGGCCTTAAAAAAAAAAAAAAAAAAAGATTAAGATTATTAAGAATTTTTAACAGGGCACGAATTGGATAAGTACTAAATTTATTTATTTTCATTTCTTGTCTGTTACATTTATGAGTTTTTAGTTATAGATCTCAATAAATTATTTAATTTTCAATAGAAATAACATGGTTGCATACCGGGTAAATGAGTATCCCCAATGAGGTCCATGTATCGAACTGAAGGACCCCGTGAGCAAGAGGCTGGCATTAAATAGTCTTCTTCATCTACTGGCAGAGATGGTTGCTGACTTAAGTACTTCTCACTTTCTAATTTATACAGATCCCCTACAAAGAGATACCACATATTTAAAAAAATACAAAGACGAAATCAAACAAAGTCTCCAAACCAGAATGGAAAGTAGAAATAAAAGAAGAAAATATAGACTAGACGTGAATATTAGCCTAAGAATACATATAACATGTTATCGGAACAAGAGATAACCAAAATGTTATTATTATCAAAATCGTATTACTGAATTTGTACAACTATTTTTATCTTTCTAAAGAAATGAAAAAGTTAGAAACAAATATTGAATAATTATAATAATTATTTATCTGACACATTTGAAGGAAGTGTGTATGGTGATAGGTTGTATTCAAACCTGGGTCTATCGAGATAGAAATCCTGCGTCGTACCTCTGTACAAAAGGTTAACCCATTGTCTATCGGTAAGTTAAGATAATATAACTAAGAATGGCATTGATGACGTCACTACAGTACTCCCCCTCCAAGAGAGTACGCTATTGAACGAGAGATATTACTGCTGCAGATGGTAGCAATTTCCAAATCGTGCTGTCAGATGCCCGTTTGTCAAGTTGTAGGCATGGGGCATGATGACAGGCTTTGTTGCTTGGAGGGTGTGGTGGTGCCATCTATTGCCATAGAGTGAAGTTAATAACCCGTTGCTTAGGAGCGTCCATGGTCAACAATGAAGGAAGTGTGTGTGGCCAGTGGCGAGTCCAGAACTTTTTTTTTTTTTTTTTGGGGGGGGGGGGGAGCTAAGATTTTTTAAAGTGTTATTCCAGATCAATGAAAAATTTACAATTGTAATATTCAATTGTAAATGTCAGTACTTTTTTTTTTTGGGGGGGGGGGGGGACAGAGCTCCTTAGTTCCCCCCCCCCTTTAGATCTGCCACTGTTTGTGGCGATAGGTTGTATTCGAACTTGGGTCTATCATGATAGAAATTCTGCATCGTACCTCTCGACAAAAGGTTAACCCATTGTCTATCAGTAAGTTAGGATAATTGATCCGAGAATGGCATTGATGGAGTCGCTACACATTTTAACTGTACACTATTAACATATAAGATATTTTTCAAACAAATTATAAAGATTAGTGTCAGCTATAAATTTGAGAAATCATGCCATAGAAAATAACTGTTTAATATTGATTAAAATAATGCTTCTTGGCTTTCCATAATTATATAGGCAGATTTTACTCACTGCTATAAAATTTCTGTAATTTTGAAATTTTATTATGTGTTTCAAAAAGTTATGTTTGCATAAATAAAAAAACAGTTAAAAAAAAAAAAAAACCTCATAAAATTTAGATAGATTCAAATTTAACACATTCATTGCCAGTGAATATGATAGTTTCATTCTCAGAAGACAAAGAATATAACTGTTAATTAAAATTGTAGAATGCTGCCAAGTACACAAAGTTGGGTCAACTGCCACTAAAGACACAGTGAACGTGTTAATACAGAATAATTTCTTAACAGACTCATAATTCATTTTAAATATTTTTCAATATAACAGTAAAATATGATTTTGAACAAAAAAACTAGAAAAATAACAGTTTTTATTCCTATTACCCTATTGATTAATATTACTTCTGCTCAAAATTTAGAAATTTTTAACACTAGTACACAGACTTTAATACTAATATAATGAAGCACATTAATATTGAATTTCACAAAATAAAGTTATAAAAACTTAAATACTTTCTATGAAAAATAAAGTTAGATAAAAAAGGATCAACTCAAGCTAAAGAATGAAAATTGTTTGTTTTATTTGATCTGACTGATCGACTTATTTATCTTAAAGTAAATTAAATTTGTAAAACAAATCAGGGAATCTCTATAAGCTAAGTAGAAAAAGAAAATCTTAAGCCTCCTCACAATTAAAAGCATTGATGTATAACAAAAAAGTTTGCAGTACAGTGAACTCTCATTAAGACGGCCCTGTTTAAGATGGTTTTCTCGTTATTACGTACAAAAACAGAATCCCTGGCTAAGGCCTATAGTCACTGCATGTAATAAATATAGCTTTATACGTACAATTCATTCATTAAGATGGACATTTTTTCCCCTCAAAGCTTACTTTCTTCGAAAAAGAGTCAGTTCCCAAAATCTTTTCAAATTCAATATATATATATATTTTTTTAAACATGAAAAGGTTCAATAATAAAAGGTTTTAATCTCTTTCACTCTGTGCTACTACACTGTGGGAGGTAAATAGTATAGATTGAGAGTGACAGTTGAGGTCAACGATTTGCACCTGTCTCCACTTCTATTGTGGAGACATAGCAAAGGATTTTGTTATCAAGTTGTAGTTGTACTATATGAAGAAAAAAAGTTTTGAAAGTAAGTATCGGTTTTCATGCTTTTATATTTTCAGTGAATAAAAGGGTTTGAAGAAACAAATTTTCATTCCTGTTATACTGTGTATGTGTACATAATAGTGATTTTAGAGTTCATATAGAACTTCAGTTTATGAACTCCTGTTATAATGGACTCTCGTTAATATGGACAAAAACTGCTGGCCCTTGATTGTCCATTTTAACGAGAGTTCACTGTATTTGGGTGATGATCTATTATAATATGATGTTTTTTTGTGATAACGGATCACGGACGATGTGGTACTGTAAGTGGAGTGAATGTTTATTTTATTTATTTATTTATTTTTTGGAAAGAAACTAATAACTTTTTTTTTTTTTTTTTAATTGTGGAGACATTCTGTACAGAAACTTCAAGAAAAGCCTGAATAATTGTAAATTTACAATTTTTATTTTACATAATTAAAACAAAATTTCTTAAAGATTAAATTATAAGAAGCAGATGACATTACTGACTTGCTATTATTTGATCGTGAAAAAACACTTAGATAAACTTTTTAAACGACATATAAAAATGATATTTTTCATACTTTCTACTTCTTTTTCCTCATAAAAATAAAATGCTCAGCTTGAATCTGATTAACAGATTAAATTAATTAATTAAATTTAAAATTCAGTTTTAAAATAATATCTCTGCAGCACTGAGAAAAAAAAAATAATAACATACAGAAAAAGCATTCAATTACCTTTCCCAACTACATTCAGGGGATCGGGGCAATATCTTGGCACAGGAGGCTGGTCTGACTGTACATCACCGTTATACCATATTGAAGAATTGCCCTGTAAAGGTATGCCAGGCATCAGCTCAGAGCACTGTTGGAAGTTGTTATTGGGTAAAAATAACGTAGGGGAGTGATGATTTTCAGATCCATTCTAGAAATCAAAAAGCATTTCAGAATGATATGGTGAATTATTAAATTACATTTAAAGGATCACTGTGATATATAATAATTCAATCTAGAGATTATTGTGAATTACTAAACCTAATACAAATGGTCAGTGTGCAATATCTTTGCAGAGAATAATTGTCCTGTAAAAGTATGACAAAACATCACCATAGAAAACTGCTAAAAATTGCTTATTGGGTAAATTTTTTTTAAGGGGAGTGATTTTTCTATATTAAAATTCATATTTCTTATTTTTATTTTTAATTAAATAAACTTTTTTTGTGGCTTACATCCAGAATTTCTTACTTTGAAGAAATCGCTAATCATTATTTAAGACAGTGATTCTCAAAATTTCAACATAAATAAACAAGTTAATTTTCAACCACTGGAGTTTCAAAATGAAATAAACACAATAATTATTCATTGGATGGGATTCACCCTTACTTTCTTAAAGTGACCATTAAATCTTATGTCAACCCTTGACTATTAACCTCTTAAAATGATTATATGTCATATTAAGAAAGAAAGAAAAGTATTTCCAGTATATTTATTTACTTATTTAAAATGAATTTTTAAAGATATAAACAATAGAAATTATGCATAGTGAAGGGCGTAGCAACTCAAAAATCGTGGGAGGGACTCAAAAAATTTCATTTTAAAAATGACTCAAAATTAATCTTAACAAAATCCATTAATAATTAAGATATCAATTAACATTCACTAATTATTAGCATTAATTATAAAATATTACCAATTATGAGCATTTATAACACATTAATTTTGATTTTAATTTGGTGATTCTTTTATTTGGCATTAAAAGGAAATTCCGTAATAATCAATAGGGGAGGCTTGAGTCCCCCCCCCCCCCGAGTCCCTCCCTTTCCTACACCCCTGTGCATAGTATTATTAGTATCACATTACAGTAACTAATGAAGATTGAAATTTTTAATTGACCTTACGAAATTTTATATATTTTTATATACATCTTTATAATTTGTTATATGCCGAAAAAATAATTATTTAAGAATAATTAAAAACCTGTGTCAAGGTTTTTCCAAAAATCTTGTATATAGACAACAGTATGTCTGAGCATAAAGCATATAACTCATTTAATGAGGTAACACTACACAGTGATTAAAAAAAAAAAAAAAAAGTACTTTGAAAAAATTATAAAACAGTATTTATTCTTTTATTAGTACGACAGGACTATTTCTTTCAATCTGCTATTTTGCGTTGTTACCAATTTATAGTGTTCCATTTCAAAAATGTCTGCAAGTATTCAATTTTACCATTTAATTTCTTACTTTATCTTAAAATATTTTGTGAAATCCATAAAAAATTATATATATATATATATATTTCACTTCCCATCGGTGAGTGACATCTCAGTGATCACAACATTTGGAGTGATCACATGGAGTGATCATGGAGTGTGTGAGTGATCACAACATTTGGGTTTGTAGTTGTGTACTCTGACCACAGAACCAATAGTTTTGGCTGAGTATTTCCTGATTATTTAGACTAATGTTTTCAGATATTTTTAGACTAAAACTAAAATTTATTTAAAATGTGTGTTTCTGGTTTTCTGATTTACAAGATGAGTATATTTATATTATTATTATTATTGAAAGGGTGTTAAAATACAAATATAAGTAGTCTTGTCATACTAAATTAAATTCTGTCATAAACAGAATTTCATCCATAGTTTTTTTTTTTTTTTTTTCTTGTCTGTTTATTATTTTTATAATTTTTCTAAGATTAATAATACATTCTTGAATTTTTTTGTCCCATTTGTGGCTACTTGTACCACAAATGGACGATTTTTTCTGCAATTTTATAGTATACATTTTTTCACCCTCCAAATCACTATGCTTAAATTGGTTTCCAAATTACAAACTCAAATAATTCCATAAATGTATTTCTATATTATTCGTAAATATGTAAAAATTTCAGAAATAGTATTCATTTTGTTCAAAATATATGAATATGTGCTACAGTGTTCTGGAAAGCAGTTAGCAATCAACATGTTAATACATTAGCATTCATTTTATATTATCCAGATTTTCTATGATGAAATCAGTTAAAATAATTACAAAATAAATAAAAAGACCTCACTTAGGCTTCATCATCTATCATCTTCTGCAAGAAGCTTTTCGTGGGAGGATCCTCCCCCTCTTTCAATTGCAAACTGTTCGCATGGGCCTTGGCTATTTATAGCTTCACCTTGTTCTTCTAACAGGTAGCGCCACTGCGGATCTATTTTGGCAGACTCGTGGTCATTAATGGCGACATTATCACTAATTATCTCGATACTCTCTCTGTAAAACGCGTAGGTATGGTTATTGTAATTGGCCAATTTTTCAATGTCATTAAATTTAATATCTATTTTATTTTCGTAATAGGTTCGAGCAAGAGCGGTAGTATATCGGGCAAATTTAATATCATTTTCATGTTCTTTGAGGAGAAGATGAAGATGACGAAGCTTGCAGAAGATGATGAAGCCTAAGTGAGGTCTTTTAATTTATTTTGTAATTATGTTGTGCTTCATTTTAAATTTAAATCAGTTAAAATACTTTCTAAATTTCTAGATTTAAAACAAATTTGAAAGGCAAGTTCAAGATATAGGATGTCTTTTTTAAATTTTACCTTGGTTTTGTCTACAGAATCTGTTTCAGTTTTCTGATCTTCATCTAAACTCGGATGAAGATACTGCTCAGCATCCATGACAACTCCAGGAGCATCGACAGACATTCCTATTGTTCGAATTAAGTCTCGGATATCGTGAGCTGAAAAAGCTGGTAGCTGCATTAGTTTATCACCTTTAACGACTAGAAAACGGCCAGGATCTCGAGCCATTTTTGAAAATTGGTCAGCAAGTTCTTTAAACGTAGGACGAGATTCAGCATCAAGCATCCAACCTAATTTAAGAGAGCACAGAAAACAAATTTGATAAGAAAACAGAAAAGAAAAATAATTGCACATATTGAAATGCAGTTATAAGATTTCAGAAAAATTTTAAGCAATTTTATTTGGCACAGATTTTTGATGGGAGAATATGATACACACGATGATGTTATGATACAAGAAATAAAATACAGAAGTCAACTCTGGAAAATCGGCGCAGTCTAAGACTGAAAGTTTAACAGAAGTTTGTTCATTTAATTGAGATCACTGTTTTGTTTACATATATTCTCTTTTTAGTGGGATTGCAAATTAGGAACTATATTTTTCCAACACTTAATATTTTCATTATTACATAGCTTATAATGATAATTATTCTTCTAATGTTAGAGAAGAGACTGGAAAAAAGACAAAAAAGCTTAAACTATATGTAAAGGAAAGACATTGAAAGAAATATTAGAATTTTGATGTCAAAATAATTATATATTATAGTAGTAAATATATTATTTAATCCTCAATCTATTTAAAAAAAGAAGAGGGAGAAAAAAAGATTATGCTTCAATATTTAATTGTTAACATGGATAAGTTAATTTGATTAGATGATTTAACAAATATGTATCAGAAAGATGTGCACCCCCCCCCCCCAAAAAAAAAAAAAAAAAAAAAAAAAAAAAGAAGCTGAAAAGCTAAATGCACAAAAAGCTGAACTCAGCTGAAACAATGAAATATTTCATCCATGTTTTTTAGAAAAATTGTAGAACATATAATATTTTAAACAGATTAAATTTCTTACTTTTTTTTTTTTTTTTTTTTTTTTTTTGAAAAATTGATAACCATTGAAATCATTGTTGTAATGAATTTTCTTTTTGTGTCATAAATATATTTTTTTATTATTTCTACTGTTTACATTCTAAAATGCATTGTGGATATAGACTGGCAGATTTCAGAGAGTTGCAGTATAGCTTGATATGTATAATAGCAAATCTTACATTTAATCATAAGCATGTAGACATCTATTGTACATATTGATGGCTGTGGCAATCTTTCCCCTTTTTCTAACAAATCTGGAACTTCTCTTGCAGGAATATTTTCATACGGTCTTCCGCCATATGTTAACAATTCCCAGACTGTCACACCTAAAATAGAAATAATTTTAATAAATAATTCTTAAAAGTAGCAATGAACAAATGTAGCATTTCTAATATTAACCACTTCACAGGCCATTCCGAAATAACTTGGAGAAAACGTAGCCTTCTACACGCTACAGTGCACAGTGAAGTAGTTGATCAATTTATAAGTCTTAGATCAGTGTATTAGTGGTATAGTCATTTCCCAAACAATATACAGTTGACATAAGGTTTCAAATATAATCTAAACAATAATAAATTACAAATTCAGCACCAGAGTTTTTTTTATACAAAATACAGTGATGGTCAAAATTATAAGGACAAGAAAAAAATCGCTAAGTCTTGGCTACAGTTGACCGAAAAATTATGCAAATTTTATGGCTGGAAATCAATGATAAATAAAGTAATTTTTTATTAGTTTTGATGGAAATATATGGGAAATTCATATTCATAAAAAGTATTTTAATTTACACAGCCATGTAATGTGGACAAAATTATAAGGACAACTGAATTTGTGTGTTCTGAAAGGTAAAATGCTTTTTGTTCTGAACATGACACTCCCAGATGACATAAATGCTAAAGCGATTGGGAACATTGTACACTTTTAAAATTTCAGGACTTACTGAATGCCAAATTACAAAAAAGCTAAATAGATTGAGAACGTCTGTTTATAATTTTCTTTAAAATTCCGGAAAGTATGGATGGTAAACTCATAAAGATAGTCTATTTTCTGTTTCTGTGCGTGATAAGAGAATGATAATGCGGAGAATTTGCTCCGAAAAACAAACATCGACACATATTAAATAGGAATTAAACTTACGATGCAAGATTCGAACTGTTCGGCATGTTTTACAAAAAGGAAACGAAATTTTTATGGAAAACTTATGTCATACACGCTTCTTACAAAAGTTTATAAAAGACCAAAGGGGAAATCTGCCAAAAAATGCATTACTATGAGAAAAAAGTGGGATGATGTTATTTTTTCTGATGAGTAAAAGTTTATTTTGGAAGGGCCAGATGGTTTTTGCTACTTTTGGTATGATCTTCATAAAGAAAAGGAAATTTTTATGAAGCTTACATTTGGAGGGGGCTTAGTAATGGTCTGGGGAGGTTTTGTAACTAATAGGAACTTTTTCTCCCTGTTTGTAAAACACGTTGAGCAGTTAGAGTACTGCATTGTAAGTTTAATTTTTGTGGATGTTTGTTTATTAAAGCAAGCTCACCTTATTATCATTCTTTTCTCATGCACAGAAACAGAAGATAGCCTACCTGTATATTATTGCCGTCCATATGTGCTGGTATTTTTTAAGAAAATTATAAATGACCGGTCTCAATTTATTCAGATTTGTCGCAATATGACGTGCAGTATGTCCTGAAATTTTAAAAGCAATCACTTTCCCTTGTTCCAGCTCTAAAAGTTTAGTACCTAGCAGCATGACTTTAAAAGTAGAATAGGACATTCCCAATCGCTTATTAAGCATTTATGCCACCTCAGAGTGTCATGTGCAGAACAACAAACATGCAAATTTTGCGTTTCAGAACACATAAATACAGTTGTCCTTATAACTTTGTCCGTATCACATGGCTGTCTAAATCCAAAATACATTTTAGAAAATGGATTTCCAATATATTTCTCCATCCGAACTAAAAAAAAAAAATGCTTCATTTATCATAGATTTCCAATCATAAAATTTGTATAATTTTCCAACCAACTGCAGCCACCACTGTATGAAAAGCTGATAAACACTGACATTTAAAACAACAATTTCAATTCCATAAATAATTAAAATTCTACTCACCAAATGCCCAAACATCACTTTTGTGGGTAAAAACACGGTGCTGGATGCATTCTAAGGCTAGCCACTTTATAGGCATCTAAAAAGAAAATTTTCCATTATTATTATTTTTTAAATATAAAATACCAATATATAACATATGCACCCTAACAACACACTTGTCCATAATACACCCTGAAAATGTTCACAGGGTGTATTTTTATTCATAGGACATACTGAGGATGTATTTGGAGATGATGTGCTGTTAGGGTATATACATAGGATAGAAAATGGCAAGCATTCAAAGTTTTATAATCGGTACGATCTCTTAAATATGCTTACAGGGGGTATTACATATTGTTGCCGACAGCCAAATTCCATGTTATTCCATGGGAAAATTTGTTTTCAGGATTATTCACTATTTAATGTATTATTTTAAAATCGGCTTTCAGATTAAAAAAGTTTACAATGGTTAAATTAATACTTGTTTTCTTATAATTTATTTTTAGTTTCTTTATATTTTATTTTGAAGCTATAAAAATAAGAAAAGTGCATTTTTCATATTTTGAGCTTCAAAATGAAATACTTAAAAAAAAAAAAAAAAAAAAAAAAAAAAAGATTTTTGAAAAACAAGACTTAATTTAACAAATTGGGAATTTTTTTTAATGTAAAAAATCTGATGTGGGCACCACATGACTTCCTTATACACTTTTAGAAATATACATAATGTTAAAAAACATTGTCACTGGACCCGAAACAGTTGGCTAAAAATATTTTTAAAAAATGCATGCATACGTAAAAAATAAATAAATAAATAAATAAATAAAATAAAATTGTGCTTTGAGGGGACTCATGTCAAAGTTGTGCCTTGGGGGGGGGGGGGGGGACTCATGTCAAAGTTGTGCCTTGGGGGGACTCATGTCAAAGTTGTACCTTGGGGGGACTAATGCCAAAATTGTACCTTGGGGGGGACTCATGTCAAAGTTGTGCCTTGGGGGGGACTCATGTCAAAGTTGTGCCTTTTGGGGACTCATGTCAAAGTTGTACCTTGGGGGGGACTCGTGTCAAAGCTGTGCCTTGGGGGACTAATGTCAAAGTTATGCCTGGGGGGGACTCATGTCAAAGTTGTGCCTTGGGGGGGGGACTCATGTCATAGTTGTGCCTTGGGGAAGTTTTAAATGTCTAGCTGGTCGGGAAGTTAGTTAAAAATCGATTGCAAGATTTGTACTGGTAACGCTGCCGAAGGCAGCAGGAACCCTACACAGTTGGCTAAAAGTATTAAAAAATGCATTTTCACCGTGTTCTGATCTAGTCTGAAAGTTTCAAATGTCTAGCTAGTCGGGAAGTTAGTTAAATAATTTTTCTGTTGAATCGCATAAACGCTGCTGAAGGCAACAGGTATCAGAAACAGTTGGCTAAAAATATTTGAAAAATGCATTGTCAACGTGTTCTGAGCCTTTCTGAAAGTTTCAAATGTCTAGCTTGTCGGGAAGTCAGTTAAATTGCAAGATTTGTCTAAACCGTTTCTGAGTTATTACCGTTTTTTGATACATTATGGCCAAAACCTATGTATTTTTGTCATTATGAACCTAATTTTCCTAAATATCTCCAAAACGGAAAATCATAGAAAGTCCAAAAAGGGAGGTGCACAACTAGATGTTATAACAAACCTATGTACCAATTCGCAACTTTCTACGTCCAACCGTTTTTGAGTTATGCGACATACCCACACACACACAGACACACACACATACAGACGTCACGAAAAATCGTGTAAAAACCCTTATATCCCTAAAACGAGAGCTCGTGTTAAGACGACACTTGCAGGTGTGCAACTAGACATCGTGACAGTCACACGTATAAATTGGCAACATCCAGCGATCATTCGTTTTCGAGCAATGTGAAATACAAAATCCATTTCGCAAATCGGGATTACTATACTTCCTTATACTTTGTATAAGGAAGTAAAAAACTAAACAAAACTATGTCAGGTAATGATTAATACTGATTACAAATTTTTCCACAACAGCCATGAATTTTCTGAATGTGATAATGGAATTGAAAAGCATGCACTATTTAATGAAAAATAATGGGAATTATTTTCTCCGTAGGTTAACATGGGTTGATGAAAACTACAAATTCTAAATAATTTTATAGGAAAATGTGAAATAATTGAATGAATGAGATGAGAAGTATAAAATAAATATAGTATGAAATGAAGATACAACTAAACATGTTAAATTTGATTCTTGAATTATATTAGCATAGCTTAACATATGGATTAAAGTACTGAACTAAGTGAATAAAAAGATAATTTTTCAAAGGAATTTACTTATGATAGTAAACGTATATCCAGCAGTAGCAAATTGTATTTCAAAGAATTAACTTTCAAACAACTGAATTACATTTCTAGCAAATGAAATATACAAAAAATAAATAAAAAACAAACATATCATTTAAATATTGATGACATACTTTTCCACCTTCGGCTTTATATTCTTCTTCATTTATGTCTAAAAATTTAGCAAGTCCAAAGTCAGTTATCTTTATACATCCTGGAGTTTGCACTAGAAGTAAATAAAATAAATTATACATTTAATATTAAGTTTATATAATACAGTTATATATACATGTACACTGTAAATAGAAGCGTCTTAAATTCAGACAGAAGCGTGTCTGAAATGTCAATTCAGACACATAAGTGTCTGAAACACTTACGCATGCAAATTTCAGACGCATGTGCTGTCTTAAATTAAGACACGTAAGTGCCTTTTTTATAAATGAGCTCAGATAAGTGTTTGAATAGGGTCGATATGTCTGAAATTAAGACATATAACATTTTCAGACACATAAAATTTCAGACATTTTACAATTTATGCACTTAAAAATTCAGACATCACAAATTTCAGACACTTAGAAATTCAGACATTTGTATTACTTAAAAATTTTTCCATATGGAATCTACTTTAAGCAGCATGCATATTCTGTTTTAACATTTTTTTAAACAAATAAATTTGACATTATTTTATGTAATATAAGTAGTTAACTTATTTAAAATACTTAGACACGGATCTTATTCTGTTAAAAATTAAAAAACAAAGTTAATTTTTATTTAAAATTCTCACATGTAATAAATCAAAAAAATACTAAGATAAACGAAGCATGTACCTTGTAGCTAAGAAAGCAAATTCGTAGCTAAACAATCTTAAACAATTTGTGCATAACTGATTTTTTTTCGCGTTTTAAAAATTATTTTATGTTTCCCTACACTTCAAAATGTAAAAGAGCATTTTTTTTTTTTTTTTGGTTCATGTATACAGTTTGTTTTCTTGCAAATACCAGTTAAAAAAAAAAAAAAAAAAACGTTTAAAATCCATAGGCTACTATTTTTTCATATTTATTACGCATTTTACAAAAAAAAAAAAAAAAAAAAAAAAAAACTCTAAACCTCTACACATGAAATTTAAGATAATATGTATTAAGCTTTACTTCTTATGAACAGTTTTATTGCAAAGATATAAAACTTCAATTTGTTTTACGGATACTAGAATATATTCCGTTATACAAGCAGAATACAGCGTGAGCACCGATGGCTTGATTGGGAAGACACTCGACTTTGAATCCATTGGTTGTCAGTTCAATTCCGGCCGGGAGCAACGGGGACTATTATTGTAAAAATTATTAATATATACAGTCCGTTAAGAAATTATAAGACCACTTTAATTTTATAAATTATAAGAAAAATAAAGATTCTAATCATAATTTAAATACATAAAATAACATATTGCTCTATACTTTTTATAATTAGTTTGCAATAACTTGGTATAATGCAATACATGTTTAATTAAAATATATATTAGAAATAAGTGAAAAATAACCTGTTAAGAAAATATAAGACCACTTGCCAAAAAACAAAATTGTATAAAAAATTAATATGATATTGGTCCTCCATTTTTCCCGATGACTTCAAACACTCTGTTTTTCATTGAAGTAACCAGGTGATTAAGTTCAGTTATAGAAATATTGTACCATTCTTTTACAATGGCTACTTCCAATTCATTGGCAGATGAAAATTGTTTATTATTAGCATAAACTTTGCGAGATAATATACCCCATAGGTTTTCTATGGGGTTCAAGTCTGGACTTTGACTTGGCCATGGCAAAATATTAATTTTTCTTTTTTAAACCACTCCTGTGTGGATTTAGATGCATGACAAGCAGCACTGTCCTGGTGAAACATCCAGTTAGCACCACCTAATAAAGGTCCAAACGGTATCATATGATCATATAGCATAGACTGATATTGTGTTGAGTTCATATGACCCGAAATCCTCTGTAACCCCTCATAACTGAAAGCTCCCCAAATCATTACTGATCCTCCACCCATTTGTCAACTGAAGCATTCTTTTGGTTCCTTCCTCAAGTCGTGCCAATAGTGTTTGTAACCATCGGACCATCAAGGTTAAATTTCTTTTAATCAGAAAATATAATTTGTTTCCACTCATCATTCCATGACATGACATTTTTAGCCCATTTTATTCTTTCTTCTCGATGGCATTTCAATAACTTTGGTTTTTTTCTTCAATTTCGTATTAATATTTAATTTAAGACTCTTTCAGACTGTTACATGTGAAGTTTTCTTGCTGAAATGTTTCGAAATTTCACGAGTTGAAAGACCTTTTTTAGTTGACAGTCGAAAAATTTGTCTATTACCACGTGCTGTCAAAATATTTTTTCTACCAGATCATTTTATTTTGTTTGAATAATCTTTTCTAATTATGGCATTATGAATGGCAGTTTTAGAACGGTTCATTATCCTCGCAATATCTCTTTCAGATTTACCAGAACCTTTATAAAATAAAATTTTTCTTACTTCGTACTCCGATAATTCTTTACCTCGAGGCATCGTCAAATTAATCGTCTATAACACATTCAAAACCTAAGCCTTTGCTTCTTAGGTAATGCTTTTACGAAATACTGACGCATGCGCTTCATATTGAGTTTGACGTCCTGTATAATATGCTAATTTTCTCAGGTGGTCTTATAATTTCTTAACAGTCACTGTCTTTAATTTTTAGAAAAATGAATAAGTTTTAATGAAATTTAAAATTAATTTTAAAAGTTGGAATTAGTATAGGATGCATTCTTTTATCAATTTTAAATACGCAACTAAAAATTTGCATATTATGCTCTCTTCTTCAGAAATGCACCAATACGCTTGTGGTCTTATAATTTCTTAACGCACTGTATATTCTATGCTCTAGGAGATTCTAAAATCTATTTCTCACAGGTAAACAGTATAAAACGCATCTTTTTATTTATTTATTTATGAAAAATATTCACTTCAGACAGGATCAAAGATGGCGGAATTTCAGACGTTTCGAGTGTGAAACGATGTGCCTTTTAAGATACTTTTTAGCATCTTAAAATTGAACACGTGTTTCAGACACAATTTTGTCTGAATTTCAGACACTTGTATTTACAGTGTATATAATAGGACAAAAAAGAGGTAAGAATTAAATTAGTATTTGTATATATATTTTTATATTTTAAAATTAATATTTTAGGGTATTATTTTTATATTTTAAATTAATATTGCAAAATGAATTAAAGGAAATCTCATATTAGGCAGTAAGTTACTTTAATATTATATAGAAAATAAAAAACGGAAATTCGTAATCATGATCAGTCGAAAACTAATAAACAAGTTAATAATTTAAATTGAATGAGCATTTTGATGCCTGAAATATTCCATAAATAAGTTAAATGATGTTTATAGATGAGGTTTAAGATTTATGACTGTAATTGGGTAACAATTGATGAAAATTAGGGTTTGATTAGTTTTGTCAGATGCAATAGCTCTAAATATTGTTATTTAGGACTTGGGGAATGTGGATGCCACTTCGTCTAATAGCGCAGAATCATTAGCCAATAGGACAGAAAAAAGCATTGCATCATTAAATAATGTAACCAATAAAGAAATAAATAGAAGATTGAGTTTACGCCAGAAATATGCCAAAATTATGACTATAAAAGATGAAATGCACCAAAAATTAACAATCTTCAATAGCTATCCTCTGTTAGTAATAGTCTAACAAAATTACGCTGGCCACCAGATTCTAAAGATAAATGATGGCAAGTTCGGTCTACCTAATAATGTGAAGCTACAGCCGATTCCCGTATTCATGGTCCAGGACCGCAGGATTAAGTTACTCAGACTGGTCTCAAAATATGAATTGTCCATTGCCTTCTGCTAGCACCAATCATGATTTGAGATTACAATAAAGTTATGTATCGCAAGCTTACTAGTGTTTCTTGTGCCTTGACTGCAAGTTACTGCCTCCAGAAACTGTGATGGACCCCATTTTATCACATGTATATGTTTATCAATAACAATTAATATTGTATACTTACATAACACATTTCTCAGAGCTAAATCTCTGTGCACCATGCGCCTTTCTTCTAAGTAAGCCATTCCCTATAGGAAAAGAAAAGTATTAGAATAAAAAATTTACAAACATATTTTGTATTACTAAATTTACTTTGCTTATGTACAACCAGAGTAATCTGTTAGATCAAGGGTAGTCAGCCTTTTTATATCTACTGCCCATTTTTGCATGTTTCTTAGCGGTAAAATTTTCTAACCACCAGTTCAACAAAAGCAGTGATTTATAAAATAAGAAAGTTGCTTTCCATTACAAAATTTATAAAACTGAGTTATAGCAAAGTAAAGCATATAATAATAAAGTATTTTCCCACTTCAATATTTAAAAAAAATCAAATTAAAAAAAATATAAGTGCAATTTTACCACCCGCCATGAAAGCTGAAAAGAACACTAAAGAACGGCAGAGACAGAGTTCACTACCACTGAGTTAGATCAAGAAATAAAATAAATTTTCACTCATGCAACAATTTTATACTTTTAATTATAATATAGTTATGCAACATACAACAATAATTGCACAAATTGAAAACATTTAAATGCACAATTTGCTTCAATAAAAAATTAATTCAGTTTGTAATTGCAGAAACTTATTAAATATATTATTAATATTCCAGTGGATTAAAAGAAATAATAATAAAAATGAACCATAACTTTAAATAAAAATAAGTTATTTTTTAAACAATTTGTGACCCATGATAATCATAAAAAATAGAACAATTAAATAACAATCAACATAAAAGAAGAAAAACAAAGCATATTTATTATAAAATTCTGAAAAATACGAATGAAAATTAATCTCTATAGAAAATATTTTTAAGGAACTGAAAATAAATTTAGGAGGGGGGGTCAAAAATATCCGTTTAACCTAAGAAGGAATTTCTATGTAATACTATTACATATGTAAAAATTATCTTTAAATTTCAATAACACTTTTAATGAAATTCTAAAAGAGAAAGTTGGGACAGTAAAACAAATTAATAAACTTCCTATTCAATGATAAAAGAGTTGTTTTTTCCCAACTTTTTTATTAAAAAAAAAAAAAAAAAAGACGATAATGTGTGCAAAACATGATGAATTTTGATATTACAGTTAATGTTTTAACTTTAATACAATATTTTTCCTTATTTAAACTGACATTATCTATTTTGTTTCTTTTGTGTGAACAAAATTTTCAGATACCTTACTATTAGATTATTAAAAATGTGCTATTATTATGATAAAACTGAACAAAAACAAATGAAGTACTACAATTCTAAAATGCTTGCCAGGAAAACAACCCAACAGTGTAATAATAGAAAGCAATTAAATTATGTTTATTTGAGAAAGTATAATCTAACGTGATTTTCGACACATAAACTGTTTGCCCTTGCGAGACTGTTCTTGAGAAACCTATATTTAAGTTTGAATAAAAATGCAATAACGTGAAAGAAGTGGGATGAGTCCCGATAGAACTTTTCAAAACCATGACTTTTATCAATTCTTAGATTCTACATTAGCAAATTTTCAAACATTGTACCTCGATAGAATATATCTCAAAGCTAAAACAAACGATTTAAGCATCAAACAACACATTTGTCAATGCTCTCTTGATTTCTGTTTGTTTGAATTTCATTCATTATTTCTGTAAGGCATAATATGTTAAAGATTCAGGTATGGTTGCACCAATCATTAGCAAACTTTGAGAATTTAAAACTCGAAAATAAGCTGACAAAAACAATTGTTTCATGTGTCAAAAAGCATGTTTATATATGCTCTTTCAATTGGAGCTTGTTTGGATTTTTTTTATCATTATAGTAAAAGGTAAGTTCCCTGCAGTGGTGTACCAAGGATGGGGTGGAGTAGGGGGAGAGGGGGCTCCAAAGAAATTTAATCTTTAAGAATATATATCTAATGAAGTTGTTGTGCAACTATTTTAAGCTGAAACATTTCCTGCAATTCCCATTTAAGCTGTATGTTCCTGGTAAGAGAGCTTTAATGTTTCAAAATGTGATCATAAAGCGACAACTCCAAAACCAAAAGATTAAGATGCAGCAAGCAAGGATTATGCCTCTGCCTTCTTTCTTAATTTGGCTTCCGAATCAATCTTAAAACTTGCTTCAATGCCTTTTTATAGTAATAAATTTAAGTGAAAAAGTACAAGGGGGGGGGGGGCCTCAATACAGGATGAGTTCCAGTAATGGTACCCCCAGTAAGATTTTCGCCCCAGGCCGAGAGAGTTGTAAGTCTGCTACTGGTTTCCTCGTTAGATGTAGATTTTAAGTTTAAATAGACGAAATAGAATGAAAAATTACACCTTTTAAAACTGATCTACTGGTTATAATAAATAAAAGAAAATAGTAATGATATACTTCTTGGAAAAAAAAAATAAATAAATAATAATAATAATAAATATTAGCTTCAAATAAATGCTTAGGGCAAATTAAAGCAAAAAATGAAACACATATAATTTCTCAGCAACTTAATTTCTTCAGAAGATAATTAACAAATTAACTGCATCCATACATATTTACAAAAATTAGATAAAGTTTTGATCATGTCGAAAATAAATAAATAAAATAAAATAAGTACTTACCCGAGCAATTTGTGAGCACCAGCTTAGCAAAGGTTTTGAACCAATTTTGTCTTTGTTGGACCGAACATAATCTAACAGACAACCCAACGGCATGAGCTGCGTAACAAGCATCAACTGAGAAGCCATACAGACTGCCAATAATTTTAACAAATTCGGATGATCTACACTAGCCATGAAATACGCTTCCTGTAACAATAAGAATTAAACATTAAATGTCATAAAAAAATTACAGAACTCAATGAATAATAAAATGAATTTTTATCAAATAGTGTGTCCTATAAAGAGCACAATTCTTGAGTGCTTAATAACATCCAGGGGTCGATCCAGGCAAAATTTGGATCCCTTTTGCGGCCCCTTCACAAAATTCCCCATAGTAAAAAGGGACCCTTCACAAAATTCAAATTCATAAAATGAGTCCCTTTACAAGATTTTTTTAATAAAAATGATCCTTTTATTAAATGTTTTCAGTATTATTTTTAATTAATGCCTTAATTTGGCTCAATGAAACTATTAACTTGATATTAAACATTACATAAAGTGATTGTAAAAACGAAAAATTTTACACAATATTTTACTTTTTCACAAAAATAAATAAAAATTTCACAAAAAAGGGACCCAAAAATTAAAACCTGGATCGACCCCTGATAATACACATATGATTACACATAACTGTGATGATATACATATATAATCAAAAATAGCATACACTGCAAAAATAAGTAAATTACTTAATTTTATCGATGAATTTTTATGTTATTATGTATTCAAAAGTTGCATACTTTATGGGACAACCCCATAAAATAAATAATGAGTGGTTTTACATCTTTGGGATATCCTAAATACAATTGACCTATTTTTAGAGTATTTAGGAAATAATAATAGAGCTGCATTAAATTTGCCTGCATTTTTTTCATTTTAGTATACAGCATAAATAACTTAACAAATAGAATATTTATGCCATATTTTTCAGTATTTATGCAAAAGTTCTTTGCCAACTTCTGTTGACATGGCTCCACCCTAAGCTTGATAAATAATATTCTTATCATTAGAAACTAATTAAGCTGATTCAATTTTGATGGATATTATGACAGATAGCACTATTACATTTTTTTATTACATGCTTGATAGTTATATCTCAATATATTAAAATCACACAATTAACTGATTGGGAAGAAAATTATATTTATTGCAATTTGTTTTTCCGACTGAGTGAAAATAATGCCTGGACTGGGAGGGATTTCTGCCTAAAGGTTGTCTGAGTGGGTAATGTCCACCGGTTGTCGGCCTGGATAGCTCAATTGGTAGAGCCTTGACCTTGTAAGTCAAAGATCTGGGCTCCCGGTCCAGGCATTATTTTCACTCAGTCGGAAAAATAAATTTCAATAAATATGATAGTTATATCTCAGTTTATTATGGCAATAATTATCTACTTTGCTGACTTACTCTTGAGGACATTCAAGTGAGTATTACTCACGCAAACCAGGCCAAAGAAGAAAGCAACTTCTATGGATAGGAATCACTTTAAATTTGATTCAGGAGGTAATTATTATGAAAAATTATTGTTATTCAATTTTGATAGGAATTACTGTAAATTGAGGCAGTATTATCATTAATGTGGTGAAGATCACATTTATCATATTCTATTGGGTAGATCAAGAACTTAAAAAAAATTACACTGAGAATAAATGACTGAGTTACTGAAAAATGTTACAATGATATAAAGTTATGTGGTGTCTACTGTTGCTAAATTGTTATGGCCAATCACTTGATTATTTTACAATGAATATTTTTCACCAAAATAAATAAATAAGGTATTATTAATTAGCTCAATAAAGAGTAAACAGCATAGGTGATATTATTTGCTACTTTTACTAATAACATGCTGTAGTCATATTAAAGATTTAAAGGCATATAAAAAATATTTAGAGATAAAAAAAAAAAAAAAAAAAATAATAATAATAATAACTGACCTAAAAGAACAAATGAAAAGATGTTTGTAGCGGGGGGGGGGGGGGGGGGGGGTAATGAATAAGAATAAGAATAAATCAAATGAAATTAAAGCTTCTAATTTCAATTTAGTATTTTATTTATTTATTTATTTATTTTTAATTTACCTCCAATATTTCTTTATTGTTATTTGGACAGGTTCCATCTCGGAGAACTTTGATGGCAACAGGTATTTTTACATTTTCACCTTCAGGAACCCAAACACCCTGAAATAAAAATTAATTAATAAACAATTATTGAAAACATGCAACTTCAATTAAATATTTTCTGTCAACAAAATACTTGTTTAGATAACTAAAAAAAAAAAAAAAAAAAGCTGCAAATTTTGGCTTAGAAAAAGTTTATTATGATATTTTAAAAATATCCTTAAATCTTAACACAGTTAATAATATTTTATAATATAAAATATAATAAATTTAACATACTTTGTACACAGTACCAAACGCTCCATAACCAAGAATGCCTCCTTTCCTCAACTCAGCTTCTTTAACTATTCTTAATTTAGCTAAATTGGGTTTCACATTGGTAGGTTTCAATGGCTCATTATCTTCGAACCCTGTCATTCGCTAGAAAACAAACAAAAATAAATAAATAAATAATAATTTGAAAGTCCAATAAATGAAAAATAAATTTAAATGAATGAATGAAATAATAATAGTAATAAAAGAACAAAGTTAAATTTCTGTCCTAAATAAAATTTAATTTTGAATGAAGGGCTAACATACATAATTTTTTTAAAAGCTGGATCTTTGCTTAAGCTCTGTTTTATTCAAGGCGAGTCTCTCTGTTGCAACATCAGTGCCTTCCCCCCATTCTTTTCCCTCTGTTTTTCGGCCACCTGTCGTGACAGCGGGAATGCTTTATTTATTTATTTTTTTTTTTAATTCTCTTTTGGGTTTATTAAAATAAGATGCACTTTCGATTCGAAAGTGGAGTGTTAAAAGAGATGTAGGCTTGAAAGGAAAGGCACTTTTACGGTGTCTTAAAATTTATTATGATTCTGTTTTATTAAAGAAGAAGAAAACTGAATATTTTGAATATACAGAAAGTTATTCATTATGTGAATCTGAATAATCTGAAAAATGTTAACTAATCGTCAAATTTTGTACATATATTTTCATTGTAAATAGTACCATTGCATCATCATTTAAGTAAATATGCTGAAAACCAAAGTTCCAGAAATATTACTTTGTGTCATCGATATTATTTTCTAACTCCCTAAGTTTCAAGTCGGCCGTGAAAAGAAGAAAGGGTGAGTAACCTTTTCGATAATTAGTTGATAAATAATAAATATGATTATAATTTTAAAAGATATTTATCGCTAGTTATAATCTAATTTAAAAAGAATCCATGAATATATAGATTATATTAAATTAGTGGCGCCCCAGAACAGGGACGGCAGACTTGGTTTACTTTCTCCAACATCGAAATAAATAAATATAAATGTTATTTGAATTGAATATTTGAAAAATTGTTCTTTTGATGATGATATAAATAAAGAGAAAAAGTTTTGGTTTCAACGAAAAAGTTTCGTTTTCACTTACATTTGAAATAAATAATAAATGATATTTATATTATTGGTTTTGTTCTTGAAATTTGTTCCTTTGATAAAAATGAAACGAAAGAATATTTTAGTTTGGGTTTGCGCAATACTTTGTGTTTTGAATTATTGCATTATATATTAATATGATGAATGCATAACTTTGAAATGTTTTCGTTTAATTAACTACTTTGACAAGAAATTTTATTTGATAATTGATCAAATAATAATATTTTTTAAGATTTGTTATTTATAATTAGCATAATGAGTGTAATTCAAAAACAAAAAAGAAGTGTTCTTAGAGCGCAAACCACGAAGTTAATAAATAAAATCGAAGGCAGGTTATTAGAAATTGATGTTGGAGAAGAAGAGTTAGAACAATATTTAGAAGAGTTAAATTTAAAAGATAGGGAACTGAATTCATTAGATGACGAGATACAGAAAAATATCAAAGTAGAAGAGGTTGAAGAGGAAGTTTTAAAATGCGATGAATATAATTCAAATACTTTGATTTGGAAAACTAAAGTAAAAAGTAAAATGATTAAAATAAAAAATAGTAGTAATTCTAACATTTTATCGACTAGCCCCGTAATAGAAGGTAATAGAACACCAAAATTAGATCAAGGTTATATTAATCTTCCTCGATTAAACATTGATAGATTTAACGGTGAACCAACCGATTTCCAAAGATTTATGGATCAGTTTGAAGCAGCAATCGATAAGAATTCAGTTTTATCAAATATTGATAAATTTAGCTATTTGAGAACATACTTAAGTGGTACAGCTGCTGATGCAATAAAAGGTTTCACGCTAACAAACAATAATTATTACGCGGCTCTGGAAACATTAAAAGATCGATTTGGTAAAAAAACATTATTAATTAATTCACATTTAAATAAATTACTAAATCTTTGTCCTGTAAAAAAATCCAACGATATATTTGAATTAAGAAAATTACTGGACACATGTCAGACAGAAATAAGAAATCTAGAATCCCTAGGGATAAAAGAAGAAAATTACAGCACGTTATTTTGCCCAATTTTCATAAAACTTTTACCAGCAGACATAGTTTTAGAAATAACGAAAAAATACGGCGATGATGATCAGTGGAAAGTTTCAGAAATGATTGAAATTTTAAAAACAGAAGTTGTTAGTCGCGAAAAAGCTACTGCACTAATTTCAAATGCCCAACACTCAGAACATATTTCCACCACATCAAATAAGAAAGAAAGTTATGAATCACCAAAAAGAAACAAAATTCGTCCCTCAACTGCAGCTGGCCTTTACAATAATAATTCAGGCAATAAACGACATTTCTGTAATTTTTGTAATAGCGAAAAACATCTATTGCAGGATTGTAAAGAATTCAAAACTAAAGAATTCAGTGAAAAAAGAGATTTTTTGATGAAACGTGGTCACTGTTTTGTTTGTTTCTCTAAAGGTCATTTGGCAAAAAATTGCCGCTGCTTTGTAAAATGCCGTATTTGTTCTCGCCGTCATTTCGATATAATGTGTCCAGAAAATAATTCTGAAAAACAAGTTACAAATGAAAATACCACTTTGTCCAACAAAACTTGTAATCAAGAAGTGTTACTCCAAACTTTAACGCTAAGGTTAATCAATAAAGATAAAGAATACATTATCAGAGCATTAATTGATTCAGGATCTCAGAAATCTTATTTGAAAAAAGAAATAATAAAGAAAATTGGTTATACACCTACAGGGTAACCATAGTTTGTTTGGTGGGTTACAACAAACACATGATCATTTACGATATAGAATAAATTTAAGTGATTTAAATAAAAACTATTTGTGTAATTTTGAAGTTCTTGATCAAGAAAAAATTTGTGCAGAAGTACCTAAATTACGAAATGGGCCATGGATTAACGAAGCAAGAAGGCGGGGAATTCAATTTTCAGATTATGACAACTCTACAAAATTTAGAAGAAATAAAAATAGAGAAATTGATTTGTTAATTGGTGCAGATGTATGTGGGAAACTTTTTACAGGGAAAAGTAAATTACTCTCGAAGAGTTTAGTGGCCTTTGAAACAAAATTAGGTTGGACATTGATGGGTAAAACTGAAGAATTTAGTTCCAACGATAGTACAAATGTTGTTTTATCTCTTCATGTGGCCAATGCACAGATTTCAGATCTTTGGTCCCTGGATACTTTAGGAATTTTGGATTCGGGAAATAAGAACACGAGAGAAGAATTAGACATAGCTGCTGAAGAATATTTTAACCAAAATATTAAAACGGTTGAAGACGGCAGATATGAAGTAAGCCTTCCATGGATTGAAGGCCATCCTCCACTACCTAGCTGTAGACAAATTGCTGAGCGAAGATTGAAGAATTGCGTGGAATCACTGAAGAAATCTGAAAGATTAGAAGCTTACGAAGCAGTTTTTGACGAATGGCTTGCAGAAGAAATCATTGAAGAAGTTGAGCCATACAGTGATAATCTAAATGAACATTTTCTGCCCCACAGAGCAGTTATTAAAGAAAATTCCACAACTAAAATTCGTCCAGTTTTTGATGGGTCAGCGAGAGAAAAGGGTTTTCCTTCTGTTTATGATTGTTTGGGAAAGGGTCCCAACTTAGTGGAACTAATTCCCTCTGTAATTAATAGATTTCGCTTTAAAAAAATTGGGGTAATTTCAGATATTCGTAAAGCGTTCCTACAAATTCAGCTCAGCGAAGTAGACCGACCATATCTTAGATTCCTGTGGTGGGAGGAGGGTGATCCTTCAAATATTAAGATTTTTCAGCATAGAAGAGTAGTATTCGGCCTTACTTGTAGTCCCTACTTGTTAGGAGCAACTCTAAAGTACCACTTGCAACAGGTTAACGATGAACTAAAAGAAACTGCTGATAAACTAGCAGAATCTTTTTATGTAGATAATAGTGTTACTAGTGTAGAAAGTGTCGAAAAACTTGAAAAATTTATTTCGGAGTCTAAATATATCCTTAGTACTGCAAAATTCGATCTAAGAGGGTGGGAGCATAATATTATCAATCCAACAGAAGAAAATTCTACTCCCTCCAAGAAAAGAAATGTTCCAGTTTTGGGATTATTATGGGATTTAAACAATGATTCACTAAGTATAGATCTGAGAGAAAATCAAGAAGAAATCAAGACAGCTACCAAAAGACGAATATTGTCAGTAGCCCATAAAGTATTCGACCCCATCGGGTATAGTTGTCCAGTAACCTTAGCACCAAAAATTTTACTTCAAGAATGTTGGCAACTAAAAGTGAGTTGGGATTCTGAATTACCTGAATGTGTTGGGAAAAAATTTGAGAAATGGAAAAGGGGACTACATAAGTTGAATGACGTTGCTATTCCAAGACTCCTTGTACCTGATCCGGAGTATACGGAAATGAGCCTTCATGTATTCTGCGATGCAAGCAAAGCAGCCTATGCAACTTGCATTTTTTTAAGAGCAGAAAATTTTAATGCCATTACCTGCCAACTTGTGCAAGCCAGATCTCGGGTAGCCCCATTGAAGTCAGTCACCATTCCCAGGCTAGAACTTCTTGCCTGTACCATAGGAGCAAGACTAGCGCAACATGTGAAAACAGATCTAAGACAGCCGAGTATTCCAACACATTTTTGGACAGATTCATCAAATGCTCTATTTTGGATAAAAGGAAATGAAAATTGGGCACCTTTTGTTTACAATAGAGTGCAAGAAATTAGATCCCTCAGCCATCCAGAGAAGTGGAAATACGTACCAGGGAGGCTCAATCCTGCCGATTTGCCATCAAGAGGCTGTACTGCTGAATTTCTCTTAAAATCCCGGTGGTGGGAAGGACCTTCTTGGTTAAGAAGATCTTCAGAATTTTGGCCTAATGAAGTTTTAGAACCTGATTTAAATGTAATAGAATCAGAGAGAAGAAAAACAATAGTTTCTGCAGCCAATGTATCATCGGAAAACATAGACTTTTACGAGAAATGTTCCTCCTATAAAAAGATGTTAAAGGTCACAGCATGGATACTCAGATTTAAAGAAAATGTTAAAAAGCCTAAAGAAGCAAGAGTCATGACCAATTTAACAGTTGAAGAAATTGAAAAGGCTGAACTTACGATTATGAAGTTTGTTCAGAATCAAGATTTAAATTTTAAGAAAAACTTATCCTATTTGCGTACATTTGTTGATGAAATGGGAGTCATCAGAGTTCAAACTAGAATATCAATGCGAAAAGATTCAGAAAATTTTAGATATCCAGTAGTTTTGCCAGCGAACCATAACGTAACCCATAGAATTATTGAAAATGAACATACAGAGATGAATCATGCAGGAATACAAATTCTTATGTCAGCAATTCGAGAGAAATTCTGGATAATAAGATGCAGGAAAACCATTAGAAAGATTCTGCATAGATGTGTCCAGTGTCAGAGATTCTCTTCGAAAGCTGCTGAAGTGCTGAGTTCACCTCTGCCTGAAGATAGAGTGAGAGAAGCTGGTGTTTTTGAAATTACAGGAACAGATCTTTTTGGTCCACTATTCTTAAAAGATGGCAGCAAATGTTGGGTAGTTCTGTATACATGTGCAGTTTTTCGAGCTATTCACCTAGAATTGACGACTTCCTTAACAACAGAGAATTTCATACAGACCTTGAGAAGATTCATTTCACGTAGAGGACGACCACGTATCATCTACAGTGATAATGGAACCAACTTAGTTGCGACAAGAAAAGAATTGAATTCTGTAGATTGGGCACAGATTGAAGAATTTGCTACTATAAAAAGAATTAAATGGAAACTTAACCCTCCGGCCTCTCCGTGGTGGGGTGGATTTTGGGAAAGACTGATTCGCATTATCAAATCAATGTTGAAAAGAGTTTTAGGAAAAGCCCATTTGAACTATGAAGAATTATATACTACCATTTGCGACACAGAAAGTATGGTGAATTCACGACCACTTACATATGTATCTGAGGATACTGAAGATTTAACACCTCTCACACCTGAAATGTTTTTGAAAGATCTCCGTGAAACAGGAGTACCTGACTTGGATTTTATAGAAAGAAATAACCTGAGAAAAAGATTTGAATACCGACAAAAACTAAAAGACGATCTTCGCAAGAGATTTAGAACTGAATATTTGGGATCTCTTCGTGAATTTAACAATCTAAAGAAACCTCCTACCAGCAATATTAAAATTGGAGATTTAGTTTTAGTGCAAAATGACAACTTGAAACGCATTCAGTGGCCATTGGCCAAAGTGGTGGAACTCTATCCTGGTAAAGATGGACAATTTCGTCTTGCCAAACTGAAAACCATGAATGGTGAAATTTTACGACCACTAGAGAGGATTTGCCCTTTAGAACTTAGTGATACAATTGTAAACAAGAATCAAATTCAGACCTCTAGATTTGGTAGAATTATCAACCCAGTGAAAAAACTTTAATATCTAAACTGACTATATAACTTTAAGTCCAAAATGATTGAACATTTTTCTGAACTATTTTTATATCATATTGTTTATTATTATTTTTATTTTTTATTTTACTAAGAATATTTTAGAATGTAAACAGTTTTCCTTTTTCTTTAATATTTTGTTGAGCATGTACAGAATCTTTCCATGCTCAAGGTGGGAGGATGTTGCAACATCAGTGCCTTCCCCCCATTCTTTTCCCTCTGTTTTTCGGCCACCTGTCGTGACAGCGGGAATGCTTTATTTATTTATTTTTTTTTTTTAATTCTCTTTTGGGTTTATTAAAATAAGATGCACTTTCGATTCGAAAGTGGAGTGTTAAAAGAGATGTAGGCTTGAAAGGAAAGGCACTTTTACGGTGTCTTAAAATTTATTATGATTCTGTTTTATTAAAGAAGAAGAAAACTGAATATTTTGAATATACAGAAAGTTATTCATTATGTGAATCTGAATAATCTGAAAAATGTTAATTAATCGTCAAATTTTGTACATATATTTTCATTGTAAATAGTACCATTGCATCATCATTTAAGTAAATATGCTGAAAACCAAAGTTCCAGAAATATTACTTTGTGTCATCGATATTATTTTCTAACTCCCTAAGTTTCAAGTCGGCCGTGAAAAGAAGAAAGGGTGAGTAACCTTTTCGATAATTAGTTGATAAATAATAAATATGATTATAATTTTAAAAGATATTTATCGCTAGTTATAATCTAATTTAAAAAGAACCCATGAATATATAGATTATATTAAACTCTCATCCTAATAACTAAAATTATGAATCTTTAATTAAAATAATTTCTTGTGAATGTAAAAGTAGGATAGAAATAATTGTAGCTAAAGTAGAATAATTTTATAAAACACTTAACGGAAAATTCTCAATGCAAGTAGCATATTTCTCTCAAAACTTTTACTATTATTATAATTATTATAAATATAACTTTCTTCATAAGTCCTAAAAAAATTGTTTCATTATTGTCTATATCTGTTATCCAATTTGTGGTAACAGATAAATGATAATATTTACAAATACTGAATACATACATCAGCTATAGAATGGTTTATACACAATTTTTAAATTGTTTGAATGTTCTAGTTAGTTCATAATTGCTATAAAAGCACTGATATTCTATATAACTGTTATAAAAATAAATATTTCATCAAATAATTAGAAAACTTTTCAAAAATATTTTTATTCTAATATACATACCATAGTCATCATCATGGTATTTTCTTTGGTTTTGACCCTCTGCATCCACTGATATCCAAAAACACCAAAAAATACAGCCAGCAGAGCAACACAACCCACAACGCCTCCAAGTATTGCTGGAATATCATCATCCCTGAAAAAGAGAAAGTGTTAAAAACATATAAAACTGAAAATATAAAAAATGTAAATTAATTTATCAGAGAAATCTTCTTTTTATGAATTAAATTCTGAACAGTTAAAAATTAAAAAAATGTCTTTGTCTCTCTTTAAATAAATAAAACAAAATAATTAGTTTCTCATTTTAAAGAGAATAAGTTTAAAATAATAATAATGATAATAATAAATTTTATTTCTATCAATTATGCCAAATAAAAATGTTTAACAACTGGATTACTTGAGATTTACAGTTTAATTTTTTAAGAATCACAAGGTATCTTTTTAATACATTAAGTTTTATGTTCTCAGCTGTTTGTTTGGAAAAGCAAAGACATCATTAAAATGTTTTCAAGGGAGGGGGGGGGGGATAATAATAATAATGAATAAAAAAATGGTAATTAATCATAATATTTTTCTAGGACCAGGAAATACAATAGAAACTTAAGATTGAGATTTGAGATATATTTACAATTAAAATTGATCTCTTATATACAGTGTAATGAAAAATAAATAAAATAAAAAATAAAGACAACTTTTCTGATATTTAATGAATAGTATTTATTGAGGAACTTACATTCCATGGTATGCCATTGCAATTGGATCACTATCGGAACAATATGGATCTTCCATGTTATCGTCAAATACTTTATATGGTTTCTCAGCTGGGCAAGAGGCAGTGCAATTGAACTAAAATGATAGTTAAAAAATATTAGTCATCTCGTTAAAATATGTAAAAATTCCTTATTCAACTGACTGAGCAAAAACCTTCAAAGGCTTTATTTAAAAACAAAAACAAAACAACATTTTGAAACCTACCACAGTTCTGTTTGATGAAAGATAGACTCTGTAATTTCTGCATGCAATGCATTCTGTACTACTAGGTCCATAGCACCCTCTGCATTCCTCAGCACATTTTACACAATGGAAATTCGTATTATCAGGATAATGATCTCTAGGACATGTGTCTTCACACTGTTCTCCAGCACTATATTTTAAGCAGTCGCAAACAGACACATGGATACCATAAGCAGTACAGTTCTTGCATCTATGGTGACATTTCCGACAAACCTAAAACAAGGAAATGTATTTTACTTTTATCATACATAATTTATAAGATGCTCATAAGATAATATGCAGATAATAGGTAATAATATTTTATATAAAAGGGTAATTTTAAAATATTTTATATAATTAATCTTTTAAGCCAATATGTGCATAGTTTTTCCTAAATATTTTCATCAAAAAATGAAGATACATGTATATAAAACTATATCAATTGTTCAAATATAAACATTTATTTTCTGGAAATTATACTCAGAGTTCATGAACATTATTAAAGATAGTTTTAAGTTATTTTTTACTTGATTACGAGTCCAAAAGATTGACAAGTTTAAAAGAGTTAAGTAACCTAAAGCATCACATTAATTGTACAAATACCCATTCATTTCTATGGTAAATAAAAAATATATATCAGATTTGGAATTTATGATAGCTTGACCAAGCAAAAGTTAAAATTATTTATTTGTAATATAAAAATGTATTCACAAATTGTTTTAAATTATTATTATTTTTTTAAATAAGTAAAAAAATAAATAAATATCTTACAGTCTTTCCAGTAAGTGATTTCATTATTCCTTCTTCGTGAGGTCCACTATATTCTTGATAGAAACCATCTGGACACGACTCATCAGCTTTTAGACATTGCTCCTAAAAGAAATTCATTTATTTTATAGCTTCTTATAATGCAGATAAAAAGCCAGTTATTTTATAATTACAATAGTTTTTTATATACAGATTATAAAACTTATGAAAAAAAAAAAAAAAATCTGATGACCTGATTATTATTATTATTATTATTTTTTTTTTTTTTAAGTTTATGAAAATAAAAATAATTCAAAATTTTAAATATTTACAACTGAAAAAATTATACATTTCATGCATGTAGATGCAAATGTTCACCTGTCAAAAATAATTCATTTTTAACATAGTACAGAGTTATGCAGAATTAATTATAATGATAATGCTGATAAATAACAAACTGATTGCTTAATGATTATTTCTATGTAACAAAATACAATACTAAATAAAAATCTCCCCCCCCCCCCAAAAAAAAAAAAAAAAAAAAAAAAAGATCCTTCAAAGAAAATAATTTATAATAAAGTAATTAAATCAGTGAAAAATATTATGATATTTCATATAACACTTCATTAAAAATTATAATATAATCTTAAGTATTCTGAATCATATAATATCAAGTCACAAGTCTTGCTGCATGTCTCCTTCCTTCCTATCTTGAGTTTCTTAAATTATTTTTTCATAAATTTTGATAAATTTTGTGGTTTTCAGTTAAGATTTATTGTGTTACTTTATTGATTCGCTTGTTTTGCAGGCTGTTGGTTAATAAATCTGGTTTCTTTACATTAGTGTATTTCATCCACTGATATATATATTTTTTTTAATTTAATTGGTCATTGGTGTTTCAGTGATCTTGTATGTATCTGTTGCTTGGCTTCTACTATGCTTAATAGATCATCTTTATTATATATATATATAATGACCAATAAGATTTAAAAAAAAATATATATATATATATCAGTGGATGAAATGCACTAATGTAAAGAAACCAGATCTATTAATAAACAGCCTGCAAAACAAACGAATCAATAAAGTAAAACAACAAATCTTAACTTAAACCATAAACTTATCAAAATTAATGAAAAAACAACCCAAGAAACACAAGATAGGAAGAAGGAGGCAGGCGGCAAGACTTGTGACTTGCCTGTGGGGTTACACTAGTTTCACACCGGCAACACTCCCCCAGCCTGCCACGACCAGAACAGGAACCATATGGATTTAAAAAAGCAAAATTTCAAAGTGGATGAACAACAATGAAACCATGAAGCAACAATGAAATTCACCGATTGATCACATTGTGTTTAACAGTATAATTAGAACATTAAATATACAGTCGGTAACACAAGTCTCCAAACACTAGCAAAAATTCCTATGTAAAAAAAGTACACTTAATAAAGTTTTGTTAAATAAATCCTTGTCGAATCCTTTCCTTAATCAGTCTAAAAACAGGATTCGACAAGGATTTATTTAACAAAACTGTATTAGGTGTACTTTTTTCATATAGGAATTTTTGCTAATGTTCGGAGACTTTTGTTACCCACTGTAGTTGACAACTCAAAAAGGAAGAATCTGAAATTTTATTGGAAAAAGAAAGTTTGCATAGTAATACAAAGCAAATGCAACAAGCCTTCTACTTTTTTTTTTTTTCATCAATGATTTTAGAAATGTTTTATCAGACATTAAAAACATTAGTGCTAACTTCAGAACAAATATGCTGTCAGGTGAAAAGGTAACTTCTTTTGTAAAAGGGCATTATTTACCTTTACTTTCACAAGCCTTTTAATTTTAAACATATTTTCAGCTCTCTAATTGCAAGTTTTATACAATGCCTAAAATTAAATTATATTAATTGTGTATATTTAGACTCATTTGTTATTATAGAAATTCTCTGAAACTATCTCAAAAAACAGCACATTGGAAATAAAAGTATCTAAAGGCCTCTAGACACTTAGAATATTGTAAATGGCTACCAGGGGCTTAAAATATCTTTAAAAGAGTTGCAGGATGCTGAAATGGGTTAAAAATGGGTGCTTACTCTGCCAAATTAGCCTAGAATCAGCACTATATATCAATAAGAAGAAATGTATATCAACATGACAATGTGTTAATAATATAAGATTTTCTTACCACAATATTAGGATCATAGGCACTAACAATAGCTTTATCACAGGAATTGCAACCACCAGGCCCAACAGTATTTCTTGGACCAGTGCAGCTAAAAAAAAGATCAATTAATTTTTAAAAATAACATACTATGCTTGAGAAAAAAGACAAATAACTTACAAAAGTGAATAAATAAATAAATAAATAAATAAATAAAAATTGAAACAGAAGGAATATTAATTTTTTTTTTATTATTATTAAAACAGAAAGAATATTAATAATAAATATTTGTTTTATTTAATTCAAATTAACTGTATGAAAACATCAGTATCAACTTCTGTAGTTCTCAATTAAAGATTTTTTATTTTATTTTATTTTTTCATTTACAATTGCATTATACAATTAATATTTTGTTGCCAAATAAAGAGCAGTCAATTTCTGTCTGTTATGAACTTAACAGTCATGTTTCTAATTCTTTTATTAAACAAATGATGGATATCAATCAAAATTTTTAAACAATGAAAATTATATTAACATTTAATTTATAAAAATGAAAAAAATCGGCATTTATGTAAGAACAGCCTTAAATAATTATATAATTAATTAAGACAGAAGATTGGATACTTCAGAAAATTAAAAATTTTATGAATTCTAAGAAATTACTTCAATTACATAACATAAAGTGTTATCATTTAATTGATCAGATAAATGATACAATAACCCTGTTTAATGAGAGATGAATGTAGACTCTTCTCTATCTCTTATGATCTTTTAGTCGCTAGCAATCAAAGTCCCTGTTATTCTATGGGGAAATTTATTGACAAAATTACTCCTTATCTAATGAACTTTTTAAAATTCTAATTTCACATTCAGAAAATCCACAACCCTTAAAAAAAAAAAACATTCTTGTTTTTTAAAAAACTGATTTTTTAAATTTTTAGTGTTTTATTTTGAAGCTAGTGTGAAAAAGTCTTTATATTTTTAAGCTCCAAGATAAAGTATCCAAAAAAAAAAAAACTGCTGTGAATTTTTTGAATGCGAAAACAGAATTAAATAATAATAAATTAGGTATTGAGTAATTCTGTCAAATTTTCTCCTAGAATGTTATGGGCTTTGACTGCCGATAACAATAGATAGAGAGGCACTATATAATTATGTTACGGTAAAATATATTAAGAAATCCTTTAAAAATTCTTACCCATTAGCACAGTTTTCATGACAAGGCATGCACTCTCTGTTTTCATTGTATTTACTAACCGGACACTGGCTCACACAATATGGTCCATCTCTCGCATTCCGACACTGCGTACAGTTGCTAGGACCCTAAAATGTACAACAAATACAACACTTTTTAGCCTTCTAAATGGACATTCCGCATAATAATGAAGAGCATTTAGTAGCATTTAAATATTTGAACTCTAACATTATCAATAGAAGCTAAAACTTACAGGACCAAGGCATTCTCCTAGACACTCTTCGTCACACAACTCGCAAATCCGATTACCAGCATCGTAGATTCTGAAAAATTAAATACATGTAACATTGTCAACATTCACAGTGCCATTCACATCATAATAAAGATCACATGTACAAGATAATAGAGAACAATCTGGTATGTGACAATTATATGATTTCCATTACCCACTACTACCAGGCATGAGAGTGCAGAAAATTAAAGAGGAAACACGCGTGTTCATAAAATTAATTTCGAATGAAAAATAACGTGTGCGGGGAAAACTAACACAAATATGTTCATAAAATTTATTTCAAATGAAAAATAATGTGCACGGGTAAAAACTATACAAAATATTTTAAAAGTGACAGATTAAACTAAAAAAAATAATGAACATGAACACAATAAAACATGTGTGCAAAAAAAAAAAAAAAAAAAGCTAGTAATCAACATTTAATCATTGGCTGGTGGTGGAAAATGGGAAAGAAGGGGGGGGGGGGGTAAAAAGTAGTTCATGAGTGAGAAATATTAGACACAATTTTATTTCTTTATGGGTTTTAGAATATCATAAAGTAAGTTTAAAATTAATATTGGTATTTTTACTGTGGATGGATAAATATTCAAAAATAAAAAGTTTCACAAAGAATGTTTGATCAGCGATAGTTAGAGATGAAAAAAATGGGGGGAGGGAGGACAAAAACAATTACATGAGTGAGAAATATTGAATAATTCTGTTCTTTTAATAAGTTATAGAATCTGATACAGCACGATTAAAATGAATACTGACATTTATATTTTGGATGGAGAAAGATTGATAATCTAAAGTCTTTCGTGTAGCATTTGAACACTGATCGTTATTGGAGTTTGATTTAAAAAAAGAAAAACGCGGAATTAACGAAATCACATAAAAGAGGAAAATCGAGGATCAGCAGAAAAATCTCATGCCTGTACTACACATATTATAAATTTTTATTGGGGATACTATGGTCAGAAGAAATAAAATTGATCAAAACTAATCATAACTCCTATACATTTTCTTGTAGTAACCAACTAATATCTAATCACATAGACATTAGTTGTCTATGTCATAGAGATTTTATATAGTGAGTTTAAAGAAAATCAGCACAGCCATATTTTGAGATCCATTTCTGAGATCTAAAACTGACTTAATTAATAAGGTCATCTACCTATCTTTCTATACTAAACACCATGTAAGGGAAGTAAAAGTAGGTATTTATCTTGAATATTTATAATTGCCTCCAGTAAATATCCAAGTGAACGGTTTGATGGCATCATGTGTTTGATGCAGCAAAGCACATAAAAATTTGCAATTCTTTATTACTGAGAGTTGATTCGGGGAGTGGCTAGCATTTAAACTTTTCTAAATTCCCTGACTTTTCCCTGACTATTTTTCGGGATTTCCCCCTACTTTTATACCAGTACAATTGAAAATCTATGCTCTTATTAGAAAAATGATTATCACTAGAAAATTGTAGTGTCTGATAACAGGGGTTGACCTAGGTTTTAATATTTGGGGCCCATTTTTGAGAAATTTTATTTATTTTTTTTGCTGAAAAAAGAATTATTGTGAAAAACCTTTTATTTTAGCAGTCACTCTATCTAGCGTATATTATCAAATTAATAGCATTTCACTGAACCAAGCACAGGCACTCATTAAACCGGTTAATTGGGTATGACAAAATATTTCATCATACACAAACTACTACTACTGCAATGAGCATGACAACATTTTTCGTTATGGAAAATTTTTTGAATACATTAAGTTTTATGTAGTTCTTATCCTAGCATGTTTACAAATAAATTCTCCGTCAATCAATCTCTCCCACTCACGAGTGGCAAAAGTTTATTCCCCGGTTAAGAGGTTAAAAACAATACCGTAAACATGGAAAAATCTTTACAAAATTATCGTTTTTATAAAACGAAATCTTGTGAAAGGGTTGTTTTTGTGAATCTGAATTTTGTGAAGGGGCAGCAAAAGGGTCCAATTTTTGCCTGGATCAACCCCTTGATAACTTAATTAATGTAGAGATAGACACTAGTATTTAAAAAAAAAAAATAGAAATGCTTCTTTATTCTATTACAAGACAAAAGCAATTATTAAAAAATAGTGGTCACATAATGCCCTAATCTTGACCAGGCTGTGAATTCTTGCAAGTTATATTAGAAAAAGCATTAGAAAAGATAATAATAATAATAATAATAAAGCAAAAGCTCTAATTTGAATTTATTTATTTATTTTTTAATTGCAATAATACTATTTCTAAGATCATGCAATATTTTGTTTTTATCACAAGACTTGTAATGTATCACAGCTAATAAAAAAATAATTATCAATAAAAATTATACATTTTTCTTTGTTGCAGTGTTTTAAAAACAGAAACAAAATTACAAAGCTAATCACATTTAAAGCTAATTAGTTGATGTTGCCGTAAACTTACCCACGAGTTGCATTACAACCAGGTACACATGTATCTTTTAGTTTATATGATTTACACGATAGACATTCATCAGGACCTGGACCCCAACAACCATCGCTTGAGCACTGTTCATGGCAAACAAGACCTTGACTCTCTGAAACAGTTAGTTAGAATTTAATTCATACTTTACCAACTACTTGATATTTATTTAAAAAATGAAAGCTTATAACATATTATTTCATAAACCAATACATTCTGTATTTTGGTTAAAAAAGAACGAAAAAAGTCTGCACATGCACCAATATTTTGGGTATTTTAATTTAGATTTTATGTAATTGTGAACAGTATCTATCAGTTATGGATCAAACTTCTGCTTTCCTCAAGAGAGAAGTTACATGTATGTTTGCATGTAAATATACAGATGAACTGCGTATGTTCCACATTTCAATGTGTTTTTTATATTAAAAAAATTTGTTTGATTAGTTTTTATAAAACAAAAACAACAGACAATTAAGTTTAGAAAATTAAAAATGGTGGGCAATGATGCCTTCAGAATATCAGTCTACAGCTACCCAAATTTAGGTGATTTACACAATTTAAACTATAAAATCAGCTTTTGTGAATAAGGCAATTTACTTTTATGCTTATCTTTGTTTCTTTATAAAATAAAAAAACTTTTCAAGAAACACTACCAATGATAATATAATATATTCATATATACCAGGCTTGTTCAACCCAAAACTCTTGGTGGGTCGCATTTCAAATCTATTTTACACAGGCATCGTATATAATTCTTTTTCTGGTGAGCTCGTGAGAATTTAAAACAGAAAATATGTATATTAAATATATTTTTACTCATAAAGTAACTACAAAATAGCCAAAAACTTATAATTTTATATTCATAAGTATAATAGTAAGAATCAGTTATTGGTCTGATAATATTTTATTAACATCAGTGAGCGTTATATTTGTTTCTTTGGCTACCTTAACCGGTATTTTCATTCAAAAAATTTAGAAAAATTTCATTAGTTTTAGACGATTTAACTGAAGATGTTAAATTAGAAATTTCCTGAATTCTGTTGCGGGCTGCAAAATTTTACATGGCGGGCCACATGCTATATACTACATAATTTTAAAACATTAAAACTCAAAGTAGTAATGATCAAGTAATTCTGAATTATAATGAACATTGCAAGAAGAAAATGAACTTATTATCTAAGCTGGCATATCTGAATAAAAAAATTAATTAATAACTGTAATTAAAAACCAATTAACTTTATTCTCTTGACAAAAAGAAGGTAAGAAAAAACAATTTTATAAGTAAAAACTCGAATCACAATTCTTTAAGGTACTTGAATTTCAATATGATCCCTGTGGAAGAATTTAGGCAGCACGTTGACACTGTCGCAGAAAAGGAATTGTCACTTGCAGAAAGATTTGCTTATAAAAATTAAAGATATTCCTAGATTTCAATAGAAAACAGAAACATCTTATGTCCTATATTTAAGAATTATTCTACAGTATATTAATAATAATTATATCTTTTTAATTAAAGGGACATATTATGTGTAAATTAGGAAATATGTTATTATTAAATAACATTGTCTTTCAGAAAAGGTTTATACAAACAAGATTTGTCTCAGAAAGCATAAAAATATTCTGCCACAGGAAATATGATATAAACTGTGTTTTAAAATGATATATCAATTAATTTAAGCTGAAGAAATATATTTACATAATTAAAATTACTTAATTTAATTAAAGATTAATTATATCAAAGAAAACAATAAATTACTTACTACACTGATCTCTTCTGGCATTACGCTGTAGCAATACCGTACCAGTATTGGAGCTCATAAGTTGCTTCCAATCGATATCGTTTGCAAAGCACAAATCTTGATTCTCTAATATTGTGACGCTACCAGATCTTACTTTACGCAGTGAACGAAGATTTAGACTCTTGAGAGAAGTTTTAACTATGTACAAAGCTGCATTTAACCTAACAGAAAAGAAAGAAAAAGCATCAAATATAAATTTTGATTTTTCAAATAAGATATATTATTAGGTACAACACACTGAGAAAAAAATATACTGCCTTCATCTAGAATGAATAAGTGGTCATTTTCTAAGTCCCTAAACCAGAAATATAGATTTCTGAGCTATGCATATGAGGCACGCCAATAAACTGAATAGACGAAATGATCGAGAATTTCTAGTCTACACATTTCTAGATGGTGAAACAAAATTCTGAATCTTTTGTATTGCGAAAAATTCTTGCTTGATTTTCTAGAATTGAGTCATAAACCAAGATTATAGTTGCTAAAACCCGTCTCTTGTATTCTCATTTATTTGCAGAGATTTTTAAATAACTTTGCCCTCGATAATAGGCAAATGCTCTAGAATTCTAATAGGGGTTTCTAAAACTCGCTTTCAGTGGGGACTAGAATTTATAAGGATGACATGGAACTATTTTTTCTAGAGTCACAATTTAGATTCTAGATGTCGGTTACAAAATTTTTTCTCAGTGCAGAAGAGGATGGAAGAATTGGGGGGGGGGGGGGGGGGGGGAAGTAAAAATCTGGCTGTCATAAGTGGATTTTGCTCAGTTCCCACATCATACATTTTCTTTCATAAATTTCTATGACGGTGCATGTTAAGACTAATATGTCAAGCCAATCACCTTGCATGGTTGAAAACCAAAATGTTGCACCCATTATATGCAGATTATTTTGCCTTTATACTATTGAACAAAACAAAACAACATTTAAAATATAAAAGACTAAATTCAACTTTATTCACACTATTTCTGATCAGTTTACTAATGAAACGTGGATTTAGTATAGATCTGCACTGTAAAAAATATGTCCTATTTGCTGCCAGAAATTCTTTGTAATTTGAGAAAATATGTTCTGACAACGTAATTTTTTCCGTAAATTACGCGTATTTTCTCAAATTACAAAGAATTTCTGGCAGCAAATAGGACATATTTTTTAGTGAGATAGGGAGATTCGCATAATTCTTTAAATATTTTCTTTAATATATTTACATATTTTAATTTGTGTTTGAATAAAATGTATGATTTTTAACTATACCATTGCTTTTTAAACCTGTGGTAAAAATTTCAGATATTATAATGAAATGAAAGATGGATTAGATTAATGGATGGATGGAATATTTCTTAGATGTTAAAGCAAACTATAATTGACTCTATTTAAATAATAAATCAGTTAACGCCCTGCCCATAACCTGTTAGTGCCCAGTGTCCTCATTTGAGGACAGCTAATAAAATGGCACATATATTTTTTTGTGGTTTCTTGGAATGATTTCTGCTTTTTAGTGACAGTTTATAGCATCACTCTAAATGATTCCTGAAAGATTTATGTACCTACTATTAATTATTATTTCATAATTTGGATAGTCATTTTATGATTTTTCATTCGTCGCACATATATTTTTTTTCTACAAGTATACTAATTTAAATCAAGTTGAACGATAATATATATTATAATACTTAACTTTCGAGATCTTTGTCAACATATAATAACAAATTTATCTGTTATCTCAACGTTTTTCTATCTCGAAGTTTTCTTGCTAGAACACTAAATGCCAATAAATGAGGATAGGCTTTAAATTTAAAACCATCAGAAGAATTGTTTAAGTTTTTTACTGTCAGTTGTTTATATTAATTTAGAAGTGAAATAATCAGTTAATAATATTTTGCAAAATTAATTCGGGTGTTAACGGGTTAAATCAGAAATTCAAAGAAATATTACTATAAAAATTGCAAAAAATAAAAAAATAAATAAAGAATGAAAAAATAAAGAAAATTCTGTCACAGACAGAATTCTATTTTGAATGAGAGGCCTATTTATTTTTATTATTATTATTATCATCATAATCATCATTATTTTTTTTTAACTGAATGTTGTCAGACATCCTGTTGCATTCAAAGTAGTTCACATTTTTTTTTTCTCCTCAAAAAAAAAAAAAATAAATAAATAAATAAATAAAAAAAAAAAAAATAAATAAATAAATAAATAATAATAATAATAATAAATTAAATTTAAAAAACATACTCAGTTAATTGTCTGCCGTCCACTATTTCTAGATTTCTGAAATAGGATAAATTTTGAAAATCTGGATGAGATGCTTGAATATTCATAAACCCTGTCACTTCTTGTAAAGTTGAAAAGACTTCTAGCTCATTTGGATGCATTTTCGAATACCTCTGACCAAAAGTAAAACTGAAAAGAAAAGAAAAATATATTATAGCACAAACTGCAATATATTTCCGTTTTAAGAATAAACTAGATTCATAACTATTATTTTAAATATAAGATTGTGGTACGATTAATTTATTGAGTCTAGATATAAAAAAAATAAAAAAGCATCACAAAACTGGTGTTTTAAAATAATAAGTATAAAACTTTCAACAAACACTATAAAATGCAAGAAACTCTCAACAATTGTTTCGGGTTGAAAGAAAACATTACCTTTTGTCTTTGTCAGACGAAACAAAGTGGACACGAGTGCTGTAATTAAAGTGGCAATGCAATCCAAGAAGTGCATTGTCGGTTTAATTACAACACTCGTGCCTACTTTGTTAAGCCTGGCAAAGAGTCATGTTTTCTTTTGACCTGAAACAATTGTTGAGAGTTTCATTTACTTATGGTGTTTATTCAAAGTTTTGAATATTAGATACAAATTTATTAATCTTTATTCAATAAAACTATTAAAAAATTCTTAGCTTTATTTAATGTGATAAATTAAAAATATATACATATTCAAAAATAATTAATTTATAGAAAATTTATAGTAATGATGATATATTATTATAATTATCATCCGAAAAATCATTAAAATATTGAAATAAAAAGTATTACTTAACGAAATATTGGCAGACTATTTATAACAATATAATAAATAAATAAAATTTATTTATCAGTAGATGACACACTGATGCCAAGTCAATATAAATTTCATTATTAACAAATACTTATAAACATTCAACAACTTAGTTTTATGATTACATTATAAATAACAAAAATAAAATAATAATAATAATTAGTAGTATTTAAAATATTTTCATAGTTTGAAATGTAAATTACGAATTAACCCGTTATCATTTGAGGACAGCTAATTAAATGGTACATATATTTTTTGTGGTTTCTTGGAATGATTTTTGCTTTTTAGTGACAGTTTATAGCGTCACTCTAAATGATCCTTGAAAGTTTTATGTGCCTACTATTAATTATTATTTCATAATTTGAATAGTCATTTTATGATTTTTCATTCGTCGCACATATATTTGCTTTTTGCGCAGGTATACTAACTTAAGTCAAGTTGAATAATAATGTATATTATAATGCTTTACTTTCGAGATCTTTGTCAACATATAATAGGAAATTAATCTGTTATCTGAACGTTTTTCAATCTCGAAGTTTTCTCGTTAGAACTCTAAACGTCCATAAATAAGGATAGGCTTTAAATTTAAAACTATCAGAAGAATTGTTTAAGTTAATATATTTTACTGTCAGTTGTCTATATTAATTTAAAAGTGAAATAATCAGCTAACAATATTTTGCAAAATTAATTCGGGCATTAACGGGTTAATTACAGATTAAAAAAATAATAATTATAAAAGACAATTATTCAAATGATAAAACTATTGTATTAAAGAAAGCAAAATGAAACATACTTGGGGTAAACATGCTGAAAGCCATTAAAGGTAGTGTCGAGGATGGTTAAGGAGCCTTCTATCACAGTGCAGCCTTTAAAGGTATCAATGTTTCCCGAGTGTACAACATCAACACCTTGGCAGTCTATTAAAAAAGTGTAAAGAAAAATTCAGAAAATAAAAGAAAACTTAGTGAATTCATGAATAACTAAGTTTGTGATTAAAAACAACTTCATTTATTTATTTTTACATTAATTAAACACAGTATTAATTTTGAATTATTAGATGAGCATTCCTTTTACATATTCATAGGAAAATTGTTGCCAAATGATTAGTATGATAGACATTAATATAAGGAATAAGTAACTTTACTCTGCAGGTTTAATTATTCATAGTCCAATAATTAGTATCTATGTGCCACATTCAAGAGATCTGTATGGGCCTGGACCAACCTTTTTAATTGGACTGAGACTTAAATTTTTAAACTGTACAATTTATTTTATTTTTAAATCTGGCTAGTTTTTTCTCCAGCCTGAAATTTTGGTAGTCAAGCCAGGTTGAGCTGGGATGGGTAAAGAAATATTTTGCATGGGCCATGGCTCAAAATTTCAGTTTGGGCAGACCTCATAATAATGAAATGAAAGATGGATTAGAAAAGATAAGATGGAAAATTTTTTAAACGTTAAAGCAAACTATAATATGACCCTATTCTATTTAATTAAAAAATCAGTAATTAAATCAGAAATTAATGTCAGTCACATTCTATAGAAACAATACTGTAGAAAGCTTTCAATGTCCAATGCCCCAGCCTGCCCGTTCCCGCTCTTCGATGTCTTTTTCTAGTCAATTTTGTCCCTTTATTACTTCCGGTGTGAGCCTGTATTTTTTTTTTTTTTTTAAACACACTTGACATTGTGAGTTTTTTTTTTTTTTTTTGGTTTTCTTCCCATGCTGTTTCTATGGGGTTTTTGTCTTTCTTCCCCCTCTATTTCTACATTCTAAAGTAGCGGTTCTCCATCCAGAAAGCAATGTAGCACTAACATAGGCTAATGCCTAAATGCCAGGGAATTTTTATTCAATATGTGACTTCAAAAAACAAGATTAGAAAAAAAAATAATAAACCACTATGGTTATGCAGGATGTGTATTACCTTTTAAATTTATCCTTACAATGGTTAAAAAAAAAAAAAAAAAAAAAAGAAAAATTCTAAGGAAAACAATTTGAAACTTAATGATACACGTCCAATAATAATAATAATATATATATCAGAAGTACAGGGAATTTGTAGGCATTGCTATTGAAATAAAGAATTAAACAATGCTTTCTCTTTTGTCTAAAAGGGTACTCTTAGTTAAAACCAACTGCTCTAAAATGGTAACATTTCTCTAACAGACCCTAAAATTGGCTCAAAATACCAAATTTTGATTCCATTTCATGAAAATTATTTTGCCTTTACATTAAAAAAAAAAAAAAAAAAAAAAAAAAAGGAAACAGAATTCATTTGTATAGAATTTGCATTATAATATTAATAAATATGAATGCATGATTAATTGAATTGATTATTAAGAAAATAATCAAGCTATTTAATTAATGTTACTCACTTTTAGGGCAAGGTCCATCACAAGATACACACTCCCCGTCAACTGCTTTTTTGGTATCTGGGCAAGATCTAACGCATGCACCACTGTCCCTTAGCAGATGCTCTATGAAATGAAAAGAAATAAGAATAAATGATAAATGCATTTTCTCAGAAACGCAAAGTAATGATTCTGTATATAATTTAAGAGCTTAGCGAATGAGCATGTTAACTCTCTAACGTTCATTGGTTTTGCACTGAAACCAAATACTTAACATTTTCAATATTTTTTCCCTGTTTTAATCAATTTTTAAACTTCTGTTCATCTGAGAATGCCATAGGCAAAAGTCACTTTATATTTCATGGGCATGAGAACACCTTGCTGCTTTCATGATGTACCTGTGCCTAATATTTTCATCTGATGAAGGGCCCTGCTATTATTTGGATCTGAAATAACTGTTGTGATTTTTTGCAATAGCGAATTTCATGACATATTAATGTCTTCATTTCAAAATAAAGACAATTATTGTTTATTACATTTTTATTAATTCTTACAGTTCCACAGTATTCTTTATTCTTTGTGGAATTATTTATTTTTCTAGGCAAATGGGGAAAAAAATATATAAATAAGTCTTTGATATCAGGATAAAACTACTTCAAAATTTTTCGCATTTAATAATAAAAATAATTCATTGCTTCAATATATGTATCAGAAGAAAAGACCCAATTAAATTTTACAAAAACATAATAGCAAGCAAAACTTATGCGCCACTGAAATGTAAATTTTTATACAACGTTTCGAAATTTAATCTCATTTACCTGGACAGTTTTTTACACATGTAGCACCATAAGCATATTTTCCATCGGGGTTACTCTCCCATGAGTAAGTGGCTGGATTATACCTTCTCATAGGAGGACACTCTTGTTTACACACACCATTGTCGTCAAAGTTTTTACATGCCTAATTGGAAAAAAAAAAAATATATATATAATTAATATATTTTACAAAAAATACATATAAAATAATAATAATAAATAAATAAAAATATTACAAATTTATACATGAAAAGGGCTGCATAATAGCATTACTTACTGTCAGTGGCGGATCAAGAACTTAACTTTTTTTTGAGGGGGGGGGTTAAGAGTTTTCAAGATGTTATTCCAGTATATCCAATTATACAGTTTACAACTGTAACATCCAATTGAGAATGTTAGTGTTTTTTTTTTTTTTTTTTTTTTTTTTTTTTTTTGGGGGGGGGGGGGGGGACTTCAGCCCTCTACCCCCCCCCCCCCCCCCCATTAAATCCGCCAATGCTTACTGTCCATTATGCAACAACATTAAGTTAGCATACTTTATATAAAAATCATGTCACATGTGGAATCTGGTGCATTTACTTACACACAATAGAAGCTGAAATACTGTCTTCTCATAAATAGAGAAAATTGCTGCAGCCCTTTTGTACATAGACATTCATTTTTTGTCAAGGTACAACTAAACATAAAGTTTCATGAAATTTTGTTAGTTCTTGATCTAGAGCTGACACATTTTTTTTTTTTTTTTTTTGTCACAGACACATATTTTCTAAAAATGGTCAAATCTTGTTCAGGATAACCCAAAATGTGTAAATTCATCAAAAACTGGAATTACAAATTCTTTTTTTAATGAATAAAGAAAGTAAAATAAAGGAAGTAAGCATTAATTTACTTTTAAAACATTTTTTATTCATTTTAACATTTTCCTTGTTCTAGGTTCAAAGTATAAAGTTATAATGTGGGGATCATATGAATTTCAATGTTATGTATTTCAATGTGACTAAACTAATAATAATAATAATTTTCTGATTTTCTTATTTAAGAAACAATTTTGATTATTTTTCTTAGTCAAAAACTTTATGTTTTAAGTCGTATTACTCATACATCGTGGTGAATAAAGTTAAAGAATTAAAAATTCTATTTCAACTTACTAAACAATCACTTTGTGTTGGTCCCGAGCATCCTCCAGCACAGAATAAATGGCAACATTCCCGAGGATTTGGACCAAAGCATCGTCCTTGGTGACATTGTGGGGAGCAGTTAATCTTAGAAAATTTTTGACAGCTTAGTGGACCTGGACCCCAACAGCCATGTACACAAGTTTTATGACATGGTGGACCTAGAAAAAAAACACAAATTATGGAATAAATTGAAATTGAAATAACTTAAATTATAATGCATATTGTTAGCAAGGTTGGATTTAGAGAGAAAAGGAAAAAAAAAAAAGAATTTTGGATAGTAATTTAAAATTTTAGTGCAGCAATTACAAAATAATTTAACAGAAATATTTCCAATAACAGTGAAATGTTTTTAGGTGTGTAGATGTAAAGATTATGGCCAATTGTCTTTCTAGAAAAAAGAAAAAGTAAGAAAGAAAAGAAAATCAAAACTTACATCTTTCTGGTAATGTTGAGTTGTGAATAGTCATAGGTTTTACAACATAGCCATTGATTATTTCTTCCCATTTGATTGTATTCATGTAGCATAAGTTGTTGTTATCAAAAAATCCAACTCCACCAGATAATATATCTATAAAATAAAATAAAGTAAAATTATTTAATTGTAAAACACATAAAATTTGAGTACCAATAAAAGTTAAATAATGTTTGCATAAAAAATGATGAAAGCTTTAAAATGATGTATACTTGTTACAATAAAAATTGTTTTAATTTTATTATATTTTGCATTTATTTATTTTTTTTCCTAGATTCATTTGATTATACTTTTGGCTATACATACATATAGAAGACGAATCTATGATTATTATTAAACAGATACAGTTCTAATTAAAAAAAAAAAAAAAAAAATGACTTCATCATTTTTCGATAGGTGGACATTTATCGAAATCTAAAATTTATCGAAAATATAATTGAATAATTTGAAAGCGATGTTATAATTGGGAAGAAAAAAAAGAACTAATAGTCCTCCGTCCTAAACTAAATTCTGCTTTTGCCAGAATTTCATCAAAATCTTTTTTTTTTTTTGAAAGAAAAAGAAAAGAAAATTAATAATAATCAGTATGGTTACAAGAGATATCGAAAAAGTTTCTTTTAATAATTTTGAATTAGGAAATAAATAGTGCGCGTGCAATAATATGAAATAAAAATAAATAAAAATATGAATTTAATGATTTGATTTTTATATAAAACACGATCGCGTGCTATCTTAAAAAGTAGATGTAAAATTTAAAGTTTAATTTTCTTGGCAACAATTATAAATTAAAATAAATAATTTAATGAAAGTTTAGAAGTTCTAATTTTATTTTATTTTTTTTTTTGTAAATTCGAGAATTTTTTTTTTTATTTTTTTGTAAAGTAGGCCTAGAGAGAGGGTTTGTAATCGAAAATTCAAAATCCTCACATTAAAATTAATTATTAAATTAAAATTTTAGAGCAATATGGCAGACAATACACTTACAGATACAGTATCTAAGAAAATTTTTAATCATACATAAATCTTAAAATTTTATGTGGTTAATTTTAGCTGTGAGAGGCTCGACATCAGACAAATTTCTTGTCCAATATTAAATACTAAATATTAATTTATTTTAATGAATTTTAGTGTGCATATACTATATGTATGTATGTGTTGCTTATAAACAATATGAAACTTCTAATTTAAGAAAATTATTTTACACTTAATAAAGTAAAAATATAGCATGAGAGACATCATAAAAAACAGACATGAATTTGGTCACGCATTTTTATCACTCAATTGCGCTAAATTAAAATCCATTTGAAGTTCAGAAATTTTAATTTATACAAACAAGACATTCCTCTGATAAGTAATTTTTAAAAAGTTCTAAAATTCAAATAAATAAATAAATATATATATAAATATTTAATAGCGTGACAGACATGGCAAGTTTTAAAAATTTAGAATTATCTTTTACTCACTTTTTTCTACCAAGAATAATTTTAAATAATTGAGTTAGTTGAAAAAGTAAAAAAATAGTTTTTTTTATCCACTTTTGCATGAAATTAACCATGTACTGATTTAAGATAATGAGTTTTACAATAATACAAACATATACCTATACTATTACAATTACTAAAAATATGAATGATATCTTTGTTATTTATTTTATAATCAAATAATAATGATGACAAACCTCTCAGAGCTGGAAGTTCAAGTATTTCGATGGTATTTCTGGCAACCAACAATGCGAATTCATCCTCGCCAGCATTTAGTTTAAAAAGATTTCGGCCACGGATGATCATTAAATTAGGAAGCACAATTCTCCGTACGTTGACATGAGAGATAAGAACATAGCCAGTGACTTCTCTTATCTCTTTCAAGAAGCTCAAATCTACATTATCATCCTGCAACAGAATACGGATCAAATAATCATTAAAAAATGCAACTTAGTGTAAAAACTGAGCAAAGTACATAGATTATTTTAGTTTATAAATTTGGAATTTTTATAATTAATCTATTGTATATCATCAAAGAATGAAAAATTGCTTGAAATTTTGGGAAAGTACAGTTATGCATTGGCAGAAAACAGTGCAATTAAAAAAAAAAAAAAAAAAATGCATGAATATTTTCTGAGTAAAGATAATACCTACACCAGTTTCATGCATTATTTTTTACAGTTCATTTACATGCTTAACATAAAACATTGACAACAGTGGCGGCTCGTGCACCGAAAATAGGTGAAGAGGCACACTGTATTTATTTATAGAATATAAATTTACGTTTAAATAAGTATTTTTAGTTAATTTTAACCAAGACCATGTTTAATAAAAGTCATGCATTGAAAATACTTAAATATTATTTTTGAGCTCTTCACCTATTTTTGGTTCACAAGCCGCCACTGATTGACAAATACTCATTTTTTACTAACTCCTCGGAGTTGTATTATTTTTAAATGAGTTACATTTTTATATTTATATGTAAATAATGATTAATTCTTTACAGCTTTATTTATTTTTTTATTATTAGGTTTGTGAAAAAGCTTCTCTTCCACGAAATAATAGAAATTAGCATAATTATTATTATTTAAATCACTACAGCCTACAGTTACTGTTTATATATACAGTAGAGAGCTAGAAATCCGCCTACCTAAAATCTGCCAAAGTACAAAATCTGCACAGCTTCTCAGATATAAATAATGAAATTCACTATTAATACATTACAAAACTACAAATCAGAATTTTTGAAAAGGATCTTGAATGCAGATTCTGTATTTGCAGTTTATGATTACAATAATAATTATAATAATATAAAAGACTGCTACATTTATTTGACAGCTTTGAGACCTGTAGTTACAAAGACTTTCCTCTCAATTGATCCATATTACAGAAATGTACAGAAACAAATACACAATATTTTGTAAACATAAGGCATCACAAACATCCATGCCCGCACCAGGATTCGAACCTGTGACCTGAAGGTCCAGAAGGCAAGTCCCTACCGACCGAACCACCAGGCTGGCAGACTGCTAGAATGAAGTTACTGATTATGAAATTATTGATAGTATATTAAATTCATCAAAAGAAAATGTTGATGATGATATCAACGGTGATGATGATATCGATCATATCATCATGATCGATATCATCTCATCATCGATATCATCATGATGATGATATCGATGGTGATGATGATATCAACGAGGTATACAAACTAATTTTATAAAATGCTATCTGATGATGGCATACTTGTGAAGAAGAACTCACTTAAATTCGTGTTACAAAAATTTGTGTTACAAAACAAGAACTGATGACTATTTACAATAGACTAGACCAAAAAAAAAAAAAATCTCAATGACACTTGTAAGTATGCGTACATGTGAAATGTAAATTTGACAAATATTTTTTGATTTTTATTCATTGCTTTTGCTATATAAATTTTTAATGTTCAGTGTTATTCTTATATATATATATATATATATATATACCCAATAATTTAATAGTCTAGTGAGATTGCGTTATTATTCACTAGTATGTGTTTAATTTGAATAATATTCTGCTTTTATCATCATCTTTTATGGGTCCAAAAATCCACCAAATCCTAAAACTCGCACAAATTCTGGTCCCGTGCAGTGCAAATTTTGGACTCTCTGCTGTATTACATATTATTATAAATTCATTTAATAAAAATACAAATAGAACAGTACTTTCATATATGCATATAATAAAATCTTAACTGTGTAATTTTCAGACATAAAAAATTAAAATTAAATAATAATCCTCTTAATAATAAAAGCCCAAGTTTTTTGATACTGATAGAATAACATGAGATTTAGTTGTCACTACAGGGGTATAAAAGGTCTTATATTTTTAATACGTAATTCTCCACTTCATAGAAAAACTAGATAATAAATTCATCATATACACACACTAAATAAATAAATGAAAAAAAGAAAACATTAACTTTGAAATAAATATTACCTGTAACCACGTAATTTCTAAATTTCCATCTACATATGTACAATTTATATATCGATCTCTTAAATTTTGATAATGATGATCCCTATTGGCAGGCACTGACATGCGACCAGATGAACCTATACAAACTAGATGAAAAAGGAAAGAAATAAGAAATTACTTGAATGTATAGTTTTAAAACAATGAAAATTATATTACATAGGAACAAAAATAATTTTTAATTTTACTTAACAGAAATCTTCCAAAGCAGGCAGATCAAAATTATATCTACAATTTTTTATTATCTGTTTATATTAATTGCATAGTTTACAAATTTTATTTTTCTTCCTTTTTTTACAGCATACATATTTTCTCTTTTCATTCTACATGGCATTCCAAGAATTAAAATTTTCAATGGAAACAAAAATAATCAAAATTAAAAGAAATCATACAGAATTTAGGCTTTTCTGCTTTTTTTTTTTTTCCTTTCCTTCATTTTCTATATTTTATCTTAGTAATTTGCTATCAATTATATATTTATTATTTTAACTACCTTCATCTTTAAGAAAAAAAAAAAAAAAAAAGAGTTTAAAAAAGCCATTTTTAAATTTAAAAAAAGTGTTAAGTAACTAATTAATCAAATAAGACCATTCTAAAAATTATTGAATTGCGTTACAAATTAAATATTAGGCACATTGTGTTTTATTTTTACATTTTAAGTTATAGTGTTATAGTTTTACATTTTAAATTATACTTTTTAACTATTTATTAATTTATGAAGTGAATACATGTTACGTGTGATGTTAAAGAAAAATGAAGAGATCTTATTTGAGATTAGGAAAAAAATAAATAAATATTAAAAAAATATCTTTTAGGCATTTCTTGAGTATTAACTTTTAAACATTGCAAAAAAAAGTATAACAATAAATGAAAAAATCCTTTTGATGTTATTGAAACCTTATTGGATTTTTTTTTTTTTCTTTATATATATATATATATATATATATATATATATATTATTTAAAAGAAAATACTGAGCTTAAGTATCTAAAATTCGATCTCAAACATATTTTTTTTTTTTTTTTTTAAAGACGCCAAGCAAAATCCAATAAAAAATAAATAAATAAATATATTTTTTTCATTGTTATTATTATTACTTTATTATTATTATTTTTTTTTAATTAGACATATTTTACTTAAAAAATAATAATAATAATAAACTTAAGAAATAAATCAAAGTTTTATATTCCTCTTCTTTCTTCTGAACAGTCAAAATGGACACATTCAAAACATTTCAGACACAGCAAATTTTTCCAATATTAAAAGACACCCTTCCCTGGGAAGGGGGGAAAACAGAGGGGAGATGGCGAGATGAGGATGAGAGAAGAATGTCATTTACCTACCCATTTTTAAAAAGTTAATTAAAAATACTTTTGAAAATAATTTTTTTCTTTCATATTTTACAATAAAATAGAAAATAATAATAATAAAAATTTGGGAAATCCTATGAAAAATTTAGACAATCCTCTGAAAATTATATTTGAAAAATCCTATTTTAATTATTAATTTCAAAAAATCCTATTTTAGAAAATCTTATGAAAAATTTAGGACAAAGAAAAACGGCCCCTAAAAGGTCTTTAAATAAAGGTGCATTTTTTTTTTTTTTTTTTTTATCCCACCGTACTTTGGTTTATTTTTAGCAAATGTAGATGCATAAAATGGTTTTAAAAATAGGAAAACAAAGAAAACAAAATACATGTTTTGTGAGTTTTAAAAAAGTTTTGCCAATTATTTCCGTATTTCACTTATAAATGTTTTTCACACAACTTTTCTTTTCTTTCTTTCTTTGGGGATGTCGTTTCGGTTGTTCCAAAGGATACAGGTTACAGGAAGTTACAGGATTAGATTAATTTTTTGTGTTTAATTCAATCGGATTTTCAATATACCAAAACTCCAAAACACAATAGCCGATTTTGGTTGGTTGATTGATTGATCGAGAGGTGTGCTTTGAGACCTGTAGCTGCAAGGGCTTTGAGGAATGATATACGAAGGGGTTGGTACAGGGTGTATCAGCATGCGACGTAAATGAAGTAACTGTTGTCTACTCAAGATCAGGGCCTGACTATCCGCGATTGTAATGATCGATAGATGGCGCTTTCTCAACACTGCAGTTGTTAGTAAACATTAGACACGTGTGTTCCATTAGTGTTCTTTATGTTATTCTACTTAATATTCGTACTATAATTTCTCCGCCATTACATTATGGAAAATTGATTGCTTTTGGAAAAAACACTTCAGTTTATTCAAAGTTCGATCGGAAGTAGATTTTTAACTGAAGTTGAACAAATGTTAGTTTCAAATCATCTGATTAATTCTTTACTTCCATTAGCCGAAGCAACTGAAATTTTAAATTTGTCATTTGGAAATAAATGGAAGCTCAATTCTGCGTTTCTTGATCCTTTGGAGTTACACTGTGGCACACAAAAGTATGTGTTATCTTTTTTACCGTATTTATTCATTTTTATTCAATAAATATATGTGAAACTAAATATCGGCAAGCAATGGCGGCTGTATGGAATTCGAATTAAACCATGTTTATTGTAATTTCATCTTAGCCCACCAGAGGGCGAGCATTTCATTACAATCGCGGATTGCACGAGCACGAAATTTCTGAGGGGCACAAAATTTTACTAATGGCTAAAATATATGGTTAAAATCTTCCTTTTTCTTTCTTTCATTCTTTTTCTTTTTTTTTTTTTTTTTTACTCAACTGTGTTTCACTTACATTAGTAAAATTTTAAAATAAAAACTGTTGTTAGACTGACAGGGGGTAATTTTATTTGTCTTTAGAACCTGGCCTAAAACAAAACCAGATTAAATTTTTGTCCAAATAATTTTTTTTCGATCTGCTTTTTCGCCTGCTAAAAATTGTGGTATATTAGTAACAGGTCTTTTTTTTTTTTTTTTTTTTTTTAGGGGGGGGGGGGGGTCTTTTGCTCTTCTACGGGGTCACGAAAAATTTGTTAGTTGGGCCCTGCTCAAGATGGCTGCTGCAAAAGCTGTCAATGCTACCGCAGGAGCCATATTGAATGTATCAAACCATTGGCTGGATGGATGGTTGGGTTTTACTTCGCACTAGTCTGCGCAGATGGGCAATTGGCGACGGTCTGGGACACACCCCTAGAGGTGGTCCGGAGACATACAATCGGTAACAGGCCCTGATTAACGCCAGGGCATGCGGGGCAGTTGCCCTGGGCCCCCGTCTGGAAGGGGCCCCCCAACAGGTATAAGCAGAAATTTTGCAACCTAAAGACCTCTTATGCCACTGCTAGGGGCCCCCCAGAATAAGCTAGCCCCGGAGCTGGAGGTAGTCTAAGTCGGGCCCTGATCGGTAACAAAAGTGTCCGAACACTAGCAAAAATTCCTATGTAAAAAAAGTACACTTCATACGGTTTTGTTAAATAAATCCTTATCGAATCCTGTTCTTAGTCAGTGTAAGAACATGATTCGATAAGGATTTATTTAACAGAACCGTATGAAATGTACTTTTTTTACATAAGAATTTTTGCTAGTATTCGGACACTTTTGTTACCGACTGTACCATCACAATTTTGATCCTCCACGGAAGGGACCAAAACATTGGCAAGTACTGTATTATTTTATTTACTTGACACTTTTGAGACTGATAATTATAATGACTTTCATCCTCAATGATCCATCTTACATAATTACTTATAGAACTGTGTTACTTGACGGCTCTGCAGTTACGATTTTGGCTTCATATTTTTCCAGACATGTCATCTCCTCTTATATCATTTCTTCAAGTGCAAGGCTGTGTTTTCAACCGATCCATAAACAGATAATCCCCCCCCCCCCCCCGAAAAAAAAAAGCTAATTTGCTTAGAACTAATTTAGAATGTAAAAACGTTACAATGTGTTTGTTTGTTTATTTATTTAGTACTGAAACTTTTTAGCTGTAAAAATACATTTTGACGATTTTAATGACATTTTCGAGTTTAATACAAAAAATAGCTGTCACTGAATCTTATAATAATCAACCAGGATAATCGGAATAGGTAATAGAAAATTCCAGATATTCAAATTTATATAAATTTGGATAGAAAACTAGTACCTTGTAGCCATAAAAAAAAACTTTCTTTTATATATTAACATCATAACATTTTTCTATACAGTCGGCAGCAAAAGTATCCGAGCACTAGCCAATAATTCCGATATCAAAAAAGTATACTTAAAACTGTTTTATCAAATAAATCCTTGTCAATCCCAGACCGTCGCCAATTGCCATCTGTGTAGCACTAGTGCGACGTAAAATCCAACCATCCATCCATTCAAAATGGGATAATAACGACAATTAAAAGTTCAAGCACAAATTAAAATGTTTAATTACTTACTTTTTCCTTTCATCACATACATGTCCTTGTGATGTAATGCTGCTGCACCCATATAGGTGAGTGCAGCAAGCAGCAGCACTGCAAGCCCGGTGCACTGCATGTTAGAACCTCAGTGCAATACACCAGGCTTGCCTTGTTTCACAAAGCGATAGTAAAAGGGCTTCCTTCTCGCTGATACACCAGTTCCTTAGTAACATGTTCAACTTGATTTCACATCAGATTGAAAAACATCTGAAAAGGAAAATATACAAATTAAGTATTTTTCATTGAATTAATTATTAATTAAAATACAAGTCATCCATTGGTGAGAAGACAATTAATACAAGTCATCCATTGATGAGAAGACAATTATACGTATAGAAACAAACGAAGAAATCAAGAATAATCGCAGAAGAGATGATACAATCGTACACCAATCACTCAAATATAAAAATCAGCTAAAATAATTAAGAAATCATATGAATTGAAATCTGGTAACTTATGATAAACATTTACCAGGTGTTTTGAAAAGATTTATTGTATTAAATAACAATTTCTTCCCTAATAAAATGGGGCCGCGGTAGCGCAGTCGGTAGAGCGCCGGCCTCGTAATTGGAAGATTGTGGGTTCGGTACTCGAGCCGGCCAAAGACCGTCGTGTACACTAATGGTGGCTGGTGCATGTAAAATCTGTTGTGGCCGCAATGTCCTCCATGTTCCCATCTAAAATTATACCTCTGGGAGTCACCGAAGCGGGAGAGCCATCCCTTCCGTGGAGGATCAAAATTGCGATGGCATGTATCCGGACAACCTCTAGGGGTGAGTCCCAGACCGTCGCTAATTGCCCATCTGCGCAGCACTTGTGCGACGTAAAACCCAACCAACCAACCCTAATAAAATGATAATAATAGTAATAATAAAATAAAGTACTATAAGACAATGATCTACTTTTAAATTATTTTAAAAGTTTCAGGTTAATCTAAAATCAAGTTGTCGTTGTGTTGGTGAAAAACATCAACAAAATTCATAATAACATGGTTTAACGTTAATGAAATGTCTCTAAAATACGTCTGTTATGCCACATCATCCTCATGATATAATTTTTTACGTTAAATACTAGTAAACGTACTAGTATAATATAAGTACAGGATAAGTACTAGTTAAAAAATTTAAATAAAAATCTAGCTGAAATGATTATAGACTAACCAGTAAAAAACAGAACTAGCGGTTATAAGTAAAAAGTAAAAAACCTTGAATAGGCACACACAAAAAAAAAAAAAAAAAGGCAAGAAATCTCAACAATTGTTTCGGGTCGAAAGAAAACACGATCTTTCGTCAGGCGAACAAAGTAAAAACAAGTGCTGCAAACAAAATGGCGCGAATATAGGTGCGTTGCCTCTTTGTAACACTCGTGCCTACTAACGATTAACGTAAAACCTTCAAGAGAACTGTTTGCTAAAACATGACTAAAAAATTCACCTGTTATCGAATTTTGTAAAATGAAGCTTTTATTTAATAATTTATTTTTCATTTTTATTTTACCAGATGTATTATAATTCACAATTTTTAGAATCGGCGTTTATTTAATAGCATAGCATCCAATACAAAGTATTGCATCTTTTTTTTTTTTTTTTTTTTTTTTCAAGGAGAAGTCCACTTAAATAGCTATGTTTTTAAAACTATCTTTCAAAGCTTTTATGATATACATTTGCATAATTAATAATTTTGATTTTCCCGTTTTTTTTTTTTTTTTTTTTTTTTTTTTTTTTTTTTAAATAATAAAATCTTCTTGTAAATCTGACCAAAATAAGTAAATAAATTATTATTTGTTATTCTGAAAGGAAAGAACATTATCGAAATCGAAATGCAAAAAAATTTTTTTTTTATTTCAGACGCCAGATGGCAGTTTATAGATCAAATCTAGGGAATTTCATCTATCTAACAAAAGAAATAGCTTTCTTTTTTCCTTCCTTACGACTTGTTTTCCAGAGATTTGGCCTCAAATTGTGCGTCCTTTCAATATCAAATTATTCTAGAGTAAAAACTTACAACACAGCTCGCGAAAAGGAAGAAAAGGAAAGGTGATAGATAGTAAGAGAAGAGGAAACGATAAACGATACATTTTCTGCTTTTAAAATTTATTTAACTGGGCACTTTTTCTCTTTTTGTTTGATAGAGTTACCAGTGAAAAGAAGGTCGTTTATAATACCTGGACACTCCTGAACGTTATTTAATGATAAATAAATAATAAATGGTTTCTTGCAAGTAGTATTACATAAAAACAAAGAAGTAGCTAGATCATTATCGTTACAAGAAAAACTGAATCTATTGAAATTAAAATTATTATTATATCGTTGGAATTTTATTATAATGTAAATAACGTAAATACGTTTTCTTTTTATAAAAAAAATTATGTTTAAAGCAGTGTGGGGAATTAAAAAGCCAATTGTCCACGCTAGGGACCTAGGCTCAGGTGCAATGTTATTCAGAGTTTCTTCTAAGTGGATCTAGTTATACAGTTCCCGCCGCTTATTAAAATCACATTCGTCCTGAGCCAAAGTGATTTTATTAAGCGGCTGATTTTTATATCCGGCGAACGTTCCAGCACTCAAGGAAAAGGCATTACTTCCCTGCATTTGGAAAGAAATTTCAAAAGGTAACGAATAACGGAATTAATAAACAATATTAATTAATTTTGATAGGTAATTAATTCTTCCTCCGAAATAAGTAAATTAAACACATTCCACATTTCTATGCGCTTTCCTTCGAAGAAAATCATCATTATTTTATCAAAAGATCACGCTTTTTTTTTTTAATTTAAAATCTCTTAATTTATAGCTATTTCAAAATAAGAACTAGAAATTGTCTTCTAATAATTAAAAATAAAAAAATATATATCATTTGCAAATTAAATCAAATCAAATTTGCAACATATTACTGCGCTTTGAAGAATACGTTCCTTGAAATTGTTACAGAGATGCTATGGGGCATGTTTAATTTGTAACTATGCTGCAAGTGTATAATTTTCGACAATGAGCGATAACGGGTACTTTAATTTCTTTCGACGTGCACGACCTGGATTTGAATTTGGCACCTCCCATCTACGTTTAAGGAAAAAATATACCAGTATAATAGTAGCCTTAAGGTACTTTCCTACGTTTGGAGGATTATTATTAATAATATTATTATTTTATTTAAATTTTAAACACAAAATTTTGATTAAATGTACACATTATTAGTTTAAATGTGCTATGGAAGAGACAGAATAAATAAAATTTTAACAAATATTCTTAGGTTTTTTAATAGAACATTTTTATGAAATTTAGCAAAGTTTTACATTTACACCAAAAATGCTGTAAAACCGATTTAATTAAAAATAATAATAATAAATAAATAAATAATAGTTTCCTTTTTACTGTACATTACAATACGTATCCCTGTGCAATGAACACGACCTGCTAAGACCCAATAAGAGAATAAGCTTAGTGTAACACAGATGGCCTCTTCCATTTTTCCATAGACTACTTTCATATATACATAAATTCATTTTACAAATTTTAACTATGAAAAAATTTTGACATCTTTAAAAAAAAAAAAAAAAAAAAAAAAAAAAAACAGTTCTTTATTATTATTTTAAAAAGTATTATAGGTTACGTTTTAATCATTTCCTTATTTCAAAATGTCATTATGATTGTAAGAAAGGGAGAAAATATTTCAATTAACAATCTTTTGATACTGAATAATCTGGTGTGTCAGTGTCACTCACACGACTTTCTCTTACCCTGAAATGTAATACTATAAATACAGGTTGGAGATTAAGAGGTAAGATAACGAGTACTGTTATGTAAACCTATGTTAAACAATTCAAATTAGGCTTAGGAAGAGTTTTAGTATATGATAATTAGTTCTGTGTGGGGGGGGGGGGTTTCATTAATGCACCTACATTTATATAGAATTTAATTCGGTTATTAAAAAAGAATTCTGTTTTTTAAAAATAATTTATTAAAATTATTATAAAAAAAGAAATATATTTTATGATAATGCAGACGATTTCCATATTAGAGAAGTAGTATAACACCAAATATCCAAAAAAAGTCCATTTTATTCTCAATATTAAAAAAAAAAAAAAAAAAAAAAAAATCTGTCTTTTTTCGTTGAAAATAAAAAAATCGATAACTTTGTTTTAAATTATCGCAGATCGATGGTTCAACCATTCGTTTTAAAGGTATTGGCGAGCTCTTTTGAAAAATACCCATCATGAAAATTAACTCCCCTCGAGGGGGGACTTCCCCCCCCCTCCCCCAGGGGAGGAAGCGAGGCTCCTACATACACATTTCCCCCCCCCTGTTGACTATCTCTATTACAAAAAATATATATTCGTTTCATTTGGTTTAGTGCAGTCTATAGATGTTAAACTCTACTTACCTGCAATTTCCCCCATAGACTTAATGTATTATAATGTATTATAATGTATTATAATGTATTTGAATACTTTTGAGTGTCCCTGTACATGAACCATTAGCTTGATCTTAACGAAAAGTTTAGTGTAGCATCCTTATATGATACACATTTAGAATACCAAGTTTTAACTTTTTGCCATAATTTGTTTTTGAGATATCCTGATAATAGACAGACACACACAGAGACACACAGACATATACACAGACCATTTGCTAAAAACGTGATTTTCGTATTCAGGGGGCCTCAGAACATGTAAATATAGCAAAAACTCGCGTTCGAAAATTTGACCCCAAAACAATACTTTCTCTACCTTATGGGTAAGAGAAAGTAAAAATGAATTAAAATCATGAAAAATATTACCCGAGAGGGAATTTGAGCCCTTTAAAAGCCAGTGGGTAAGCCCGTGCTTTACGGGGCCTATTAAATAAAAAAAGCCTTGGCAATGAACTGGAAGTTTGGTGATCTTCATCAAATAAATATGTCAATTTTTTTTTTTTTTTTTTTTTTTAAAGTACAGTTATTTTTGTATAAAAGTACAATTATTCTATGAACAAACAGCTGTAAATTCTTCAAATTTACACATTGTATTCAAAACATAAAAAAATAATGCATGAAACAACATTTTTATCTAAGTATCTTTAAAACTCTTGAAGTTTTTAAATTATTTGTGCAGAAAAATAACTATTACAGATTTTGTTTATAAAAACTTTGTTCTATTGACGTATCACAGTTTCAAAATTCAGTACAAACTAATTTCACCTATAAATTTTCTTCAAAATCTTCCGACTCTTACCTTGACCTTTGGAAATTCAAATTCCAGTTTGGAAAATACCCCTTCCGTTTTATTAATTGGTATATTATCCGTTCTAACTTTTTACAAACAGAAGCAGAGGTGTTCTGAAAATCTTAAAGTTCCTATTTAAAACTATTTTAGCCCCCTTACAATTTCCCCGGCTCAGGCCACCAAATCCCATGAAACTCTGTGGGAAAATTTATGTATAGAATGCACTCATTACCTAGTGTTATTACCTTCTATTTAAATTCCTCTTTCACATTCGGAAGATTCCCAATCATTAAATTAGTAAATTTGTTTTTCAAAAATTGATTTTTTTTTTTTTTTTTTTGAGTTTTAAAATGCGAAAATATAACCAAGGGCATCTTCCACATTTTAAAACCATAAAAGGAAATAAAAGGAAAAAAAATAATAATAGTAAATTAATTTTTGGAAAACTAATACTAATTTAACGATTGTGAATTTTTTCTAAATGTGAAAACGGAGTTTAAAAAGGACATTAGGTAATGAATGAACTATGAATGAGTGAACTAATTTTACGATTGTGAATTTTTTGAATATGAAAACGAAGTTTAAAAAGAACATTAGGTAATGAGTGAACAAATGAGGTAATGAGTGAACTAATTTAACGATTGTGAATTTTCCAAATGTGAAAACGGAATTTAGGGCAAAAGGTAATGAGTGAACTATGAAAGAGTAAACTAATACAACGATTATTAATTTTCCGAATGTAAAAACGGAGTTTGTGTACGACATTAGGTAATGAATGAATTAATTTAACGATTGTGAATTTTCCGAATGCGAAAACGGAGTTTTAGGACATGAGATAATGAGTGAACTATGAATGAGCAAGCTAATTTAAACGATTATGAATTTTCCGAATGAAAAAATGGAGTTTAAAAAGAACATTAGGTAGTGAACAAACTGGGCAATGAGTGAACTATGAACATATTTTCTCAAAAAGTTAGATGGGATTTGGTGACCGGAGACGAGAAAATTCTAAGAGAGTGAGAGGAACCTTTCAAAGGAAAAGAAAGAAAGAAAGAATCCTTTCTTTCTTTCTTTTTTTTTGTGTGTGCGTGTGTGAGTGTATCTTGTCAAAAAGGGTCATTTTAACATATTATATAAAAATCCGTTTTATTAATTATACGCAATACAACAACGTTCGAGAGACGTGATATGTTTTCTTGGAGACAGAATGAGGACGACCAACCAATTAAGTACGTAATATATTTTACAGTTCCACATCGAGACTTCTTATATTACACATGTATTCAATTTCATATGTGGCGTATTTACACTGCTATGAATAAGAACCAGTGTTTCTTATGTCTCAGAGATGTTTATTTGTACTACTACTGATATACATAAATGCTGATGCAATTTAAAATTGCACCTTTTCAATAAACAAAAATATAAAAAATTTTAAAAGAAAAATATGTTACAGTAATTAAAATACGCATCATAAACATTAAAACATAAAATAAAAAAAATATTTGAGACAGTTAATTTAATTTAATTGCCCCAAAAAAGAAACTGATTCCGGTATTACTATCAGAATATAGTAAAATATCTTTCATTCATCTGTTATAAGGATAGGGAACCCATTTAAAATGTATATTTTTCTGTAAGAAAATATATATAGATTTTAATATTGCTCATTTTGAATTAATGGGAGTTTTAGATAGTAAAAAAGAAAATCTTAAATATTATGTTTCCATTTGGCATCAAGGGAAATGAAAGGATTAAACAGTTTTCAGTTGTGAAAAAAAAAAAAAGGGGGGGGGGGGGTTAATATTGCAGAGATAAGTTAGTTTTCGTATTCGAAAATCGTATTTTTATGATTGCTCCACATTAAAAAATCGATTTCCTAGTAAAATACTTGGTTATTATTATTATTATCCCCCAACTGCTAATCATTAATATCATCACATATATTTATTTCAGATACAGGAAAAAAAAAAAAAAAAAATCAGGTTTTGGCATTATAGGGTTACTGAATTTTTATTTCCCATAAAGACCACGGCTAACAAAATGAAAGAAATGAAATCTTTATTTTGAAATCAGAAATAATAACTGTCGGAAATCATTTTCGTGTTCAGTGCAAGAATTTAATTATCTAGGAACTAGCAGTTTGGTTTCACAAGGAACAAGAAGGCAATTAATTAATGAGCTAGGACAATGGATATTAAATCTCGTTGTTTTAGTGCTGTTATGAATTAGGGTCAACAACATTATTTCAATCAATTTATGATGACCATTTCGAGATAACTCCTTACTGTGAATGAATAAATTTATGATGTGCCAGGCAGAGATTTCTAAAAAATCTTAATGGGATAATGATCGTTATGAATTTTCTTTTCTTTTTTTTTTTTTCAACTCCTTTGAATCTAATGTACCCCTTTGACTAAGTAATTAAATACACAAATAGGTTGAAAAAAGCAACATAATTCCACAAATTTTCATCAGAATTTTTGACTTTAATTCAATTTTCTCTATTCTGTTATATTTTTAAACACAATTCTGGTGTTTTAAGGTATAAAAATAATAATAATAAAATGATTATTTTTGATACACGTTGCATAATTTTATTTATTTATTTATTAAAAAAAAAATTTTTTTTAAGGAAAACTTTTTTTTTTTTTTGTTAATGCACAATTTAATATAAGTCCAGAGATGCCAACTTCTAATGACAAAAAAGCAGGAGATTTTTTAACAGTAATCAGGAATCTTTTTCCAACAAGAAAGTTTGTAAGAAAAATGAGTAAAATAATGCAAATTTAATTTTAAGTAAAGCTTTATAAGCTTAAGAGGTATTTACAAAGCATCAGTATTAAAATTAAATGAATAATATATGTTTCTTGCAGTAAAAGAAACTAAAAAAAAAAAAAAAAAAAAACTCAGACATACAGTTGTTTAAAATTTAAGTCAAAATAGACAGATTTGATCATTCTGCTCCTAATATAAAACAATAAGGATCTTAATTATCTTTGTAAAAGAAAAGGTAATAAAGAAATGAAAATGTCAGCTATATTCTAATGAAATTTGAATCCCTTAAGTTTTCAATAGTTATGGTATTTAAAAAAAAAAAAAAAAAATCTTTTGATAATAAGACATTTTCATAATGCAAAAATGAAAGTTAAAAATTTATTCTTAGCAAAAATTAGTTTCAAAGCATTGTATACTAATTCACATTCAAATTGAACTTGATAAATTGCAGGGCAATATAAATTTCAATTTTCTTTCAAATTTTTTTACCCAATCCCACAAATTTTAAGCATAAATTATGCTAAGAGGGATAGATAAAAATTACATCAGAAAAGCAGGAGAAATGAGTGGAAAATCAGGAGCATGGAAAAACAAGTAAAAAGCAGGAGACTTAGCATGTCTGTAAGTCGCATATTTCCCTTTCTTTAAACAACAGTAATAATTAATTATTTAAATGTCTTTTAAAGCAAAACACTTATAATTAATGCTCTTTTATTTTTTTTATTGATTCATTTGTTTTATATTATTGCCTTTTGGGGAAGATGCTCGAGGGTATAATGTAATAATTTTTTGGGCACCATAATATAAATAAAAATAAAATATCATTTTAAGTTTTTTTTTTTTTTTTTAACTCCATTTATTTATTATTATTATTATTATTATTTCATTTATTTGTTTATTTATTGTTTTATTTTATTTTATTTTATTTATTTATTTATTTTGTAAAATGACAATAAATAAATAAATAAATAAAATAACTTTGCATACTTCGCGGAGAATTTCTTAAAAAAAAGAAAGGAAGAAAGAAATGGGAAAAAATGCGATTTAGATACCAAGAAGCAGTGCAATCAATCCAACAAACAGCAAATGAGAAAAATAAAGGGAAAAAAATGTTGACTGAAAGGTCAGGACAACGCAAGACGTTACCCAGTGCTTTTGGGACGTGAATCTAAACTAAATGATAATTCCAGATTAAGCTGACAAATCCATTCAGCAGTGGAATCGCTTAGCATATTAACGAATCTTGTTTCTGTCTAATTGAAGACAAAGCCGTATTTAAGACCGCTCGTTAGTTTTTTTTTTTTTTCTTTGGCCAAAAGTTCGATGTATAAAAGAATGTTATGGAAGTGAAACACGCAGAACATATTTGGATTTTATTATCTTTTTACAATTACTTTAAAACAAATTAAAATGATCTGCTGTGACACTCAGGCTACTTTCTCTTATCCTACATTAGTATAGACATATTATTAGTAATAACTGTTAACGCATGAGATACTAGATCTGAACACTCCTAGTGTGTAACGCGCTAAGTTCAAACTCTTACGAATATATTAAGTAGCCTATCGATATTGAGCCATCTTCCCTATCTTTTAAAATAATATAGACGATGCTGTCGCCATTCTTGGCAAAATATCTAATGATATTTTGCCAATCCATAAAGTGAAGTGAAAACATTTTGATTTCAGAAGTCACTCAGAAGTTAATCGGTTCTTGCTAAAAGATGTAGCTGTTTTCGTATTAATTCCCAGTGGCCATGGTCCACAGACAGTGTCTGTATGGAGTTATAGTCGTCTTAAAAAAAGTCTTAAAAAAAAGTGACACAATTTGAAATGCATTTCCAGTCAATCCCAAAATATCACTAAGATATTGAAATTCTTCTGTGTAGCCTTGTAAACGAAAGATAAATACTTTTAATGCCATTTGAAACAAGCTTTTGTGCATATACAGAAGTGCCCGTCTCTTGAAAATTTCAAAGTCATAAAAAAAAAAGCATTTATGAACTCATTTGCTTAAACTTAACCAATTTGCTCCATGTTCCTCATCAATATTTTTAAAAAGTCCATTAATAAATTGATAAGGGGGGGGGGGAATCAGCCGGTCCCTTCCGAATTAGCCGGAAGGACTAGTTTTACTTTTGTACTTTGTGCGTGAATATGAATCTTTTGAAAAAAAAAAAAAAAAAAAAAAAATGAGGGGGGAGGTATAAATTATACTTTTCCGTATCATAAAGCAATGGTTAGTTTAATTCTGCATTAAATGTATATATTTTATTATTATTATTATTATTATTAACAGAGTATTAACACGCATTTTATATAACTATATAACAAAATTAAGGAAATTAAAGAATAAAATAAAAACCTATAATTTTTTAGTCTGAAAAACAGGCCGTACGATAATATAGTTTAAATAAATTTGAGCATTGGATTTGAAATTCGAATTTGTTCCACAGTTGAAACACAAGTGTTTTTTATGTCAAGGTAATTGAAAAGAAATTAAATCTAACTGCTCAAGGTTATCGTCATTCTACTGCTATTATAACAGCAGCATTCTACCTCAATTAAACTGAAAGGAAAGTTATTAAAACAATAATGAATAGAAACACGTTTAATTCGTGTTGAACAAAATAATAATTTGCAAGCTGGAAGAGATTTCTCAAAAATTAACTTCACCATTTTCAACAGAAAAAGAAAACGTAATCGGACTCCAAACTAAATTTGAAACGTGCAAATAAAATAAACGTGGAGGAATAATATTTTATTTATTTGATTTGATTTGATTTTTTAAGACAGAAAGAAATTCATTTAATTCAGATGAATGTTGCAGCTTGTGATAATGTTACAGCAACAATTTCGTAATTATTGTTTTAACTCTTCGTTGCAAGATTTTTTCCTATTATTACATGAAAAGAATAATTTAGTCACTTCACACAGTCCTAATCATATAGAAAATACTGATTTATTTTATTTTTCTATAATTACGGATTTTTATGATCTGTGCCGTATGTGTTGAATAAGGTTTAAACTAATGCAGTGAATATGTGTAATTAATGTTTTTTTTTCTTTTGCATTTTGATAATGGTTTTTGACAGAAAAAAAACGAAGCAAATTCTTCCTTTTTTCGTGGATATAGCACCGATCTTTTTTCTTTAAATAAAAATTTAACGAACTCCTGCCATTTAATGAATAAAAAATGTATATTTAAATGCTCTAGATATGGCGCAAAGGTTACATCAGCAACGTTTAAAATCCACTGGTAAATAGAAGGTTTTTTTTCATTGCTATGTGCTGGATATGGTACAGGATACAGTGAAGAGTTAATTTTATATGGAACGTAAAATGCTTAAAAAATCAATATCCCTCCTTTATTTATATATTGTGAGCATAAACGTAGTTATTCTATATAGAAGATTTAAAAAAAAAAAAAAAAGAGAGAGAGAGAGAGAGAGAAAGCAGGGGTCGATCCACGCAAAAATTGGGACCCTTTTGCTGCCCCTTCACAAAATTCAAATCTCTAAAATGGGCCCCTTCACAAAATTCAAGTTCAGAAAATGGGTCCCTTCACAAAATTCAGATTTATAAAAACCCTTTCACAAACTTTTGTTTTATAAAAATGATACTTTTGTAAAAAATTTTCCATATTTACAGTATTATTTTTAATGAGTGTCTATACTTGTTTAATAAAAGGCTATTAACTTGATATTAACCATTAGATAGAGTAATTGCTAAAATGAAAGGTTTCTAGCGACAATTCTTTTTTTCAAAAAAATATTTTGATTTTCACAAAAATAATTTTTTTTTCACAAAAATGGGCCCCAAAAATTAAAACCTTGATCAACCCTTGGAAAGAAAGAGAGAGAGCATGGTGTATACACATACACTATTATGCTTTTACAGTTATGCGCGGAACTACATTGTGAGTTCACTACGTCAAATCAGTCACCTCTTAAACGTAAATCGATTATTATTTTTTAAACAGATTTAAAATTCAGTATCTTGAAACCATTTTATATTTTCGTGAACTTTATTTTTGAAATAATGTATGTAAGAATGGGTGAATGGGTTTTACGTCGCACAAATGCTGGACTATGGCCAATTGGTGACAGTCTAAGACTCACCTCTATGATCAAATGTCCCCATTTTCTGGAGACAGTCTTTATTTTGAAGGCATTTTTCTGTTTTAAAAAATTGTAGAAAGTAAATTATTAATCAATAATATTGTATTTTTAGTCCTTATTTTTTTGGAATGAAAAAATACATCCGTAATTGGATAATTGTAGCAATTTTTCTCTATAAAGTCTGATCTAGTCAGCCTATTCTAAGGGGATTCCGGAGACACCCTATCACAATTTAAATTAATGGAGGAAATTTTAAATATTAACAGTACTGAAAATTTTTCTGACTGTGTTTCATCGTTTATAATTTATGAATTAAACTTTTTCTAGTACTTTTACACTATATATTTACTATAGGTGGAGTTTTCAGTATTTGTGGGAAAAAGCTGTGCTATGATTGGCTATATTCCATTGTTTGTGGGTTAAATTAAAACTCCTATAGGTTAAATGCAAGAAAATCGTCATCAAGACATCGAATGACGTCAGAGAGTCATGTTGTCCATTTATAACTAAACGGTTGAAATTGAGTGGATTTTACAGCGCACTAGAGCTGTGCAATGGGCAATTAGCGACGGCCTGGGATTTATCTAGGCTGTCCAGATCAGAGTACCTTTATAATAGAGAAGCGCTAAAAATTGCTACAATTATCCAATTACGGATGTATTTTTTTTTTTCATTCCTAATAAATAAGGACTAAAAATACAATATTATTGATTAATGATTTACTTTCTACAATTCTTTAAAACTTAGAAAAATGCCTTCAAAATAAAGGTTGTTCCCAGAAAATGGGGACATTTGGTCAGCTTAGATTTACCCCAAGGGATGGTCTCAAGACACATCACAATTTTGATCATCTGCAGAAGGTATGACAGAGGCCTCCACCACTTCGGTAGCCCTCGGACTTATTATTTTAGGAAACACGAACCCACCCATCATTAATGAATACGACGATCTTGAGTTGGCTTGAAATACAGAACCTACTACCCTACGAGCTCGACATCCTTAGCTTAGCGACCAAATTATCACGCGGTCCTTATACAGTCGGCAACAAAATTATTGAGCATACAGTCGGTAACAAAAGTGTCCGAACACTAGCAAAAATTCCTATGTAAAAAAGGTACACTTCGTACGGTTTTATTAAATAAATCCTTGTCGAATCCTGTTCTTAGTCAGTGTAAGAACATCATTCGGTAAGGATTTATTAAACAAAATCGTATGAAGTGCACTTTTTTTACATAGGAATTTTTGCTAGTGTTAGGACACTTTTGTTACCGACTGTACATTAGAGTGACCCTATTTTTTTCATTGAATTTGAGGACAAATATGGCAGTGTCCTCGAATTTCGAGGACAAAAAATAAATAAGTAAGTAATTTTTATGCATAAAGCACCTAAAAGAACTTATTTCAGCTTATTTATTATACATATAATAAATTATAATAAAACATTAATAACTTTATAACCGGTGCCCCCAAATTTGTTGTAATTTTTTGGATTGACGAAGGTAGTTTTCGAGGACTGTCCTCGAGATTCGCTTCGCGGACGTACAGTCGGTAACAAAAGTGTCCGAATACTAGCAAAAATTCCTATGTAAAAAAAGTACACTTAATACAGTTTTGTTAAATAAATCCTTGTCGAATCCTGTTTTTAGACTGACAAAGAAAGAACTGAATTCGACAAGGATTTATTTAACAAAACTGTATTAAGTGTACTTTTTTTATATAGGAATTTTTGCTAGTATTCGGACACTTTTGTTACCGACTGTATGGTAAGCCTAGCATACATCGACATTTTTTTATACTTTTTTTTTCTTAGTTTGATCGCTAATTTTTATCATCAATTTACTTTTTTTATAAACAGCATAAGACTAGGATCATGACTCGACAAATATTTACTTAGCAAAACAGTATTAGGTGCACATCTTTTAAACAGGAATTATTGCAAGTACTTCAATAATTTTGCTGCCGACTGCACTAGCAAAAATTCCTATGTAAAAAAAGTACACTAACTTGTTTTGTTAAATAAATCCTTGTCGAATCCTGTTCTTAGTCAGTCTAAGAACAGGATTCGACAAGGATTTATTTAACAAAACAGTATTAAGTTTACATTTTTTATATAGGAATTTTTGCTAGTGCTCGGATACTTTTGCTGTGGGTTTTATATCGCAGTAGGACTTAACTTAGCAATTGGCAGTTGGCAATGGTCTAGGGCTCAACCCTGAATACTACATTTCAGTTTCAAGTTCAAGGCATTCTATAAATATTTACGAATATAATATAGCAGCGCGAACGAACAGATGAAACGAATTTATAAACACATATCAACCTTGTTGGAAAGTTTAAAATGGACATCATAAAAATGGATAAGCAGAGAAGTGGGCAAGGGATAAAAACCTTTTACTAACTCGATTCTATATCGTGTTAAATATAAATAGACAGGATATCTTTCTAAATTAGCAAATGTGTCAGTGCCTCCGTGATCTCATTTTTAAAAAAATCCGTTGAACGCCCTATACATCTATTAAATAAAATGTTTTCATTTTGTTTTGTCGTGTTGTGTAATCTCCATAGGGAGGTTAATAAAACTGATACTCGCTTGGCCTTGAATGCTAATATTTGAATTGCAGTTTAAATTCACTTTAACAAAGATCGTCTTTATCATTAAATTATCATTTTTCATTGAGGAGAGAGAAAAATAAGATGCATAAATCAAACAAGTAAAAATCCTAATTTAGGAAAGAGAATTATTAAAACGGGTTATTATTTATTAACTGCGTATCAGTCAGTGATAAGTGAGAATGTACTAGTTATAATTTGTTGTGTTATAAACTTGACTGTTCCCTTTTGAATGCTTTTTTTTTTTTTTTTTTTTTTTCTGATGGAAGGTAATAATAAATATTAAAAATAGCATACAGTATTTATTTATTTTTATTTATTATTATTATTTTTTTTTAATTTTTTATTAAAAAAAAAAAAAAAAAAAAAAAGTAATAGAATAGAGTATTAAGATTTACATTAACTTGAACTTGAAACAATATTTAAATCGATTGTTTTCTGTATACATGTGAATAATAATATTTTTGCGATAACAAGGCCACTACATGGTTCAGAATGAAAAGCAAAATTAGAATCCCTTAAGAAAAAAAAGAAGAGAACATTATAATTAAATATTTTTTGTTTATTTGTTTGTTTATATCTAACAAAATGTCACATTTTTTTTCCCTTTTATATTTATTATTATTGTTATTCGGGGGGGGGGGGGATCTCTGCACTGCTGTCTCCCTCCAATTCTCAGAAGCAAAGTAACAGTAACATTTGTGATAAACTGTTTTTATAAACATTTGTAGTATTGTAGTTAAAAGCCTAATTGTTTTTATTGTCAAAATAGGAAGTAAATAATAGAAAATCATAATTAAAAATAAGAGTAAGGGAGGAAAAAGAAAGCACTAACAAATAATTTTATTCATCTTCCATGAAATGAATATACTATCACAATAATAAATTCCTGCTGTACAGTTTCTTTTCCTATACCTATGTCTAATGAGCGCTGGCTCACAATCTGGAAAATTAGTGATCCTCATTAATCAAGTTTGTGAGAGAAAGGTATGGATAATAAACTCACAATTGTAAAATTAGAAAGGGTTTATTCACTTTATAAGAATCTTTATTTAATATTCACATACACAGCACAAAAGAAGAAGAAGAAGAAGAAGAAGAAGTGAGAGAAGGAGACACAGTTACAAATAAGATGATCTTTTGATAATTTTGCCGCTCCCAAAATGCGCTAACGGTTCTAGTATCACCTAGCTGCAAGCACTTTCATAATGAAAATTTATGTCTAACAATGTCCGTTGTTTTACATTAAAAAGAAAAAAAAAAAAAAAAAAAACTTGGCAAATAAATATTTGTTCCTTCTTCTTCTTTTTCTTTCTTTCTTTTCTTTTTTTACTTCTTTTTTTCGGATTAAAGAAACAAGAGTTTTAAAATCTCCTTAATCCTTCATTGGAAATGTACTTCCGGCACTGATAAGGAGAATAAAAAAAAGAAGAAAGAGCTGAAAATTAAAGAATCTATTATTATTCATTAACATCATTAAATTTTCTTGTCGGGATCAAATACACGTCTTTCTTAAGAACTGCGCCACACTGGAAAAGAAAGTCTACACCTCTCAGCGAAGCGCACATCATTAAACAACAACGAAGCGAAATTGATCTGAAACAGCTCAACATCTAGCCGTGCAACAAAATTACCATTTTGCCTCTTAATGAAGCCCTTGTCCACTCTAGAACTGGTCTCACTGCATTGTTCGGTTCCGTTTCTTGGCAGATAGATCTCATGATAGTAGACCATCCAATCCTGCAGCAGCGAGGGACGGTGACCTTTATGTGTCGGCCACCAGAGGGCAACGAGCCGAAGTTGGAGTTGTTTGTTGTTAATTTCGCCAGGTATCTTCAGGTGGACAAAGGATGTTCTTTGACGGGCATGTTGTTTTCCGCGAAGTGTACAGGTAGAAAAATAAAGAACTTAGTGTTCGAATCGATTCGAAGTCTTTTATCAATGTAAACACTTTGTTGAATTCTGGTAATAAAGATTATGCACTAAATATTCCAATATTAAACATGTTAGGCATTTAAAGGTTTAATGTAAAGTTTTCTCCTTTCGTTAAATTTCTGTATTTTACCATTCAAATTTGACTGTTCTATAAAATATTAAATGTAGGCCATTATTTAACTTATACGATACGTTGACAACCTAAAAGACTTGCTAATTAAACCAAGTGTAACAGTTACAATGCAGTGTACTTTTCTCGAGGTAAAGGTTGAGTGGTTTTAATGTCAAAAATGGAGTTACTCAGTGAGTAATTGGTAGGCTGACCAGATCAGAGTTACCTTTATAATAGAGAAGCGTTAAAAATTGTTAGGAATATTCAATTACGGATGTATTTTTTAATTAATAATTAATTAATAATTTACTTTCTACATTTTTTTAAAACTTAGAGAAAAATGCCTTCGAAATAAAGGCTGTCCCTAGAAAATGGGGACATTTGGTCAACTTAGTAATTGGCGATGGTCTTGTATTCACAGGGGTGATCCGTAGACATGGCATCAGACCACAATTTAATCTTACTTGTATAAGCTGACCAAATGTCCCCATTTTCTGGGGACAGCCTTTATTTTGTAGGTATTTTTCTAAGTTGTGCGAACAGATACCAGAAAGGTTCTGAAATTAGTTTTCATAGGTAAATTATTTAAATAATTTTTCTAACTTAATAAAGTAAGTACAGTCGGTAACAAAAGTCTCCGAACACTAGCAAAAATTCCCATGTAAAAAAAGTACACTTCATACAGTTTTGTTAAATAAATCCTCGTCGAATCCTGTTCTTAGTCAGTCTAAAAGCAGGATTCAACAAGGATTTATTTAACAAAACTGTAAGTGTACTTTTTTTATATAGGAATTTTTGCTAATGTTCGGAGACTTTTGTTACCGACTGTAGGAACTTCATATGGAGACAAGAAAACTTTGCAGAAATACATGTTTAATGCTCAAAAAATGAAAATGAATTTTGATGGTTTTCAAGAAAGAAATCCTTGCAACAAACTACTACTAATAATAAATAAATAAATACAACTTTATATCCCATTATTGAAGTTTTTTTTATCATTATTTTATAAATAAAATAGCAGTACAACCCTATTTTAAAATGGAAGATAGTTGATTTACTTTTAAGTAGGGAGAAAAAAAAAAAAAAAAACTATGTTTTTTTATAAAATAAAAAAATAGGCACTTTTGAAACAGTTTTCTTGACAATAATGTGATTGTTAAGTGGTTAAGAAAACCTTAAAATTAGCAGGTAAATAATCACAGAAAACATCAGTAAGATTTATTAGGAGAAATAAATCTGATACACGACTTTACAGAAATTTTCTCATACTAAGACGAAACTGTCTTCAGAAAAATGCATGGAGATATTGATGGTGAATGATGAAGAATAAAAATTATGTAAGCAACCACTGTAAACTGCAAAAATATACAGCAGTTGTTTCGGGTTTAAATACTAAAGCATGAGCCTTCGACAGACAATAAAATGACACACAAGAGTGCAGCTATGGCGGCAGGATGAAAGAGCCAAATGTTTTGCCCGAAAACTTCTCGGTGGGAAAATGCAGTAACAGAAATGTATGCCAAATTAATTAGGATATCAAACTAAATAAATGTGATTCATTTTTATTGCATAACCCAATAAAATAAACAGCCGAAAGCATTTAATATTGAAAAACTTTGACATTTGTCAAAACGTGAATAACAATTTCCGGAAGTTAGTTACGCCCCACCCTCGTTATCAAAAATTGAAGAAAGAATGGAATGAACATTGAGACACGCGAGTCGGGCAACAAACGGCTAAAACAACACTCCAAAACAAACGAACAAAAAAGCATTTTAGAAAAGTAACTGCCCAACGGCGCGCAAGATTTGTCCTCAATTTGAGGTAGGTTTAGTACATGACCTAAAAAGGCTAATAATACAAAATAATAAAGAGGCACACGGAAAAAAAATGAAATGACGTCTCTTTAAAAAAAAAAAAAAAAAGCATAAGTGCTTTAATGTAAGATAAGAAAAACTGTCAAAATGTGCGTTGTAGAATGTTTGTTATTTATGAATCAGTTTTAATGAAGAATTTCCCCTCATTACCACATCGAGAATTGAAAAGATTTGCCGTTCAATTAACCCTTTAACGTTCACTACTTAATTTATTTTAAAAATTACTAAACTAATTTTAAAAATGGCTTTTAGACGCATAGCTAATCGTAAATATTTAAAAAATAAAAAATTAGCATAGTTCCTTTTCGATAAATTTTTGTTTGAAACATCTATAAGTTAACGATATTAAATTCAAATAATATTTAATTTAATAAATAAAACACTTTGTAAATAAACATGATCGACTAGAAAAACTCGTAAAAGTTGTTTCAGGTGAAAATAATAGTCCAGCTCTTCACTAAATGAAAAAAACTAGACATGAGTGCATCATCAAACCAGCAATTTGCACTCGCACACACTAAGAAAAGTCAAGTGACTTATGCATTTAGCTTCCTTTGAAGCATCATATGTTAAATTTTGGAATAGTGCTACTATCTACCGAACAGAAAAGGAACAAAAGTTTAAAACCTGATTAAAATAAGGGGTTAGGTTAATGTTAAAAAACTGCCGCATAAAAAATTGTTAAATTATGTCAAATGTTTGGTTTCGCTGCGAAACCAATGAACGTTAAAGGGTTAAAGAAGAAATAATATCACATCCAGTCTCTTTTTAATTTCCCACGATATATAGAAAAATTCGGTGGTCCAGAAAAAAAAAATAAATAAAACAAATAAATAAAAATCCTTTTTTTAACATAATTTTAATTTCCATCGAAATCCAATGGTGATCATTTTTTCTTTCTGTTATTTTACGCAGTCATTAATTATAACTGAAAATTTGTATTACATTTGGATGTATGTATATATAAATCAAATTATAAAAATGAAAGGGAAAAGAGAAGAGAAAAAACACAGTGATAATATTTGTTTCATTTAATCAGCGGGAGCGGGGGAGAATACATTTCGGTGTAAGAAAAATAATTTATAATTTCTTACAGTTTATTTCGCCATTAAGGGTGTTATATAATAAATAGATTTAACTTTTTAAATAGTAGATCCTTAAATTTCGCAAGTAAAAAAAAAAAAAAAAACACTGTAAATTAAATTTACACTTTTTTTTTTTTTTTTTTTGGATGGGGAAGGGTGTGTGTGAGAGGGAATGCTAATCAAATAAAAACTACTAAAAAATAAACAAATAAATATGATTAAAAAAAAAAAAAAAAAAGGTGTCAATTTATGAATTTCTTTTATTCTATCATGCATGCAATTCTATGCATTTTAATTACAGTATTTTGTAAAAATCCAAACATAATGTTCAATCACAATTTTTAATTAAACATACTGAATTATAATTATTAATTAATTAGACGATTTCAAAAGAATCAAACACACTTTCTGACCAGCATTAAAATCTGCAAACTTATATCGCTCTTTCTCTTTGGGAAAAAAAAAAAAAAATCTTTACTATTACTAGTTATTAAATTGTAAAGAAAAAAAAAAAAATTATGTACGCCATAAGTCTGCGTTTTGATCTGTTTTAAAATCCATTTCCTATCATAGCTTGTTATGCTAACATCGTCTAACTTATTATCTAATAAATAGAATTACTTTCTGTAAAATGTAACGTTAAAAGACTTATTTTAATTATTAAAAAAAAAAAAAAAAAAAAAGTTAACTGACATAAAAAGTAATTTTATATTACTATATTATATTACATTTTTTTCTGAAACCTTTTTTTTTTTTTTTTTCTTTGAACCCCTTTGAAAAATGTTTAAAAAATTCGTGGCCTTACTTTAACATAAATAATGGTGATAATAATCCTCATTGTTAGATTTCAAAAAAAAGAAGAAAAAAAAAAAAAAAGGATAAAATATAGCTTTCTTCAAGAAGCAAAACCTTCAAATGTTTTATGTTTCCACAAAGCGACAGAAATTAACGAATTAGTAGAATTTCAGCATTAAAAATACAATAGTAAAGTCCATTTTAATAAATTTAATTTTTCTTTTCTTCAAATTTTTTTTTTTTTTTTTTTTTTTTTTTACGTTTTTCAGAACGCCTTGGAAAAGCTTAACCTCTTGATGCATTGCGAAATAAATTAATGAATTAAATAATAGTAATCATTTTATTATTATTATTATCAATTAAAAAAATAAATATATATGTGTGAGTGCTTTATTAATGATTTTTTGAGAAAATGTTTTCCAAAACACTTTACCTTATATTGTTGTCTTCAAATATTCACAAAATGCAGAAAACACACAAAGAAATTAACGTACCTACAAAGGAAAAACAAGTAGTTAGTAATATGACAGCAAAATTAACGAATGTATTTTATAAACACAATGCTAACAATAACAAATGCATTTCAGAATAACACGTATTACAACCATATATGTAATATTTTTTTATTAAACCAAATATTTCTTATTTATTCATTTTTAATAATTATATTATTATTTAATATATATATATATATATATATATATATATATTTAATTTATTATTGTTATTATTATTATTATTATTATTATTATTAACTCCTTTTTTATGCCTCCCATATTAAAAATAATGAAACAGTAATAACTAAATAACAGAGTGTAAATGTATTAAAATGCACAATGAAATAATAATTTATATATAAAAAAGTTAATTTTGTTAAAAGCCTAATCATGATTTATGTTTTGCGTTTAATAAGATCAGTAACAAGTTAATCAAAATTAACTAATCATAATTTATAAAAAAAAAAAAAAATTAATTTTATAACCGCCACACACACACACACACAGTGGTCGATCCAGGTTTTAATTTTTGTGTCCCTTTTTTGTAAAAAAACAAAATATTTTTGTGAAAAAGTAAAATATTGTGTAAATTTTTTTGTTTTTACAATCAATTTATGTAATGTTCAATATCAAGTTAATAGTTTCGTTGAGCCAAATTGAGGCATTAATTAAAAATAATACTGAAAACATTTAATAAAAGGATCATTTTTATAAAAAAAAATCTTGTGAATGGACTCATTTTATGAATTTGAATTTTGTGAAGGGTCCCTTTTCATGGACTTGAATTTTGTGAAGGGTCTCTTTTTATGAATTTAAATTTTGTGAAGGGTCCCTTTTTATGAATTTAAATTTTGTGAAGGGTCCCTTTCTATGAATTTGAATTTTGTGAAGGGTCCCTTTTTATGAATTTGAATTTTGTGAAGGGTCCCTTTTTACTATGGGGAATTTTGTGAAGGGGCCGCAAAAGGGACCCAAATTTTGCCTGGATCGACCCCTGTACACACATACAGTACCCGCCGCTTATTAAAATCACATTCGTCCTGAGCCAATGTGATTTTATTAAGCGGCTGATTTTTATATCCGGAGAACGTTCCAGCACATAAAAAGAAAGTATTACTTTCCAGAATTTGGAAAGAAATTTCAAAAGTTTACGAATAATAAAATTATTAAACAATATTAATTAATTTTTGAAAGACAATTGATTAATTGTTCCTTCAATATAATAAATTTGTCACCTCCGAGTTCCGATGGGGCTTTTCTTTAAGGAAAATCACGATTACTTTGCCGAAAGTTACGCTTTTCTTTTAAATTTAAAATCCTTACGTTTAAACTTCTTGCTTCTTAGTTATTTTAAAGTAAGGATTAGAAATTGTCTTTTAATAATTTAAAAAAAAAAAAAAAAAAAAAAAAAAAACACTTGCGAATCAAATCAAATTTAACTCATCACCACGCTTTCACGAATACGTTCGTTGAAATTGTTACTGAAACAACTATTTAATACGTAACTATGCTGAAGTGTAAAATTTTCAACAAAGAGCAATATCGTGGGACTACTGTGTTTTATTTTCATTACAAAAAAAAAAAAAAAAAAAAAAAAAAAGAAAGAAAGAAAGAAAGAAAAAATTTAGCGTACATAAATGACATTTTTGAAGAAATATTTTTGAGTTTAAAAACCGGCGATGTTGATTTTATTAAGCGGCGATTTTAAAATTGTTTGTATTGATTTGATTCCGGGTCTAGCAATTTGATCCTATTAAACGGCTGATTTTATTAACCAGTAAATGTATTAAGCAAACGGTTACTGTATATCCTAAACTGCTTTTAAAACCTTTAGTTATTCATCAAATAAATCATTTTTATTTCTTTTTGAATAATAACACGAAAGAAATATTCAAAACATTCTATCTCATAAAGAAAATCCATTCATTTTAATGATCGTTAAGCATTTTGTAATTTTTATGCTTATTTATTTATTAAAAGTATTTCCATTATTTATTTCATTCCCATTGTGTTTGTAACAAAACGAAATTTTATACTAAAATGGGAAATCTAAATACATCAAAAAAGTGACCGCTTGCGCGCAGAATTTTCCTGTTTAGTTCAAGGCGAAAGGATTATTGTGTTCAGGAATTTTTGTTATTTTGTTACAGATACACACACACACGCACAAAAAAAAAAAAAAGGTCAAGTTGTTTGTTGTAAAAGCCAAATTTTCGCTTGACAGCGTTTTGTCGTTTGTATAATTTAAACGGCTTTTTCATCCCGACTAATTGTAAAGTATTGTCTTTTTTTTTTTTTGTCATCTTATTTACTTTACGTCGCATTTTAATTTTCAACTTTACTCTCTTTTTTTTTTTTTAATCGAAAGAATTGTCAGTTTTATTTTATTATGCAAACATAAGTTGATTAATGTTTATCGTAGATTTTATTCAAGTATATTGTTAAAAATTTGTGTGTTACATTGTTCTAAAATTTGGTACTACACTGGAAGCAACAAGAGGTGAGACCTGTCAACCCAAAAACTTGGTGGACAGCATTGGTGTGTGTCTGTATATATATATATATATATATAATTTTTGAAAACTAAAATTATTATTATTATTATTATTATTTTATTTATTTATTTATTTATTTATTTATTATTATTATTATTATTTTTTGTGTGTGTGTGTCAATGCAAATTTCTTATAATGAATGATTAAATACATGATTAAATAATTATGTCAATATAATATATAAAATAAAAAAGTTGAGAAATTATGACTATACAATATATAAATAAGTATAATAATAAAAATCAATAATTTATCTGATATTTTCCTTATTGCCAATAATCAGTGCAACATTTGTTTCTCTATCTACTATAACCGGTATTTTGACTGCAAAGAGTCAGAACGAATTTATTAATTTCTGATGTGTTAATAAAATATGTGAAATTATAAATTTCATAAATTCTATCACAGATTGCAAAACATTACATAGTGGGCCGCAGGGCACCCCTATACATACAATATACAAATACTCTGCTATTACCAAAAATATTACAAATATATTTGCTTTATATATATATATATATATAATATACTTTTAATTATATATCAATAAAAAATTACCAAAAAAATTACAAATATATTTGCATTTTTTTAATAAATAATATACTTTTAATTATATATTATGCTAATTTAATTATATATTAATAAAAAATATGATATGCTTTTGAAATAATATTCTTCCAATATTGGAATATATTGAAATGGCATATAAATTAGTATTTTTGTACAAGTAGTATTTGTAATTGTGTAAAGATATGTTTATATCATTTCTGATGGTTATTTCGCCAAAAATTTCTTTCGTTTATCATATTTATTTTAAATTCCAGAGAACATAAAATGCTAAACTAAGTTTGACAATTTCTCATAAGTTATGGCTATTAAGGAGCAATATATTTTCCCTAAAATTGTAAATACATACATTTGATTATTATTCTTTAACTTATCAAAACGATGGGTTTGGATTTTTAAACTAAACTTATCCATATTATGCTTAATAAACTCATAGTATATTTTCTAATTACTATTTATATTATTAATAATAATAAACATGAATGCATATTTGAATTATTCAATTGAATTATTTGCTTGTTAAAGTTATATGTAGATTTCAAAGAATGATTATTTCACACATTCTAGCATTTTGAAAAAAAAAAAAAAAAGTTTATACTATTTTTTTTTTTTTTAATAACGAGGTTTATTAAGTTATTCCTTAATGAAAACTATGTTAATACCTTTGTTTTCATAAAATGAATACATATGAATATTATTAGACTATTAAAAAAAAGAAAAAGTAATATTCAAGAAATTTATTAGCTGATTTCTTTTGTCTTTAACGTATCATATTCTAATGCAAAAACTAAAATAAACGCTTACAAGTAAATACATACATGATGAGAGGTGCCATATTTATTAAGATATTTTTTAAGGAAAACTATAGCCTCCTAAGCTAGATGCCTGTTGCGTGGCTCGGAAACTTGGCAACAATTCAAGCGGTAGCCAGCGCCAGGGGTGCAAAAAATGTTCAAACCTCGGAAATTTCTCCCAAACACAGTATAAATTTCCCTCAATAATGCAAAAATCTACTTTATTTTTCAAAGTCATTTGTTCTATGTAATAAATCTTTAAGAGAATAAGTATACTCGCTGTTAGTGTATAAGCACTTCAAAGTAGCAAATTGTTATTTTTGATTTACATTTTTATTTTCTCTTTTAAAAATATTCAAAATTTCCCCAGTCAGTTTAAATTTCCCCCGAACCTCGTTCGGGCGTTCGGACATATTCTGCACCCCTGGCCAGCGCCACCTGGTACAGATTGCGCGACATTTTTATTCAACAACCACCAAAAATTGTTAAAAGTGGGATTTGATATACATAACAGGCGAATAGAATCGAAGAAACGTCGATTATATAGATCATATATGACTTCTTAAAATTATTGGTGACAGTTGAATAAAAAAGTCGCGCAGTCTGTACCAGGTGGCGCTGTCTACCGCTTAAATTTAGGGACCCTCGATAGAGAGAGATTGGACATTGGCGCGCCGGCTTTTTGACGAAATTCTCCATTTTAGTGCCAGTTGCTCCATTGCTTATCATTACGCTGAGAAGAAATTTTGATTATTTTACGTCATAATCGAAAAAGAACATATTTATCACATTTTTACATAGTTGGGAGATAAATTGCTTTAATTTTGGAATACTTTTAAAAGATAAAAATGCATAATTATTTATTTTATATCATGCTTTAAATACTTTGAATTCTCTTATTGCATGCTGTTTTACGTATTTCCTAACATATGAGATAATTAGATTATTTATTTGCTAGCTATTAGTTTTTAAGTTCTGTTGTGCAATATATTTAACATGTTAGATCTCAGTGTATTTTTCTGATATATTTTAAAATACAAATTTAAAATAACTATATAAAAATATATTTTTTGTTTTTTTGCTAATACGCAAAATGTATTAGATTTCTTAAAATAAATTATCAAAAATAAAGAAAATAAGGTGTATATTATTTGCTAACATATGAAATATATATATATATATATTTTAAATAATAATTGCCATAATAAATTTTATAAATAATATTTAAATAAATAATTATTTTTATTTACATAATATTTTAAAAAACTAAAAAAAAAAAAAAAAAAAAAAAATCAATGAAATAAGCAAATGTAAATAAAATAAATAAAAACATTTTTTAATTTCTAAAGATATTAGTTAAGATTTGTACAAACTAGTATTAATAAAATTTTTATTTTTAATATTTAACTAAGTCATTATTATCAATAATGCGTAATTGAAATAGATAAAATATGTATTTTTAGCTTGTAAAAATATCACATAAATATTTTTATAAAATAATAAAAAATTATTTCTGTTCTTCTGCCGTAGTTTTACATTTGTTCATGAATTACTTGACAAAAACTAAGATTACCATACTTTTGTTAAAAATTTTCTAACTTTTTATATATAGAATGTATGTCCTCAGAAAAAATAAAATAGAATTGCTTTCACAATCAACTTATTTTGCTTAATATAGAAATATACAACAAAAAATTCCTCTGTTTTCCGATCGGAATTGAAAAGGTAACAATGTCGAAGGTTAAAACAAAATTAGTTTTTCTTCAAATTCTTTTTCTCTAAGACGAAAAAAATTACATATTTATATTCTGCATTACTTTCTGCACAAATTTAGCACAATTTCCTTTCATTTATGTTGTATAGTAAAGCGTCAATCGCGAAGAAAAAAGCATTACGTTCTACGTGGATTGCTCCGAATTGGCACTAAGATGGCCGACTTTCGGTCAATGTCCAGTCTCTCTCTATATAGGGTCCCTACTTGAACTGTTGCCAAGTTTCTGAGCCACGCGACAGGCATCTAGTTTAGGAGGCTATGGGAAAACTATGTTAATACTTTTTTTTTTTTTTCATAAAATGAATACATATGAACATTATTAGACTATTAAGAAAAAATAAATAAAAATAAAACTATGTAATATTCAAGGAAATTATTAGCTGACTTCTTTTGTTTTTAACGTATCATATTATAACGCAAAAACTAAAATAAATGTTTACGAGTAAATATATACATGATGAGAGGTGTCATATTTTGTTATTAAAAATTGAACAAAATGTAATAATGAATAGAAATTCATTCATTTTCAGTTAGGGTTAAAAACGGAAAAAAAAAAAAAAAAAGCAATAAATTTGGAGTACTTAGATATTATTTCGACAAATATACTAGCGACGATTTTGATGAATTTGAGCTGAAATTAATTTTCCTAAGTAATGAAATTTAAATTAAATTCCATGACTCGAGCAGTTAAACTTTAAATAATCGTTTTTTCGTTACTGCTTATTTATCAGATTTGGCCACTCTTTTGGATTTGGCGAATATGGAAAATTTAAAAATAGGTTCGTTTGGAAATATCGATCGCTAGGCAAATAAAGACCGACTAGTTATGAAATAATAAATTGCAATTATTAGCTTTTTAAAAAAAAAAAAAAAAAAAAAAAAAAAAAAAAACTTTGAAATTATTAATTTTACATAAAACTGCATTCGTATAGAGTTGAATTTGCAAGAATCACAGTAATCTATTAAAAATTCGATTACAACTATTCTCAATCATACGTCGTTTTACGCCTGATCTTTAAACGACTCATAAATGTTGTTTTACTAAGCTTTTGTTTTAATGGTAATATTAGTTTTTTTTTTTTTTTTTTTCCCCTTATTAACCGTCTTTTTTTCTTACTTAAATTTTTTTTAAGTTTTCTCGCCATTTTAAGAAATTCTCACAAGTATTTCTTTTAATAAATTGGAAATGAAAATTATTTTCTTTTTTAATTTTTCTTATATATTTTTATGTTAGCTCTATATAGTCAGAAAAGTATATATATATATATATATATATATATATATATATATATATATATATATACATATTTCACTTGCGTAGATAATTTATAATAATTTATTGTTTTGTAATTTTCATTATTAACATTACTTTTACGTAATAAACGAGAAAATATTTGATCCAACTTCTTAGTAAAATTCAAGAATAAATAAAATACTAATAAACAAGAATAAATTATTCAAGCATAATCTTTTTGATGTATTTCGTGGATTTAATGAAGTATTTTTGTTTATTTTAAAAGAATATTATCATTTTAAGTTTTCCCAGATTTGATTTAAGTTGAAAGTTTTTATTTCTTTTGACCTCGAAATGAATATTTATTTTCTTTTTTAATATTTTGTTTATTTATTAAATTTCTGATATATTACTATGCTAGCTGGATATAATGATTAAAAGCATTTTTCTTCACATACCTAAAGAAATAATTTACTGTTTTATAATGATTAGTATTATTATTACATTTATGTAACAATCGATAGCTAAACAACATTTTTGACACTACTCCTTAATGAGATTCAAGATAACACTTATAAACAAGAATAAATTATGAAAGCGAAAATTGATTAATGTTTTTCGTAGATTTATTCAAACATTTTCTTTTGTTTGAATGGCAACATTATTATTATTATTATTAATTTCGTATTTCCCCTTTATTAATCATCTTTCTTTTTGTCTTACTTCATTTTTCTTTAATCGTTTTCTTTTCTATTTTTCCTTAAGTTTTCTCTGATATTACTTACTTTTTTTCTTTTTAAAAATCTTTTAATAGTTTTGAAATGGAAATTTATTTTCCTTTTTAATTTATTTATTCGGATATATTATTATGCTAGTTTGATGTAACAATGAAAGCATTCTTTATCACAGACGTAAATAATTTATAATAAATTATTGTTTTGTAGAGATTATTTTTATCATTACTTTCATGTAATAAATCTATTCATTAGTGTGATTCAGTAATAAATAAAATGTGATTTTCTTATAAAGAAATTGTGTAATATATTAATCATCTCTCTGGTGTACGATACTGCTTTTTATTTATTTATTTTTTATTAGTTTTTTAATTAAACATTTATATTTTATGTTTTTTTTTATTATTATTCATTTTTTTAGTGCTTTATTTATTTATTTATTTTTAAGAAAATGCATTTTATTTCTTTATCTTTTTTCCCCCTACTTAGTATTTCGTTCAAATTATTTAATAAGTACAGTGTTTTGATAAAAGGTTAATTGGGTGAGTTAAGGTTTGTGTGTTGGTTACGGTAGGGTCTTAGGCCTCAGTCGAATGCCCATCGTAGGAGTCTTCCTAAACGGTCTTAACCCATATTTACGCGAGTTTCTTAAAGAAAAGGTTTTCCTTTCGTTTCGTAACAAAAGTATTTTCTACAACAAAATACTTAGTCCTCTTTCAATTTATTTACGAAAAATGCTTTTAAATGCACATTAAACTGTCTCGTCTCTCTCTTCATTTCTTGTATAAAAACAATTATTATTATTAACATTTTATGATTAAAAAAAAAAATTATTTTCGGCAAAATTATAGGGTCGCCAAAAGAGCGTACAATTAATATCTTCTTTGGTTTGAATGGTAACATTATTAATACTATTATTATTATTATTAATTTCGTATTTTCCCTTTATTAATCATCTTTCTTTTGCCTTACTTCATTTTTCTTTGTTTTTTAAGTTTTCACGCGAGTTTCTTAAAGAAAAGGTTTTTCGTTCGTTCTGTAACAAAAGTATTTCATACAACGAAACATATAGTCCTCTTTTAATTTATTTACGAAAAATGCTTTTATAAGTGCACCTTTCACAGTCTCATCTCCCTCTTCTCTTCTTGTAAAAAAACAATTATTATTATTTTATATGTTATTTACAAATTATTTATTTTGCTTATAAATTTTTACTTTGTAGTTTGAAAAAAAAAAAAAAATGGTAACAGACTATTTTTTCCCCTTTAATCACTTTAACCCTTCTTAGCCGGCAAAATTTTAGGGTCGCCAAAAGGGTGTACAATTAAACATTAAATCCAGCAATTAATAATAAAAATAAATAAATAATAATAATAAAAAAAAAAACTACATGATTAGAGGGGGAAGAGGGGGATCATGTTTTTGTAAGCTAGACAAGGAAATTTACTTTCACTCTTTTTTTTTTTTTTTAGTTATTGTTATTTCACAATACACAGCCTATACTGTTATAAAATAATTAATGTAATTGTGAAATACCATTATTAAATTTAATGATTGGAGATTTGGGTCATGAGATGGTGGAGGGAGAGGGCACATTATGGAGAAAGTGGTTAGTGAGGGCATAACTAAATCCAATTCCTGATAACAATCGAGCTGTGATGATGATGATGGGGATAAAAGCCAGGCGGGAAGCATTAGGGTCTTTCCTAGGGCGGACAAACACCTAGAAATGACTCAGAGTCCAATTTAATCATTAAACGAAATTGAAACATACTGACTTTTCATCACAATACAATGTTACTATAATCACCATTTTTTATATTATAGTGATTATAAGTTACTTTTTTTGTTAGCTTTTTAGAAAATGTGCCAGAATCACGATACAAACTTTATCAATTTCGAAATATCTTTTTTAATTTTATTTAAAATTAGCACAATGATATTTGTTTTATAATTTTATATTAATGAAACTATATTGCCTTGAACTATTAAACATGCTTTTCACCTTAATAAACAAATGAAATTTAATTTTTAAAAATGAGAAAGTTTTAAAGTTGCCATGCTTTGTATTTTCGTATTACTATTCATATTCTTGCATCATAATTTAGTAAAGATTTGTCTTAATTACCATTCCTACTCATGAGAATTTTTATTAAAAATTTTAATGTGATCCGAAATCTTGCACTCTGCTGATAGAAATGCAAGTTTCCTGGTGAGTGAACATTTCTATTTTTCAGCATTTAAAATTCCAATTTTCAATTCATGATTTCTCTTTTTTTTTTTTTTTTTTTTTGTTCCTTTTATCGGATCTTTTTGGTAATTTTATCCTTTTCTCTTTTCCATAAAATGTTGACTGTTTCTATTAATTTAATGGTTTTTGCAAACTATTATCTCATCGTTAGGCTTATGTGTTATGTTTGTGTCATTTCTCTTCTGCGTAAGTACTTTAAATTGTTTTTACTAATCACTAGTACTCAAATTTAATTATCACCGTGACAGTAATTTTATTCGAAATAAATCTCATTTAAAATTTAATTATATGTTGGTATTTTAATCTATCTTTTGTTTGCTGAGTGTTACAAAGATATTAAATTACTCAAATTATATATATATATATATACATATTCTGTTTTTTTTTTTTTTTTTTTTTTTTTTTACACATGCTTTTCACCACAAAAAAATAAAATTAAAAGAAAAAAGAGAGAGAAAGAGTTAACGTAGTTATTACTCTACATTTTTGTATTGCTATTTCATAATTCTACGGAATGAGGAAGAGGTTTCTCAGCCAATTCAATCTGCTAAACAAACTTGCAATCCATTTTGGTTATCAGTAGAGGATGATCTTTCATTACGCATCTAAACGATTCCTTATTTATACTTTTTATCCAGTTATGCTTTCAAACAATGATATCTAAAAATAAGAACAACTACATATCCACTGAAGAAGGTCATTCTGATATACTAGAACTCTAAAAACACCTGCTTAATGTTTGGCTTTCGTATTGTTATCGGAATAACCTTCTACGAGAAAAATGCACGTGTGAGGCTCAACTTGAAAAACGAAGGAGCTGCTGTAACCTAAATAGCCCAACCGCATTTAAAGTTTCAAACGGGTTAAACTCTCGATTGGCGAGCAAGCTTCTAAATTGTTGTAGACATGACAATGATCGAATTGCTTCAATGGCCTTAACAAATTTAACACCTGATATGTTAGAAAGGTTTACAGGACAATTTGTGTGGCCTCGTCAAAAGTTGCCGAAATATGGATTGAACAGATAAATCTTTATAAGATTTGGTACTTTTCTCTTTTTTTTTTTTTTTTTTTTTTTTTTTTTAAAGCGATAACCTCGTTTGAAGAAATGGAGATGGTTCCCAAAGATTACAGTTTTTTTTTTTCTCTAACACTACAGGATTATACTCAGCTATTTATTATAGATCACTACACTTTTACATACGAAAAATCTGCAAAAAAAATTATAAGAAAAAGAAGAAAAAGAAAAAGAACATGTTACAACTGTGGGAGAAAAAAAAATCGTCACAAATGTGAAAAAAAGAAAAAGAAAATCCAGACACCAGTCGTAAAATGCAAGGAAAAGACCTAGAAAAGCGGGATCGAGGAATCATCGACAGGGCTTGGCTAATTTCCGATCCTCGATTTTATCTCATCCACTGCATTTGAATATCAAATTTTTAGAGGCATAAAAGTATACATTAAAAAGTTTGAATTATTTCGAAAATGATGCAGCTTCTAATAACACAAATCTATTGTTAAAAAACGATTAACATGTGTAATCGATGAATCAGCGTTAGAACGGGGTTGTAAAAAACAGCCTAATGCGTTTTATAGGTTTTATAATTTTTTCATTGAGTTTTAATGAGATATTACAAATTATTTTTCATGGAGAATTTTTCAAGATTTTGTTCTGTAGAGCAATTTAAGCAGCTCCAATATTTTTTAAACTTATTTATTCATGTTATATTAATGTATATTATATTTGTTTTATATGTTTATTACTAGTTTATATGTATATTTGTGTATACAGTCGAACCTCGTTAACGTGAATCTCAAGGGAGATAAAAAATTTGTTCATGTTATCAGTAGTTCATACTTTTAGTAACTAATCTTCATATAACTAAACTAATCTTCAGTTTGACGGTGATTGTGGAAACAGTTCATGTTATAAGTAATTCACATTAACAGTGTTCATGGTAACGAGGTTCGATTGTATTTATATGTTTATTATTAGTTAGATAAAAGTACAATTCTAAATAAAGATTTTGAAAAAAAAACTTGGGTTTTTCCAAGTGGGTCGGACAAAATCGAACCAACCCTGCTTTGGAAGGAGGCGAGATCGGGCATTGAAGACTTAAAAAGCCCAAATTACTTCACTTTAGATTAAAAAAAAAAAAAAAAAGGGAAGGCTTTTGTGTTGGTAAATATTTGTAAATGTATTATACATACTCACTGGGTAGCTGCCAGTTGATTAAATCACATTTCTGTATTATGTATAGTTCTGTAGGGGTGCAGAAAATGTTCAAACTTCGGAAATTTCCCCCAAACACAGTATAAATTTCCCTCAATAATGCAAAAATCTACTTTGGTATACAAAGTCATTTGTTCTGTGTAATAAATCTTTAAGAGAATAAGTATACAGTGTAACATAAAAATATCGCTGTTAGTATATAAGCACTTCAAAGTAGCAAATTGTTATTTTTGATTTACATTTTTATTTTCTCTTTAAAAATATTCAAAATTTCCCCAGTCAGTTTAAATTTTCCCCGAACGTTGTTCGGGCGTTCGGACATATTCTGCATACCTGTCGTTCTGTATATTTCTGTTATTATGAATAGTTGTATAGCTATTTAAGTTCCAATAAAAGGTACAAATTGAAAATAGCAAATTTCAGTTTTATATATATTCCATTTTTAAATTATTAACTTAATTTATGACAGCAACTGGTTTTACTACGCGGTGAGTTATAATAAAAGTGGCAAGATGTCTTGTAAAAACAGAAAAAATATTTAACATTGTGATAGGTTTCTTCATAGCCTTGCTTTGAAAGACAGTAAGACCCCGCTTAACGCTGTTTCATTTAGCGCTGTTTCGGTTTAGTGCTCTTTTATTTCCCTTGTGGATTCCCCGAAATTGCTCGCAGCAGTACGGGGATTCCCTGAAATTGTGCGCGCGCTGTTTCGCATTACGCTCTACTTTGATGGAACGTATCCCCCGCGTTAAGCGGGGTCTTACTGTATATAATTTTTTAAGTATACGGGCAGGATGCACATAAAGGGAGAAAAAATGTTTTACATGTTTCTGTCACTCTTTTACATTATTATTTTATTGTTGTTGTTATTAAAAATAAATAAAATGCAGAAGCATAAAAAAAAATAATGTATTTAAAAAAAATTGCTATAAAAATATTATCTAGTTTTTAATTAATTAATTAATTAATTAATTTTATTTTAAGACCGTTTTTAAATACAAACTATAATGTTCTCATTGACTTTTGAATTCTTTCAACTTCTCCCGTTGAGGCAGTAATTTATTTAAACTCGAGTTGTAATAATACGTTTTGAGAAAAAACATCATCTGATTTCTAAATATTTTAATACTAATGCATGGAAAGTTTCTAGCACGACTGAAAATTAATTTTTAAAAAAAGTAAGTAAATACTATTTGAGATAACTGACAGATATAAATTCGTGCAGATTTATTATTATTATTATTATTATTATTATATAAAATAAAGTGTTCTTCGTTAAAAAAAAAAAAAAAAAAAAAGTGTTTTTGTAACGATAGATCTTTTATACGTCTTTACCTCTAATTTTTAAACTGATATTTTCACATTCGATTTCACTATGAATAAGTTAAATTGGTAGAAAGAAAAAGAAAAAAAAAAAATGAGAAAATTTCATTACGCGTTACATTAGAATTTTTGCAATGAATTTTTATAAGAGATCAAACGTGTTCTTTATTTTTATACGCTAAAACTGGTTTTCGCAACGTGTGAAACAAGTTCCACTGCAGTGAGAAAATACAACGGAATTCAAATCAAAATGAAAATTTTCAAACTAATTTCTTTTTCTTCTTTTTTTTCCAAATCCATATTCAAAAACAGGTAATTAAAAGCAAAAGACAATGAACAAGTATAGATAAATAAGAATTTAGTAGAACACATTTAAACAAACACGACAAATGAAGTCTACTTTTTAGCTATCGGGGACACGCACTTTAAAAACTTAACAGCAACTTTTTTACTTTCTCTTACCCATAAGGTAGAGAAAGTATTGTTTTAGGCTCAAATTTTCGAACACGAGATTTTGTTACATTTACACGTTTTGAGGTCCCCTGAATACGAAAATCATGTTTTTAGCAAATGGTCTGTGTGTCTGTGTGTGTGTGTGTCTGTGTGTGTGTCTGTGTGTGTGTGTGTCTGTGTGTGTGTGTGTGTGTGTGTCTGTCTGTTATCAGCATATCTCAAAAACAAATTATGGCAGAAAGTTCAAACTTGGTATTCTAAATGTGTATCATATAGGGATGCTACAGTAAGCTTTTCGTTAAGATCAAGCAAATGGTTCGTGTACAGGGACAATCAAGAGAATTCTAATACATTACGTCTATGGGGGAAATTGCAGGAAAATAGAGTTTAATGTCTATAGACTGCACTAAACCAAATGAAACAAATATATATTTTTTGTAATAGAGACAGTTAACTGGGAAAATTTTTTTGTGTATGTAGGAGCCTCGCCTCCCCCCCTGGGGGGGAAGTCCCCCCTCGAGGGGAGTAAATTTTCATGATGGGTATCTTTCAAAAGAGCTCGCAAATACCTTTAAAACGAATGGTTGAACCATCGATCTGCGATAATTTAAAACAAAGTTATCGATTTTTTTTACTTTTAACAAAAACAAAACTTAGAAAAAAATCGTACTTTATTTTTATTTTTTTTTTTTTTTTTTTATTATTGAGAATAAAATGGACTTTTTTTGGATATTTGGTGTTAAACTACTTCTCTAATATGGAAATCGTCTGCCTTATCATAAAAGATAATTTTTTTAAATAATAATTTTAATAAATTATTTTTTAAAAAGAGAAATATTTTTTAATAACCGAATTAAATTCTATATAAATGTAGGTGCAATAATGAAACGGGGGGTTGAGGGGGGCGGTAGCCCCCCTCACACAGAACTAATTATCATATAAAACTCTTCAGAAGCCTAATATGAATTGTTTACATAACAGTACTCGTTATCTTACCTCTTAAACTCCAACCTGTATTTATAGTATTAAATTTCAGGGTAAGAGAAAGTCGTGTGAGTGACACACCAGATTATTTCTTTTTAAAAATAATTCAAGAGGAATAATTTGACTCATTTGAATTCGTCCGTTGCTTTCTCTATGTTCTGCCGCATGTAAATTATTTCTCCAAAAATATTTTAATTATCAGCTTCGTCATTTGCATTTCTGTTACGTTTGAATATTCTGCGAAAGTATTTTAATTATTTCGGACGTGATTTTGTTCGTTTTCTTTCATGCATTCCCTTGTGTTTCGTTAACTCTTTAAAATTATTTTGATTTCTTAGAAACTTGCTTCGTTGGGTTACTTTTTTCCTTTTAGATTTTGCTTAGCTTTTGTACCTATCTAAAACAATTTTAATAATGACTTTCCTTTCGAGGATATTTAAAGTTCCTAAAATTTTACGTTTATTTTATTATACTGTCGTCACTCTTTTTGAAGTCTTTTTTCCCTTTTTTTTTTTTTCCTCTTTTTAAATATCATTATAGCATTAAAACATTCAAGAAAATTTTCTTTTGAAGATAGTGGTGGCAGTATAATAATACGCACGTAGAAATTTAGTAACACGGAGCCCTGAATTTGTGATTTTCTAACAGCTTGTAAATGCGACATTTTTTAAACACATTTAAAAGTTATTTTTATTCTAATATGCCTAAATTTTTCAGGTGTTTTAATTTAGACAGAGAAATTTAGAACACTATTTTCCTATGAATGATCAGAGACAGATTTAGGTGTAGGTTCGTAACAAAAATTTTAACGCTATTAAAATTTTAAAAAGGATTTAATTTTAAACACGAATCAAAATTTAAAAAATAAATAAAAATCTGAAAGAGATTAGGTTTTCAATGACTGTGTAAAGAAATTTTAATGTGCGTAAATGATATACTTTATATGATGTATTGGTACTCCATGCTGAATTTCTTAAAATTGTTAACTTAATTTCTAATTATGATAATAATAATAAATACAATAAAGGAAGAAATAAAAGAAAATCATAGGTCTGGTGACAATTGATTTATAAAATGTATTTCACTTTCAGATGAATATAAAAGGTCTGTTCGATTCCTCATTTTTTTTTTTTTTTTTTTTTTTTTAATGTATTAATATGAAAGTGTTTTCGTAAACATGTCAGAGAATTGGGGGTGTGAAAGCAATTACCCGAAGATTTTTCCTCATTTTCTTTTAGATGCTGTTGCGGCTGATTGTTTTCCAACTACTTAAAAGAAGAAAAAAAAAACTTATTCAGGAAGGTTAAATAAATAAGAAACCTTTTACACGAGCAGATGTTTCTGTGAACAAAAGATTTCCACATTTTATAGCAATTTGAGCATTAATGTGCGGAATTAAATAAGTGCAGATGCTTTCGGACAAGTTAAGCATATTTAATAACTCATCAAATGCATAAATGCTTTCTATGATGTGCATATATATATATATACACCCCGCGACAATAAGATAGGTACAAAGGGTTTTTTCTTTGATTTTTCATAAAATAACATTATCTAAATTGTGCTTATCATTTATTATTATCAGAAAATAACACCATTCCCGGACTAATTTTTGTTTTAAGACTAATTTAGAAAAAATTTAAGACTAAAATTTTTCTAATTTAAGACTACACTCCGCGACAAAAAGATAGGAACAAAAGTTTTCTTTTTTTTTTAATATGATTCAAATATTTAATACGTTTTTGATATGATAATATTTTGTTATGATAATAAATGATCAGCACAATTTAGATAATGTTATTTTATGAAAAATTAAAAAAAAAAAAACATTTGTTCCTATCTTTTTGTCGCGGAGTGCAGTCTTAAATTCGAAAAAATTTAGTCTTAAAACTTTTCTAAATGAGTCTTAAAACAAAAATGAGTCCGGGAATAGTGTTATTTTATGATAATAATAAATGATAAGCACAATTTAGATAATGTTATTTTATGAAAAATCAAAGAAAAAACCCTTTGTACCTATCTTTTTGTCGCGAGGTGTGTGTGCGTGTATATATATATATATATAAATTGAAGAATTTAATTTCATTATAAAATTTAGCAATTAATAGATACGTGATAATATCAACAACATACACATAAAAGTGATTGTAATTCAGTTTAATAAATGTTAGCACTTATTTTTTTAATTCATTTACAGTACCAATTAATAGATAAATCCATTTTAAATTACTTACGCTAAAGTGAACATACAGGAGTATAATACTAAGACTAACTAGGAGTAATTCATGCAAAATTCCTGAAAGTTAAACCAATAAATTTATAAAAAAAAATATGAAAGAAAAAGGTAACTGGAAATGAGAATTGGATTAAAAAACATGAAAAATGGGTAACTGGAAATGAGAACTGGATTAAGTAATGCTCAAGAATCGAAGTATTCGCTCTTCAGGAAACATGCACTTATAAGAACAGAGAAAGATTTCGGAAAACTGTTTAGCTAATTCAAGCCAAAAATACACTTCACGTTTCTATCTTGAGACAAAACCAAATTTAAAGAGGAATGAAATAAATTATATATATATATATTTATTTATTTATTTATAATAATATTATACATAGGGTAGGTGCTCCACTGATTGGCATGCTTTAGTAATTGACATCTATCCCAAAATAATTAATAAAAAATAATAATAATAATAATAAAATCATATATTTTACATGTAAGAATTTTAACATTTTATTTCAAACACTGGAGCATAGGGTGCTCTCTCATCCAATTTTCATGTTCGTATGCACATTTTTTTTTTTTTTTTTTTAAGTTATTCACATACGAAAAGAAAAAAAAAAAAAAAAAAGTTAATGCAGGAATTAAAAACCGGTTTTTAGATGCATCTTCACCTAATTTGCAACACATCATTTAACATAAATTCTAATTTAGTTTTTTTTTTTTTTTTTTTTTTTTTTGCTGAAATAGTTTAAAAATTTCATTTCTTCCAAAACTTACTTTTGAGAAAAATTGAATAAGTATATTTATAAAAGCTATTTTTCTCTAGTTAAAGTTATATAAAAGTCGATTAATGCTTTCATAGTAAACATGTCACTAAAATTTTATATTCATACATATGTTTAGAAATTATTATGCACAGAAGAAGAAAACAAGAAAATAAGTTATTGTTTTAATTTTGCATACCAGCCTGCGTAATACGAGGGTTGCTATTTATATTTCTGGCCTAATAATGAAAAAACAAATATGTAGGATCGAAATTGGTTTTATTGTTTTTCAAAATATTCTCCATGATGATCAATACACTTTTGCATGCGTTTGAACCAATTTTCAAAGCACTTTTTCCAGTCCGATTGAGGTAACTCCAAAACATGCGTTTTGAATGCATCAACCGCTTCTTCGGGGGTCGAAAATCGTTGTCCACGTAATTTATTTTTGATGTGTGGGAATAAGAAGAAGTCATTGGGTGCCAAATCAGGGCTGTACGGCGGATGACCCATCAGTTCCATCTTTCGCTCAGTCAGAAATGCATTTGTTTGAGTCGATGTGTGAGAGCTCGCATTGTCATGATGAAGAATGATTCGCCTGTTCTTCTGCTTTTTTCGAATTTCTCCGATGACTTCAGGCAAACAAATGGTCGTGTACCATTCAGAATTGACCGTCCTGCGTTGCTCTAACGCCACTGTTGCCACATGACCGTTAATGCCGAAGAAACAGGCAATCATTTGTTTCGATGTCCTTCTTCCTCGAACAACTTTTGTTGGTTTTGCCTCGCCTTGGAAGACCCATACAGTTGATTGCTGTTTTGTTTCCGGCTCATATGCATAGATCCATGATTCGCCACCTGTGTAGATGTTATACACAGCCTTTGATGTACCTTGAACGTATTTTTCCAACATTTCCTTGCACCAATTGACACGAGCCTTTTTTTGAGCGTTTGTCAGATTATGCGGGATCCAACGCGAACAAATTTTTTTTACGCTCAAATGTTCATGCAATATTTTATTGATGCTAGTCATACTAATGTCCAAAGACGCCTTAATCTCACGGTATGTCACATGACGATCTTGCTTTATCAGTTCACGCACAGCATCGATCTTTTCTGGCACAACAACGGATTTTGGACGACCTGCACGGGATTCGTCCTGAATCGAACATCGACCACGATTAAATTCGTTATACCAATTTTTTACAGTGCTGTAGGATGGCGCTTTATCGCTGTATAAAGAATTAAGTTCATCGAAGCACTCTTGTCTTGACAATCCACGTCGAAAGTTATGAAAAATAATCGCACGAAAATTTTCACGATTGAATTCCATTTTTTGAAAGAGAAGAACTTTTCAATTTACTGTCAACAACACAAATAAAGCTATAATGGTAAATCGTCTGCTGAATTTACGTTTAAAAATATCAAACTTTCGATTAAAATCGTCTGCGGTCGCCTAGCAACACTTACTGTTGCCAAGGCCAGAAATATAAATAGCAACCCTCGTATATATTATATTATGCATAATTATTACTAGATATTTTTATTTCGTTTTATTTATCTATTTGGTTCTTACGAATAATGGTAACGTGTTACAATAATAATATAAATACTTCTCCCACCACGCGCATATAAAACAATATTTGTACGTATGAAATATTAAATTTTAATAATTAATAGTTCGATAGAAGGACGCAATTCAGAAATCATTAACTTGAAACCTATTAAAAAAAAGAGCGCGAGAGAGAGAAAGAGACTGCTATAATATTTTATACAAAAACTGTTCAATATATATATTTCTACAACGCGGCAGTGTTGCCAAATTGTCGAAAGTCAATTTCCCCAATCAGTTCTCAAATTTCTCCAAATCAAACATCTTTATCTTTATCCCCAACTCAATTTATACTTAAAATGTAATTTTTTTAGAAAATTAAAAAATATTTTATAAGTTTAAGCTCACATTTTCCCCTAAATAATGCTTTTTAAAGAAAAAAATCCCCAAATAACAGAAAATAATCAACAAATAAATAACAAAGATAACTTTCAACACACTAGTTTTTGGAAAATTTTAAATCTGAGTAACTTTCTGAGTCTAGTTTCCTCACCTTTAAACGTTTTTGTGGGCTACAAAATGCAAGAAAAACAAGGTATACCCAGACAGCTTAAAAAAGCTTGCATCAAACTTAATATTTCACGCCTTCAAGTTTAAACCAAGTTAAGATCAAACATCCAAGTTTACGTTGGTCCAGCTTACTGATTATTACTGATCATTATTACTTGATTTTTCAAGCCAAGCGGCAATCAATCAAGCCAAGCGGCGTATCAAGCAATCACTATGCTTGCTACAACACACATAAAGTATATAACTCTTGAAATCAGGGAATATAAAAGGGGGAAAAAAAGGGATAAATTTTATACTCAGAAGTTGTAAATGTTATTCTCCTGTTTCTGAAATAGCAACCAGAATCAATGTATTATTATCTGATAAAAACCTCTTTTTTTTTTTTTTTTTTTTTTTTTTTGTGTGTGTGTGTGTGTGTATGCGGAGTTTTTGGAAACAGTATTCTTTTACTAATTTTAAAGAAAACTCCATATTTTTCCCAAAATTTTTGTTTTGCCCAAACTGCTCCCCACTAAATTTCGCGTCCCCAAAAAATTTCTCTGGAGTTTCAAAACAAAATCCCCAAGTCTGGCAACACTGCAACGCGACAAGAAAAAAAAAAAAAAAAAAAAAAAAAAAAACCTGACAGCGCCATCTATTAAGTTTTCTTCAAGAAGACAAAGCTGCCGGCTAAACAATTGCTTTTGATGGGACGATTTGTTGTCTCTAATTAAGAACTGAAACAGCGGCGAAAAGATGCGTTTAAATATTTTTCCCATTCTTTTTGCTTTTAGAAACGCCCACACTTACTGTGTATTGGGAGAGATATAAATGAGGGCAAGAACACCGAAAAAAGAAGTTTCAAGTTCTCATGTGTGGGATTCTTTAAACATCGGGTGTAGCAAGTTGAAAAAAAAAGCGTATGCATCGTTGAAAGCTTGGTGTTGGTAATTTTTTTTTCTTTTTAGCGACTCCTACGTCAGCAAACAAAATAGTGTCAGTAGTATTTCCGTAAACAAACATGACAGCGACATATACGGCGGATAAATGAAACAGATGTGCAACTGATAGTCTGAACCGATATAATTACACTAATTAAACGTCAAAAAGTCATATTATTCGCCTAAAATTTCCTGAAACTTTAAAAACATTCAGAACGTTATCGCCATGTATTTTTACTTACGCTTCACCACAGTTCTCTACAAATAATTTCAGGAGGGCGCTGCGCCCTATCTACCCTATTATTTACAAAAAAAAAAAAAAAAAAAAAAAAAAAAAAAAAAGCATAACCTTATTGCCCCTTATCCAAAAACATTGCACTTATTTTGCCCCTCATCCAAAAACATTGCACTTTTCTTGCTGCTCATTTAAAAAAGTTGTACCTTTACTGCCTTTTTTTGAATGAAAATAACCTTCAAACTGAAGATATTCTATAAATATAAATAAATGTATTGTACATAACAACCAACATTCGTTTATACACCAGTAACAAGCAAAATTAAAGTGTAAAGAAAGTTAAAATAAAAAAAAAATTCTTCTATCTATATCTAAAATCGATATTTTAAATTCAGTGCCTGGATTTCAAATGTTAAATATGCTCTTAAAAATCCAAAACTGCCCTCAACTGTCTAAAAAGTGCCCTTTTTCTTATTAGCAGCAGCTTAATCTCTTTAACCTGAGGGAAACTCTCACTTTTTATAAAATCGTCAAAATTTTTATTCATTACAAAATTAAATACCATTTTACACTATTATATAATATTTTAATCAGAAAAATTAAATATAGTTATAATTTTAAAATAATTTTTATGAATGATTATATAAATTTCGACTACATAATATCGCACGAACGTCTTATATATTAGGAATTTTTAAATAATAGTTAATATATATTTTTCTTTAATATTATGCATTTGGCTTATTTTAAATCTAGTAGTTTTAATTATAAATGCTAATATAATTTTTATGTTTTTTTTTTTTTTTAAATCTTATTTAAAAAATCTAAAAATTCTTCTCTTTAGGTTGAGAAATATTAAAGTGATTATAAATATTACTATAAGAATATAAATACTTTTTTAAAATATGATATAGCAAACATTTTTAACTGATGAAAAAATTTACCTAAAGTTCTTTCTTTTCTTTTTCTTTCTTTATAAAAAAAAAAAAAAAAAAAAAAACTAACATTTAGTGAGAATTTACGAATATAAGAAATCAGTTTAGAGAATCGTCGTTTGAGATTTCTGTCTTATGATGTCATACAGATTTCGCTTCCGTGATTGGCTCACTTGATGTCACGTGGTCACGTGCGTGAGGCCCCGCAGGGACGGATGTTCCTCGATTCCCACGCCACAAAATAATAGTTTTTAATCGCGGTTAATATTCTTTATATATTCTTCTCTACAAGCATTGCAAGTTAAGATAGGTAGGGAAAAAAACAAGATGAGGAAAACGTAAATGGTGTGAGAAGAAACAAGATGGACCTGCTCAAATGACGGGATGAGTCAAACTACTCATTATCCTTCCTCAAGATAGGAAAAGTTTAACTATATGCAATTTTCCCTTACGCGTTAACTGTCAAATGACGGAAAATAATTTAGGGGGAAGGAAATTAATAATACATACTGTATATACAGAATTTAAATTAAAAGATATATTTGTATTTTCTTGCCAATTTTATTACGTCTCTCTGTCTGTGAGACGTTTAATATGACGTCAACCATCCAGCGACACTCAATCTTTTCTTCAACAACATCATCACAGTAATAGTCTATTAAATCAATATAAATAAAAATTGTGGAATTGTTGTTATTACTGTTATTATTATTAAATAACTTTGCCACAATTGCTTAGAAGTATTTCCAATATAAAAAATCAAGAAAGATAAATAAATATATTATTTTTTAATTTCACTTCGTATACTCAAGTAGTTGCATACTTCTGCTTATTTCTATCCCCCCTCCCCTTTTTTTTTTCCTGTTCTTCTTATTTATGTTCTCTATATTCTGTTCTTTTACAAAACTCGTATTTTTTAGGTATTTACTACTTTCCATCTAATTTTGTCGATTTGTTCAATATCCAGTACTAATTGCCTATCAAACAGCCGAATAATTAGCGCTCTGGCCATTTAGTTATCCGGTTTCTGGTTCGAATTCCGATTTAAGCCCAGAATGGCGTAGTTTTTCAGGTGCCTAATGGTTCGGAAACCACTTTAAGCTGTATTGCAGAAAAGTGACACCCAATCCCTAAAATCCTGTACAAATCCCTTTTTTCTCCCTTTAAAGTGTTTAAAAAGAAAAAAAAAGTATCATTGGAACTGTTTAAATGTCGATTTAATAATATCTAATGGAACTGGTTTAATATCTAATTTATACAACTGAATAAATTAGCATTATTTTTTAATCCAGTTCATTCAGGGAACTGGTTTAACACTCTGGCAGCCTTTGAGAAGGGCGAAATTACAATATTGTTTTCACTGCATAGATTTTTTAATGTGTAAACCATGGAGATGTAGGAGATATTCCATTACCATGGTGTAACCATAATGTTTATTTCAACTTAAGATACAAATGCAAGTGTGCGCATGATTTTAATCCTTTTTTCTTAAGACTTTCAAATTTCAAAAACAAGCTAAAAATCCATAATTTTGAATTAATGTATTGTATGAAAAAGAACAGCTCCAGTGACCTGATATCCGTCAGCGACAGTAAGATGGTTATCCATGTCGATATTTAGCAAGTTTTTCAAACATCAAAGTATTTTTATATAGGTTGGTTTTATAAAAAGTATCCCGGAACTATATTAAGTAAATCAGGGTTTAAAGTCTGAAACTTATTAGACCCGAGACACTCTAACATCATCATTTCATAGCAATATTTTTTATCTTATTTATGATAGCAGGGTTGCCACAAAAGAAATAGAACAAAAATAGTTGCTTTAGTAGCCTAGAAGCATTAAAATAGTTGCCTAAATAGTAGCCTAGTGACCAAAATACTAGCTTATATTACATGCTAACGATCATTAAAGGATAAAACCAAATGCATTTCTTACTATTCAATTTAAATATACAAAAAAAAAAAAAAAAAAAAACTTCTGAATGTGAAAACTGAATTTTAAAAAATACATTAGGCAATGAGTCATTATGGAAACAAATTTTTCCCGTAGAATAACATGAGATTTGGTTGTTGAAAAGATAAAGTATTGTACGCTCTTAGGAGCTTATGTTTCCTTTGCTGTATTCTTCCTTTCCTGATTTACTAAAAGAGCTTTCTTTTATAATTTTGTTATTTTTTTCTTAAATGAAATCAGACCGAGGAAGGACAAAACAAGTCACAGGAGTGTACTATAATAGCCATTTGCAATAAGCAAATTGGCCAGCTTAATATGCACATACGCCATGTCTGGTGGTATTTCTACATTCTCATTGGATGTTCCACCTGTTTCTGGGTCAACATCAGGGATATACCATACTTTAAAGTGATAAAATATAAATAATTAAAAGGTGAAGAGGTTAAGATATGGGACTCTTTATAAAATGAATAGAAAATATTTCTGTATGAAAGCTTTTCCTGATATCTCTGGAAGAATTTTGCAAAAGGTGAAAAATAGTCTCCCAATAGTTGCCTTTTTGTGAAAATAGTTGCTTTTTCAAGCTTATTTGGTCAAAAAAGTTGCCATAGTCTCCTCAGGCTGAAAATAGTTGCCTTTTAGTAGCCTGTGGCAACCCTGTGACAGAAATTTCATTCTTTAATCAGATAATGATTATTATTAAGAAAGTAGTGGTATCCGAGAGCTTAATAATACAGAGCCAAACAAAAACTCATTTCCAAAAGATAATTTACACCTTATATTTTAAAGAACTTCTGTCAACTAACAGTCGAAAATAATTGTGGCATAATGGTACCTCGGCCTCAGTCAGGCTTTGGTTTGAGAAATTTTCCAGTGAATTTTAGGATAGTAAAAATGGAATCATAGTCTGAAACTTTTAAGGATTTTCATGTTATTTGGTGAAGTAAAATGAACTGTAATGAACCAAAATTATTTTATAAGAAAGCTAACACGTATCTTTACCCTACGTGACGAAGGTCCACGACTCAAGGTTATGACTCGAGCACCAGGGTCAACAAAATTTCGTACAGGATCACACGATAACAAAATTATATTAATTAGTACAGATCCATAAGAAAATGTTTTCCTTAAACGTTAATGTTTTATAACTTTTAAGTCTTACCCCTTTTTATATAAGCAAATTACAAAGAATTGTACACAAGTCAACGGATCACACACAGCTGATCTGACGACACAAAGTAACTTAACTTACAAACCAGGTGACGCAATTAAACGTTCTACATAGTCCTGAATATCGAACTGCAAACTTTTCCATTTTTCACATATTTCATACAAAAAATTTTAACAGTATACTTCAAGATTTTAAATCGCAGAAAACTAATATCAGAGGTTTCTATTAAAAAATGGTAGTAGTAAATATTTAAAAAATGCAAATATTGTTAGCTATGTGGATAACGTCAAATGGCTACAATATCTATTAAACATCTCCAACTTCAGCTTCTTATACTGATATACTGTACTATAATAATAAATGTAAATATTCTCTTTGTGAAATAAACCATACAGGAATGTTAAATTATTTTTCTTTATACAAATTTTTAATTTGATTTTCTGACCAATACTAGGGGACTTCTCAAACTACACCAGAGTTAGCAAATCATCAACATATTCACTTTTATACTTTCCCAAGCTAAAACTACTACAGATTTGTAATTCTGCAAATATTTTTTGTGAGTTTATAGACTCTTATGGGGAAAGCGGTATGACACAAACTGTACCAAGATCTGGGCTTCACATTGTCTTTATCGGGAACTTTCGCTGCCAAGAATCACAAGGTCTTCTTTCACAAGCTTTGTCCAATTAGTTTCATTATTCCCCCTTCTTTTTGTTAGGTTTGCCTATTACCACCCATCCAGAAAAATTTTACTCAGAAACGTGATAGTTGAACTCTAGAAAGATTACTTTCTTCATTTTTCACAGGTTAAAAGAATGAAACAAAAAACAGTAATTTCAGATTAAATAGCAAAACAAATTTGACAGATTTTAGGTAAAATGTGATATGATAGCAATCTCTTTTTCTTGTTTCCAACCGTTAATACTCAAGGTCGCCATTTTTCTTTCTTCATTTTCGACTTCTCAACTCAACTCCCTCGAAGTATTTGGATCCGAATGCCTTTTACTAACCTTGACCGTCTGATGAGTTTATCACGGGCAAAAGCATTTTCGAGAGCGTTTTCCACATTACGCAAACAGCTTTAATGCGTTTTCCCGCGCAAATATTTCTTTTGTTTCCTTAATGAAGTGAAAAGGATGGTTATTTTTCTTCTTTCTTTTTCTGCATCATGCAGCGATTTCTTATTATGTAATAACAGATCACTTGCATCTGTCATAGAATGCTGTTAAGCCACATTATAATGTATTGTTAAATTTTTATATGCTGTCTTGTCTTGCGTTAAGGCTCTTCTTTTCTCGCTAATCCATCACAGATCATTTTTGGTGTGTCTTTAAATTTTGCACAACGTGGAAAATCCTTTTTACTCTGTTGATTAACTCGCCGCCATTGAAACACACTATTTTAAATTAATCAAAATTTCATGGTTTAGAAAAATGGCACATAAAGATTGATATTTCAAGTATAATAAATAGTGATATTGTCAGGGACAGATTTACACATCTGGGAACCCGGAATATTCACGACTATGGGGTCCCGAATATTAACTTTAAAATACACCATACAAAACAAGTTCGTATAATTTCAAACTCACCTGCATGTACATGCTGATGATATGTCATTCAAAATATATTACAAATACTACCTCCTCCCCCCAATATTCCTAACAGTACCAGGATTACAAATTCAGAGCAGCACAGCAAGATTCACGCTTTAATTTTTCTTTTTTTAACCAAGATTTCTTTTTAATACAGTACCCCCTCCCCCCCCCCCCCCCATAAACAAACATATAAATACACACAGATAAAACAAAAGGAAAAAAAAATAGGTCTTGATGATTAAAAATATGAAAATTTGAATTATAATTTTCAAAAATTTAGTTACAATTGTGTTACTGTTACAAATCAAATGACATAGTGATTGTGACTGAATATCTGAACTACAAAAAAAATATTTTTTCATGTGAAGAAAAAAAAATTTGAGAAGTACCAGTTATTTTGGGGGACCTCTATTCATCAGGGGCCCGTGGCCCGAATGCCCCGCCGTAAATTATTACCTGATATAGTTTGTTATCGTAAAAAAAAAAAAAAAAAAAAATTCTTTACTTACTTCTTTACGCCATTAAAGTAAACAACCTCGAGGCAAAATTTTGTCTTTCTTATGTAAATGTCTGCCGCAATTATAAATCGAAATGATAAGCTACAGTCTTCCAAAATAATTTTCCATACACCGTTAACTTTAAGATGTGTTTCATGATATCGTACACAATTTTCAATTGTGATTAAATTAATTAAGTGAGGATAACAATTTAGCCTTATTGGTGAATTCAGCCGAATTTTGTGCGCAATTTCAAACAAATGTTTGTAACTTTGGTAATATATGAGGCAGAAAGAAATCATCAAAAGGACTTAGAAAGCTTAATATATCTTGATATATCTACAGTGTTCGACAAATTATCGGCGATAATTTTTTATTTAAATTGTTCATATTTTTACAAAAAGACGCATTTTTAATACAAAATTATTTATTTAGAGATTACTTATTGCATACATCTTGTACATAAACTTAAAATCAAAACGTGCAAAATAATAATTAAATATTTCATATGTCCTTTGATAGGCTGCACTCGTTTTGTTACCCTTTCAATAAACTTTTTTACAAAAAATTTTTGAGTTTGTCATGCCTGTGTTAAAGGCTAACATATTTATACAAACAGTTATGATAAATATTTTATTTTATCAAAATTGTGAAAATTTTTGTTGATTTTCACTAAAAATAGGATTTCAACTTGTTTTCTTTTTTGAAACAAGTCTACAGAATTTCTAGTTTTGTTAAAATTTAGGTGAATCTGAGTTTAAAAAAAGAAGACAAAAGAATGCCTCAAAAATGTTCTTTCTACTGAAGAGGGAAAAATGTTCTCGGATCCTGCATTGGTTCATCATCCAAAAATATTTTTCACAATGCAGTCCTATTCTTCTAAGAATGGAAAAAAATATTATTCCACAATGACAAATGTATGATACTGCTATTGGATACCAAGTGCGCTTTGTTTGATGACTCAGTGCATTGAAAAGTTTGCGCATAACGGTTATTCACGTAGCTCCACGAATTTTTGCAAGGCCTTTCATTTCGAGAAGATAACAAAACATTGTTTATTTTCAAGAGGTAACTAAGTTAAACAAATGCATGAGGTGAATTTTGATGTCTCATACAAAAACGGCTTTTCTTTTGATGACATTTTAATAGGCTAGTTTAAAATATTATTACGTTTTATTACAGTGATGCCAGATTGGAGATTTTGTTTCCATTTTGGGGATTTTTGAGGCTTCTGTGGACAATTTTGGGGGCCAAATGTTTGTGGGGACTATTTTGGGGAATTCTAAAATTTTTGGGGACAAATCTGGGGAGTTCAACTTTCTGTCAATATTGGCAGCATAATGCTTTATCCCTACGACTAGAGATTTTCAATAGCTTTATTGTTTTTGGGGGATTTTTTTGAAAAATTGCCTTCATTTGGGGAAAAATCTGAGCTTAAATCATAGAAAAATCTGCTTGATATTTTTTTTTTTTTTTTTTTGAAAAAGTTTTTATTTTCCCTCTTTAGTAGAAATCAAGTTGGGGATTTTTTCGAAAAAAATAAATAAATAAATAAAATAAATAAATAAAATAAATAAACAAACCTAATTTGGGGAAATTTGAAGACCTGTTTGGGGAAATATTTTTCGACCATCTGGCATCACTGCTTCATTAGTTGATGGTGTTTTGGTTTAGATCATTCACAGGCCCTGTGCAGAACTCTGATTCTAAAATTCGACATAATTTATTAATTTCGGCTCTAATTTTGTAAAAAGGGTACGAATACGAATCCTCTGCGTAGCTAATGGGGCGAAAATTAATGAAATGAAAATAATTATTTATTTTTTAGTCTTCAAAATATTTCGATATCTTTAAAAAGAACTTTTTCAGGGTCCTAAAAGTTGTTTCCGAATAATTGAGTAGAGAAAAAGTTATTCTTCTTTAATGTATACTTTTTACGTTTGATTATTATACAAAATCCTAAAAACAGCTTTGATTCATGGCATGCTGTTTTATACTCCATCAAAAGAAAACAACTGATTAGCAGGGCTAGAAAAATCTCAACATTTTTACATGCTTTGCCGGGCATGTTAGTCTGGGGAATACATGCCCGAATTAAATTATTACATGCCCAAATATCTTATTCAAATGCGTAATAATAAAAGCATCGACATATCCAGTGAAAAGAACTTATCAACATTATACATATTATATTGACATTGTTCATTTCAATTTAAGTAAAAGTCTTAGAAAAGTTGCTATATTTTAAAATTCCTTTTGGAAAGTTATTTTTGATTAAATTTTGCATGCCCAGCCGGGCATGTAAGGGAAGAAAAGTATGTGCCCAATCTGAACTTTTACATGGCCCGGGCATGTCGGGCAATACAATTTTCGAGCCCTGTTGGTTAGATTTTGGTTTGATTGCTGATATATATTATAATTGCAATTGATCTAAATGTATATGTGTATATAGAAGCCCTACATAGAGACGCAGTCAGGTAAGCTGGTTTTGCTCTCTCTCTCTTTTTTTTTTCGTCGAATTTAGTTTTAAATGAGTCTAGTCGAATTGAAACAAGGTTCAATAAATAAATAATTAAATAAATTCCAATAAATAGAAACGTATTTGATAAACATAGCTGCGTAACTGATATGCGCATACGATGTACACCCATAATTAAATATATAAATATATGCATATTTATTATAGTAATAAATTTTCATACAGGACCATCCCAAAGAGAGGACATCTCCATATAACGGATAATTTTCAATCTGCAGTGTGAAATTAATTTGTTTCTTTAATTTTTCCAGTTGACAGACTCATTCAAAACAGATCTACCGCCACCCTAACAAAAGTGCCCGCTGTTTGTAGTCCCCCCCCCCCATTAGAAATAGTGCAAAGTAGAATTTAATTAACGTAAGATCCTTGTGAGCAATTTTGTGCTATTTTATATTATTTTATAATTTTTTTTTCAAAATGTATTTCAGGACATTTACATTATTATTTTTTATCCGAGTTCCTATAGATGAAAATTAATTTTTTGGATTCGGGTCAGGTTTCGGGTTAACTCACTCAATAATCAGCTGTTAAACCGATTAGTACTCGTAAGTTTGGTTCCATTACGGTGCTTGTAAAAAAAATTCTTAAGATTTTTTTTTTTTTTTTTTTTTTTTTTTTTTTTTAACCAACAATATGAAAATTTATATAAATTTACAAAACTATTTTCTAGGCTTGCAGATGCTGTTGAAATGTTTAACATTTAAATGATGCTATAATTTTTTTCTAAATATGTTAAATTTCAAATTAAAATTAATTGTTCTCTGATGGATCTTTAAATTATGTTAATTCAGCGAGAGTTTGTTCTCTGTAAAACTTTTTATATTTATAGAAAGAATTAAAAAAAAAAAAAAAAAAAACAAACATTTAATTTGGAAGTATCAGAATCAAAAAGTTTCGAAATCACATGCGATTGCGAAGCAATGAAAAAATAAATAAATAAATATGCATTTTAAAGTATTTTAAGGAGGTTGAAATTAATAATAGCCTTAAGTAAGTATCGTAAGCTAAAATATTAACACAACAAAATTTCATCTTATTATTTTTCATCTTAGTTAAATATCGTAAATAACACAGTCTAAGCTACATTTTTTTTTTTTTTTTCTTTTTCTTTTTCTCTTTCTTTCTTTCTTTTTTTTTTTTTTTTTTTTGTTGAGTATATTAGAAATGTTACAAGCAGACATTGCATACTTCATAAAATTAACTACAAAACAGAAATTAAAAGAAAAAAAAAATCGGAAAAAGTTAGAAATTAGGGATGTTAACGGCAAAACTGAGAAAAAGGGGGGGGGGAAGGAAGAAGAAATGTATCGAAGTGAAAAAAAAAAAGAAAGAAAGGAAAGGAAAGAAAGAAAAAGAAAGAAAGAAATCACTGGAAAGAAAAAAGAGGGATGGGTTCGAGGATATTGAATTTTTGAGCACATGCAACTAAAAGAAGCTTTTCTCATTCAAGAAAGAATTACAAGGCACAGTAAATTGCTCACTGATTAATTCTTCCATTCCACTTACTAAATATTAAATGTTTGAAAAGACAATGTAAGTTTTTAAGATTGTCCAAAACTCCAATAAGACATATTTAATAACAAAGAAAAGGAAGAAAGTACTTAGGGATAGATTATAAACACCACTCAATAATTCTATAAACTGTCGAAAAATAGGAGTAAATGCGCACTTTAATGCTATAAAAATATGAAAGAAAGAAAATAACACGTGTTATGGTTCAATTTGGGGCGGAAAAAGTATGTACTTTAAAAAAAAAAAAAAAAAAAAAATATTTATAGTCTTACTTTCATTCTGTTACTTACTCTCTCTCTCTCTCTCTTTCATTAATGTGTGCAAGTGTATATCAAATTTTCTTTTTTTTTTTTTTTTTTAATAAACATTTTTTTCAAAGTTGGAAGTGATTATGATTTAGTTGTTTGTCTACCCACTCTCTTATTTCCGTAAATATTTTTAGAATGCACTGATATTTATATATGTTTTAAGAATCACTATAATAGTTTGCTTCCTGTTGAACAGGTACAAATTTGCTCATCTGATTACAGGTTTATGTACAGGGACTCACAAGAGAATTCGGATGCATTACGTTCTGTGGCAGGTATTTCTTTAAAACCATTTTTTAATATCTTTGTACTTTACAAAAGATAAAAAAAAAAAAAAAAAAAAATAGTATATGTATAATTCAGATGCTCTCTCTCTCTCGCCTCTCGATCAAAATTTTGATGTTAAAATTTTTCCGAAAATTTCGTAATAAACGAATTTTAAAATTAACAATTAGTTAATCATTAACTAAATATAAATCTTCGACGATGATTGGACATTTTTTTCCCTTCTGTTTATGAAACCAGTAAAAATATATATAACAATTTCCAATTTAATTCCAAGGGTTTCCGCTTAAATGTGAAAAAAAAAGTTTTGTAAATGTATAAAAAAAAAAAAAAAAAAAAAAAAAGAAAGAAAGAAAATCCCAACATTTTCTACAACCTCTAATTACATCAAAAGTTTTTGATTTAAAATAAAATAAAATTCATTTTTATCGCTTTATAGCTTTAATGATGTAATATGTAAATTATAAATTATTAGTATCTTGATTTTTAATTAAAACATTTTTGTTCTTCGTGATCAGTTGAATGCTTTTATTTAGAATAATATATTAGCAACTGTAACGATTGAATTAAGCTAGTAAAATTAAAATTATTGCTCTAACTAGGGATTGACAAATATGGTAATCAGGTCGGCTCTGGAGATTTAATTTTCCTAATAGGCAATCTGTTTTTAAAATCACCTCATTAACTTATTAATTATGATAAGTTCTACTGAAAAACTCAATTTATATTCATTTTGATATCTATATCTAAACAATTCAAGGTATAATCTTCATTGAAGAACATAGCTTATATTTCATGTATTAAATTATAAATTAAATTAAAAGATAAATATAATAACTTAAATAGTAATAAGATATTTTAAAGATGATAAATTCAAGGTAAATAAAATTATGCTTTTTACAATTACTTTTATTATTAATCATTACTCTTTCTCATTTTGTACATTGAAAATTCTATGCATTTAAAAATTAATCTTTAAAGTTTATTATGCAGTAAAGAGAATGTATTTTTATAATAGACGACTAGAAAATTTTACTGGCTACCAAGTATTTTAAAATTTGTTAAGGTCTGACTCTGACAATATGTTAGAGGAAAAATACGAAAGAAGGAAAATTATTTCAATAGAGCGTAAAATTTCGATTTAACATGTTTAAGAAGACCACCCACCTTTTCTCATTCCATTACTGAAAGTCCGAAATCACGCTTCTGAAAAGTTATCTCGAGATTTATTATCTCAAAAAATTATGGTAGAAGTTTTTGAGAAAATATGATCAGGTAATAATAAGTTAGAGAAACAAAAAGAAAAAGAAATTCACGACTCTTAAAAAGTACAAAAAAAAAAAAAAAGAAAGAAAGAACAAGAAAGCAGTATAAAAACCGCTTACAGACAAAGAGCAGTTATCAATAAAAAAAGAAGAGAAATCTACATGACTCTAATCTACATACCAACGTGAAGATGCATTTTCTAACAAGGTTCAAGTTTGAATTCCATTTACGTGACTATTTTTTCTAACTTTTATTATTATTTTTTTTCCTTCTATTTTTTAGTATTAATATTTTTATATATTTATTCTCTCTTTAGATTTTATTATTTTTCATTCTTCTTTTATCCCCTGTATCTACCCTCCCGATTTCTCTCCTGCAGCAGAAAAAGGTCCCTTCTTTTTTAGAATTATTTTTTTCAAGCCAGGGGAGCAAGAAGAATCCAATTGGAAAACGCACTACGAGTAGAGTTGAGATGTGCTTTTGAGACGCTTTTGTGTTTTCGAAGAGTAAATCATCTGCACGCATATTTTCTGAAAAGAGATTCCAAAGATATTTTGGAGACAACTTTCTAAAAATGCGTTGGATTCAAGTTTCTCTGAAGATATAGAATTTCAAACATTATTCTTTAAAATAAGCGAAAAGAAGAAAAAGCACTTCATTTCTAAACTTTTCTGTTTGTAAAGTATACAGGACTGTTTTAAATAGCCAATAAAAGTTCTAAAGTGAATGAGTCATAGGAATAAAATCTAAAAGCAGATAATATTTTTTCAGATAGATATCTTAATGGAAATTTTGTATGTAAATGTAAAAAAGCGAAAATTTGTTTGCGAAATCAAACGGTGTTCAAACACCTTTTAACTTATCTTTTTATGTTCTTGAATTTAAAGATATTTCATATAATCTGATACTATTAATGCAAGGTTCCTATTAAAGAGAGGGACTGTAGGAATCCCACTATTGTTTTAAAAAATCGTACTAAAAGTAAGTCATATGCGTACTTTTACCACATTTTATTCCCTTTTGTTCATTCAGCATTTTATGTAACTTCTCTAAAAACTTTTGAGTTAAAATAAATAATAATAAAATTAAATAAATATATTAATTTAAAACACTCAATAGTTGAATTTTTTTTTTTTTTTTTTTTTTTTTTTAGAGAATATGAAGATATGTGTATCTTATTAGCAAATGTAGTTACAAAGTTCGGAAGTTAAAGATTACTGTATATATATATACTTACATACATATACATGCTATGTCTAAAAGATATTTAGAAAGATATTAAACTTATATTTTAACAGTTATTTGATATTTTTTACAATTATTTAATTTGCACATTTTTAAATCTCCAAAATAAATAAATAAATCTGCAAATGGTAAGAAATGCAATTATTTATCTAAATTTCAAAAATCCATTTATTTCAAAAGCTTATATTCCCATTTAATACTTATAAACTGAACTATATTAGCTTTGTGCAATTAAAATTATAAAACGTACATTTAGGAAACAGAGCTTATGGTTTTTTGTATAGTTTTTACAGATTTGAAATTTCTAAATTGAGTTTTCTCAGTTTGCATTCCTTTTTTTTTTTTTTTTCCACGAATTCATGATCTTTAGAATGATTAAACTTCTACAGATATTTAAGAAAAGACTTAATTATTATTATTATTATTTTAAATTATTATTTATTTATTTATTTATTTTGGATGTTTAATAGATCCTTCTTAAAAGAATAAGGGATGGATTTTTAAATTTTTAAAAAGTGTATGGCTAATAGTAAAAAATTGCCCCCCCCCCCCCCCCAAAAAAAAAAAAAAAAAAAAAAAAAAAACATATTTTTATGTTTGAGATTTTTTTTTTTTTTTTCATCTAAAGTTATTACAAAATCTACCTCTAATTCTCTGAAGTAGGTTTTATTAAACATCAAAGTAAAAAAAAAAAAAAAAAGTCCTTTCTTAAATATCTGTAAAATTTTAACATTTTGAAGATCATGAATTTATTAAAAAAAAAAAAAAAAAAAAAAATGCAAACTGAGAAAACGCAATTTAAAGAATTGAAATCCATAAGAAATGTATCAAAAACTATAAGAATTCTCGCTTGAATATATATTTTATTGAACAAACATAATATAGTTCAATTTATAAATATTAAATGGAAATATAAGCTTTTATATGAAATTTACTCCAGTTCTCCTTAACTGAATTTTAAATTATCATACTTAAAGTTTTTCAGTTTAACAATTAAAGTTTTACGTAATTAAAGTTCTTTCTTGAATATATTTTATTAATTTCTTTATTGTAAATAAGAAAAGGAGCTGCACAACAACAACGAAAATTTACCAAAATAATCTAAGACAAACTTTCCTACCAAGTTAATGGATAAATTCTGCAAATTCCATGAATGTATTATAATATGATAATTACCCAATTGCATTACTATCTAGGTGCCAACTAAAAAAACTATTACTTTACATTCAATAACACCTTTCCGAGAATGTTTTCGTCTGACTTCGGCAAGAAGTAACAGCCAATAAGTGAAACAAGGCTACTAATTAAAATTCCTGGTAAAATGAAACTGTTGATTGTGTAATGCGGCAAAGCATAAATCGTTTAAAAAAGTCCTTACGAATGACTTGCGTCATTTTTATTGCGCAGTACGTCAATAATCGTTCAACGAGCATATTGAATGTTCTTTGCTAATCATATGTTTTTGAATTGAATGTTTTTTTTTTTTTGCTAATCATAATGCCACGAATGCTTTTTGCGTTTCATTTTTAGCGGGATTTTATCTCCAAGATGATGAAAAATTAATCTTTGTGGCAATTTATTACGTTTTTCTGTATTATGAAAGGGCATATTTTGCTAAATGTTAAATATAATTGAAATCAATTATTATTATTTTAATTGAGGCATGTTAACGGATGATTATCTCAAAAAGTTTTAACAACATGAAACATTATAAAAGAAAGTAATTAATCCATGTAAATAACACGCAAAAAAATTAAAATTTCAAGAAAAAGCAGAATATAGATTATCATTTTTTATTCGCCCATCTCTCACTCTCTTTTTATAATTATATTCTTAGAAATATTGTTACAGTTCCTAAAACATGGATTCAGTAAACTTTGATTAAAACTTTGCTATTAATTTGACCCACTATTAATTTGATAAATTTGGAAATTTTATTAATACTCTGTGGCTAGAAAAAATAATGCTGATGGATACTCACTATGGGCAGAATAATCTTTTTCGATATAACGTACAACACAAGATGATTCGATTTGGATCAGAACTAATGAAAATTAACAAATATCAGTGTGTTGGCATATTCACGTACACTGTTAAAAAAAAAAAAAAAAAAAAAAAAAATGCAACTTTGCAGCCAGAAATTCTCTGTAATTATAGAAAAATACGTTACCATTAAGTAACAGTTATATTGGAATTCTGCGTTGTTATTGTGATATGGATCATTCGAGATAAACATTATTGTCACTATAGGTCTCAAAGCTGTCCAATAAATAAAACAACACACGACTAGCCAATGTTTTGGTAGACTCAATATGTCTCCTACAGTAAGTAGCCTTGGTTGCTACTGAGGCAGTGTTGCCAGATGGTCGACAGTGAATTTCCCGAAACAGGGTTTCAAATTTCCCCAAATCAGGGGTTTTTACCAAAAAAAAAAAAAAAAAAAAATCCCCAACTCAATTTCTAATAAAAAGGTAAATTTTTTCAATTTTTTTTTTTTTTTTTTAAATATTTAACAGATTTAAGACCAAAATTTTCCCCAAATGATGCTCATTTAAAAAAAAAAAATCCCTATATACAATAATTACTTTTATATGCATACTCGTTATCGGAAAATTTAAAACCTGCGTAAAGTACTTTAGTGTCGAGGATGCAAGCAAGATGCACTTTTATCCTCAGGATATCCTGAAGATGTCCTGGAAGATAAAAAAAAAAAAAAAAAAAAAAAAGCTCCTACATGCTAAAGAAAACTGTTTAAAGTCCCTACGCGTATTTACAATTTACTACAGTTGGCAATGCTGTAAAGTTAACAGGTACACCAAAATAAGTATAAAAAAAGGTGAAAATTTTCCTAGATTTCTCCCCAAAAATCCCTTTGAAATTCCCCACAAACATTCGGTCCCCAAAATTGTCCCCAGAAGCCCACAAACAATCCCCAAAATGGGGACATAATCCCCAATATGGCAACACTGACTGAGGCAGCCATTTTGAGTAGACAATAGTTAACTTCATATGTCCTGCATGCTGATACGCCTTATGCCAACTCCTCTTATGTCTTATATCACTTCTCCAAGTTTTGCATAGTGAACCAGCATTTTGGTTTTGAATGGGCACATTGTGTAACTAAGCTTAAAAGCTAGCACGAAGTATAAACTATAAACGTGATAAGTTCACTGCTACAGTCGGTAACAAAAGTGTCCGAACAGTAGCAAAAATTCCCGTGTAAAAAAAGTACACTTCATACTGTTTTGCTAAGTAAATCCTTGTCGAATCCAGTTCTTAGTCAGTCTAAGAACAGGATTCGATAAGGATTTATTTAACAAAACCGCATGATGCGTACTTTTTTACATAAGAATTTTTGCTAGTGTTCGGACACTTTTGTACTGTACGTAAATGAATCTCAGTTTATGCAAAATGTTAACTAAATCGGTCATCTAACTGCTCGGTGCAGAAGCGAATAATTGTTCCTTATGAATCAAATATTATACAAATTACTTAATATTGTTATCAAATTTTAAAGAATTTTTGATTTATTGGACATGAATTAAATGTTTCGAAACTTTCATATTTAAATTACTGTGTCTTATCAAAATACATGTCGTGTATGAAAACTACCTCACACCAAATCAAAATATACTTTCGCAATATGAAATGCGGGACCTACTGCCAACAAAAAAAATTCCAATATAAGAATGCATTAGGTGCATAGTTTCAAAGCTTAACGGCTTAAAACCTACCTCTACATAAGCATCACATTCATATTGTAAGACCTGTAAACAATTATGATAATGCGGGTAAAGCGAGAGAGGCTGCTTAGTTACATTTACGCACCACCGGCAATGTAATCGAAGTGAATTAACAACAATAAAAAACAAAATAAAATAATCCTTGATAAGTGAAACTTCTAAAATGAATGAAATAATTATATCCCCACATGGTCTTGGGTTCCAGAGTTGGCACTTTTTCTTTTACAGGCATCAACTCACGGTAAAAATATCTTGTCTACTTTCCATACATACTTCTTACACATTACCCGGCTTCTAAGTATCCCTTATAGCTGCAGAGTGCGGAGGGAAAGGCGAATAAATAAATAAAACATGAGGCTATCACCCCTTAACAGCCTTAAACCGGTTCTAGAACTTCGAATGAAAAAAAAAAAAATGAAAGGGGGGGGGGGTTGGTAATCACCCCGTTCTCGCAGAACAACTCTGGGAACAGTTCCTTGCAGGATTCTCAGATATGATGAAACTGAATTTTTTTCGACCGCAGTTCTTTTTGTAATGCTTGTTTAGTAAGTACATTTTCGCACTGGAGGGATAAAAGTTTGATTCCATAATTTTTTGTATAACTTTTCTGTTAACCTCAATTGGCACATGAGAATTTGGGCGTTGAAGTAGGGGGGTTAACAGGTGCGTAAGGGGTTGTTAAAAAGGTGAAATATATCTGGGAAGTAATTTTGATGCGTGTAAGGTGACTTTTGTAAAAAAGTTAAAATATTTTTGCTTTTGATATTTTTTTTTTTCTTTTAAGAGAGTTCTGAAATATTTCTTCCCGATTACACTGAGTGAAAAGTGAGATTTCGATTAGAGAATAATGCATGGGAACTGAAAGTGTGACTTCTAAATATTTTTACGGATAAAGGTATAATTTTAATGAAATAAATAACCAGTTTCATTTCCTTACAAAATAAAAGGTAATTTTAACCCTTTATTTGGTACGGTTGTTTGGAAGCAACACGTGTTTTTATTGGTTCTTATGATACATCTATATATGACTCCAAATGACTTATTTGGCATTGTTGCTGTCTGTCAACATTGTGATAAAATAATCAACAGACATTGTCTTATTTTGATCGGCTGCCGCTCAAGCGCAGACCTTCGAGACAATTTTTCACCATTTGTCAATTAAAATGTTTAGAAATTAATTAGAAAAAATAAACAAACTTATAGCAAAGACATATAATTGATTGGAAGATGTGGACCGAACAACTTCTCCAAATAAAATTCCTATCGGGAAATATGGACTTATGGACTATAAATCCATTTCGTATTCTTTATATTTCTTTCACTCACCCATCCACAATTTTTATTTTTAATTTTTTAAAGGGGGGGGGGGAGAAAGAAAGAAAATATCACAATTAATTGACTCATGATAAAATTGTGTTTGAAATTAAACAAAAGTTACATTAATCGCACCTTCTTTCCTACCGTAGCATTATGCTTGATTTGTTATAAAGTTCGCGTATCTATTAAGAATTACTACAGCATACAGCACATTGTAAAAAAAAAAAAAAAAAAAAAAAAGATAAAAGCGTATACGTTTTCTTTCTTTTTCTTTTTTTCAAAAAGTATATTAGGCTCCATGGTCAGTAATTATTTTAAAGTGTTTCAAAAGCTGAAAACTATTTCGAGGCTTATGTAAGGTAAAATTTATAAGGTTAAAGTATATAAAGAATACAGTAGCATGTGAAAAACTACACAATCGAACATAAATTACTTCAAAGGATCACACAAGACATTTAAAATTTTTTTATAGAATAAATTCATTGTGCAGAGATCATTACCGACAAAGTACGTTCTACTCTATCGAACGTAATTTCATGCGTGTTAAAAATTGCAATTATTATAAAATATTCATATTTATGTACTGTTGGCACTCAACCCTCCACACACATAGAATTTTGAAAGTGCGTAATGTAACAAGTGTTTAAGAAATATGTGCCTGCCATTTTCTATACAGTACTCGCCGTTTATGAAAATCACATTCGTTCTGAGTCAAAATGATTTTATTAAGCGCCTGATTTTTATATCCGGTGATCGTTCCTGCACTCAAGAAAAAGATATATTTATCAATCTGGAAAGAAATTTCCAGAAAGAAGATAATGAGTAATGAAATTAATAAACAATATTAATTAATTTTTGACAGATAATTAATTATTATTATTATTTCAATATAAGTAAATTAAACACATTCCAAGTTTCTATGCGCTTTCCTTTGAGGAGAGTTATTACTTTGTCAAGAGTTAAAGCTTTTATTTTAAATTTAAAATCTCTCCGTTTAAACCTCTTGCTTCACGGTTATTTCACAATAACAACAAGAAATTTAATAATTTAATATATATATATATATATATATACCACTTGCGAATCAAATCAAATTTGTTTCTCATTACCGCGTTATGAAGAATACGTTCCTTGAAATATTTATTGAGATAAGTGTTGAGGCTTGTTTAATTTTTAACTATACTGCAAGTGTAAAATTTTCGACAAAGATACCTGTGGGATTGCTGTGCTTTAATTTCTTTCTTCTTCTTTTTTTTTTTTTTTGACCCCCCCCCCCCCAAAAAAAAAAAAAAAAAAAAAAAAAAAAATTACTATGTGAATAAGAAAAATTTTTTAGCTTGCATAAATGATATTTTTGCGGCAGGAGAGTTTTTTTTTTTTTTTTTTTTTTTTTTTTTGAGTTTATTAAGGGCCCTCTTCACTCACCGCCGCCGGAAGCCCAAGCTAATATTATTCTATGGGAAATTTTTCTTTACAAATAACTTATTAACTAATACATATTTTTAAATTCTGTTTTCACATTCTGAAAATTCACAGCTGCTAAATTGACGGACTTTTTTCAAAAAAAAAAAAATATATATTTATTTTTTTATATTATATTTTGAAGCTGCAAAACATGAATTTTCAATATGTGAATTTTTTTCATTTTTCATTTTGCAATTTCAAAAAAAAAAAAAAAAAAAAATTAAAAATTAAAAAAAAAAAAAAAAAATAATAATACATTTTTAAAAAAGGTCCGTCCATTGAACAGTTGGGAATTTTCTGAATGGGAAAACAGAATTTAAAAATATGTATTAGTTAATAAGTTATTTGTAAAGAAAATTTCCCCATAGAATAACATTGGTTCGGGCTTCCGGCGATGCTGATTTTATTAAGCAGTGGTTTTAAAAGTAGCTTATATTGATTTGATTCAAATCCTGGCAATTTGATCCGATTAAGCGGCTGATTTTATTAACCAGTGAATCTATTATGCGGCGGTTACTGTAGTATATATACTCTGATACCTAACATGATGAATAATTTTCTCTCTCTCTTCTTCTTCTTTTTTTTTTTTTTTTTAGTTCCTATTATCGGTAACAATCAAAAATAAATATTCGACACGATTATTTTATCACACAAAATTTTATTAGCAGTTAATTGTATATACTGATTAATATCATCAACCGCAATTGCATAAAAATCTATCTTTGAAGAAAATGAAAAGGAAAAAGAAAAAGAAGACAATCTCCGAATTAAGAGGTTTAGTTAACTGCAGACCGTAAAGATCAACAAATATTACACCTGTATAAATACACAGCCTACTGCATTCTGCAGTCGAAGATGGGGCGACGGCGACTGCTTCCTAGAAAACATTCAGTGCTATAGGTGCTATAAATAAGGTAGTATTACTGAAAAGGGAAAGCGTGTAAGCAGAAAAGTAAATTTTACAAATTATTATTTGCCTGTAAATTAAATATAATTTATATAAATAGTAATGTTAAATATTAAACACTGAAAATAACATAAGTTTAAAATAAAATGCTACTTTCTCTTACATTCACAGAAGATAATACTGGTATCGTAAAAATTTCCGTCTTCCGTTGCATTTACATTTTTTGAGATGTCCTGAACACGTTTTGATCACTTTCAGAAAGTGTGTCTGTGTGCGTGAGATAAATATTTTGTGACAGCTCTAAATCAAAAAATCATGAACGGAATTTCATAAAAATTTAGATTTAGTTTTAAGCAAATTCATGCAGTACAAATTATTAGAAATTAGGGTTTAGTTATAAGTTAATTAATTCATTAAAGTTATTATTTATTAAAATTATTTCTCATGATAAGTCAGATGATTTTCCTCTCAAAGAAGTATAATACTGAATGTTGAAAGAAAGTCAATTTGTGTGCTATAGAACAAGTCTGCTTTTTTTTTTTTTTTTTTTTTTTTAAATGAAATGGGGGGGGGGAGAAGTCGATAATTTTATTTTAAATTATTACAGATCTATGGTTCAACCATTCATTTTAAAGTTTGGACGAGTTCTTTTGAAAAGTACTTATATTGTAAATTTACACACACACACACACACACCTCATGGAGGGGGTGATTTTTTTTTTTTTTTTTTTTTTTTTTTTTTTTTTTGTTCCCCCTGATGGCTATTTATTCCTATAATAAATAATTATTTTTAATTTCACAATGTTTTAAAAATATTTATCATTTTGCAAATTTATATGAATTTTTTTTTCCTCCTATAGTGACATGTTAAAAATTATGAAGTAATGGGATGGCAACATCCCCTGTTAGGTGGTTTTCAAGAAAACTTAATCAGTAATAACTTAAGTCAAAGTCTGGCCAAACATATATTTATATTAAATTTCGTCCATTGTAATATCTCGAATATGTAAGTACTGTAGGAAATATATTGAAGATAATAATAATGCATGATGGGAACTAAATATTTTACACAAGCATTTTAAAAATTATGAAAATACAATAATAATTACCTATCCATCTACCTGGTATTTTTGAAAGCTAAAAGCAGCCGACTTACCTGGAAAGAAAAAAAAGAAGATATTCAATATTTATTTTTCTAATATATAATTACAAAATGAATTCAATATATATATATATATATATATATATGTGTGTATATATATATATATATAACACTTATAATAAGTTTATTTTTTATAAGCGCTCTTTTATTTGCTTCTTACACGTTTTTCAGTTTATGGCTCTCTACGCGACTCTTTCCGCTATCTTGAATTAGTGACTTGTCGACACATTTATGACAGGGTGTTTAAAAAAATTTTATCCAAGCTTCAGTTCCTTAAATATTGATTTCAGACGTGTATAGCAAATGCCAATAATGAATTAAAAAAAGGTGCATAATTCAGAAAATATATACAAAATTTCGGAGGAATTAATTTTAAGAATTTCTTAAATTTTTGTCTGTCCCTATGCACACACAAGTCCAACAAGTAAAATATGCCCCCATATTTGAAAAGAAAAAAAAAAACTGATATACTAACTTCTGATAAACTGATATACTAAATTTCAGTGTTGTATCATAAAAAATCCTAACTATGATGAAACAAAAGTGTTAAACATTTAGCCACAAATTATTTATAGTACATGTCTAAAGTCTAAAATAAATATTTAAAGAATTAAAGGACCCCTAGTCCTCATGGGTGTTGATATGCCCTATACAGATAACTTTAAAAAAAAAAAAAAAAAAAAAAAAAAAACTATTTTATCCGCGTTTTGTAATGGCTGACTTTTTTGTTTATAACAGAGATAGTTAGCAAGTCGATTATGTACTTTGATATAATGTAGAAATTTAATATTTTTTAAATATTTAAAAAAAAGATTTGATTATGGAGATAAAATATACGAATAAATATTGATACACTGTTAAAAATGGGTTCTTAAAAATGAGCTAAATTGTCTCAAAATAGCACCGAAACAATATATACTTAAATTTAATAAACCATGTACTTTTTTTTTTTTTTTTTTTTTTTGAGTATATTGACATGCTCAAAAATGGGGTTGAACAATAAGAATCCAAATATCCCCATGTTTCACATGTCAGTATACTCAAATATGAGTACATGGGTTTTTTTAATTTAAGTATATATTGTTTCGGAGCTATTTTGAGACAATTTAGCTCATTTTTAAAAAACCATTTTTAACAGTGTATCTCTTTTTAAGAAAGATTCATAGTTACTAAGTAGTACGGGTTTTGAAACCACTTTTGTAAAATTAGAAATTTGCGACGAAATTTGCTATGAAAATTTTAATGAGAATTTGGAAGGATTAAAATACAAATGGAATAAGGAACTTGAAAGCTTTTTACAAATAAGTTCGTTGTGATAATTATACAACAAATATTTAAAAATACAACGAATTTATCTAATTCATTCTCTTTGGATCAATTATCTGACTAAATATGTATTCTACATTTCCACATTGTTGAACCGTTTTATACTTCACATTTGAAATTTAAAAATTATGGAATTTTGCTAATCATCTTACCTAAGGGGGAATTCTTATTCACAAAGTTCTTGTATATTATGCACAAAACTATTATTGAATGATTAGTAGATGTGAAGTCACAAGCTTTGCATTAACAAATCTTCATTATTCTACATGGTATAATTTATGCATTTGTTTTCCGCCTATTCATTGTATAATAATACCGTAAAATAGTTGTTTATTGATCTTTTTCTTTACATTTTATTTATTTATTTATTTACTTTTTAAAGAATTCGGTGTCATTGTGTGCAATGAACTAGAACATGATCCCTTTTCAATGTAGAAAAGTTTATTTTTAGATCAAACTTGTTGGTGACCTCCGCTTTATACTATTAAAGTAAATCGTTAATCCCTTTATCCCTTTCGGATCCGAACCATTTTTACCTTAAAACATTACATTCTTCTGTTTTTGTAAACTAAAAGTAAAATATTGACTATAAACGATATTTGTTGATTGAAAATTGTACTTTACACTTTCTGCTAATTAGCTCGATCGTTCATTTCCTGATTTTATTACATACGACTGTTCGAGATGCAAAAATGTAAGTGGATGTCGTGGATGTCAAACCCGCAAGATCGTACGGCCTGGGTCGGAAAGGGTTGAAAGATTTCCTTTATTACAATTTTAAGTTTTCACGCCTTATATATATATATCAAACTAGCCGTATATATGAGTTCGCAGCGTTCAGTTTGTCCTTCCGCTTGCGTCACTCAAAAACTGCCGTTTTTCATGATATAACACTTACTATACATTAAATAACAACTCATACTCGCGAATTTTTACAAATTTACCTTTAACAATTCGTTATTATTATTAGATGTAACATATGTAATGATTTATTTAATAAATACATGCAGTAAAAACAAATAAAGTTATTTATTTATTTTCATTTTCCCCCCTTTTCTGAATAAATAAATAAATAATGAAACGCTGTTTCATACCTACATATATAGTGTTTTTCATATATGCTTTATATGTATGTACATGCATATATATATATATATGTAAAATATGTGTATTTTTCTTCTTCATTGCGAATGGAAGCTATAAGCCCATAAATATAAATGCTATAACAGACTTATAAAAATGAGTGCCATAAACAGAAATGTGAGTTTTCCGGTTTTTATTTTATTTTGTTTATTTATTGTTTTGTTTTGTTTATTTATTTATTTATTTTTTTAATGCCATGACTATTTCTATACAAAAATACCTATCCTATTCAATCATAAAAAAATTGCTGAAAAATACAATAAATATTTCTGTATAGAAATAGTGGCGACAAAAAAAGCAGAGAACTTTCATCCCTGTGTAAATTAAAATATTTTGTTATACTTTAAATTTGTACTATTTTCAATAAAAGAAAAAATATATATTTATATTTATTAAAGATTTCATTCATTCATTCTTTTTTAATTTTAATCGGAACAGATAGCTTTAAATTTTCTGAACTTTCTGAAAATGCACTCACACCTGCCGTTTAACCGTATTATTTAATAATAAATAAATAATACAGAACTATATAAATATGTTACTTATAGAAATATACCCTTTTTATTTTGGATTAATTTAAAAACAACCATTAAATATAAAAATATAGAGATAAAAATTAAAAACATGATATTAAAGTTAATTATCACCCATAATAATAGATCGTGCGCGCATTAACACATTAAATATAATTTTTGATGGCAAACATATTTTCACTTACACGACTTTTGAACGCATTTTCTTGATGAAACACACATAATCCATAAATAAATGTACATGTAAAATAATAATTATTTAGTAATTAAAAAAAAAAAAAATCAACGCATTTAAATTTAAGATATGTCTTGTCCTAAGTAGTGTTTTGCCTTCTGCTTTCTCCATTTCTCTCATAAAAACAGAAAACACAAAATATTTGTCAATATATAATATTAACTTAGTGTAGTAAATACATTTTTCTACATTAAGTTTTTAAAAATAAAAACTAATAAATGTTCTAATTTGAAAAAATAAATAAATAAATAAAATAAAAATGAACAAATAAAAACGTATATAGTCTTGAGAGCTATGATTTTATAATATTTTTAAAAATATTTTGATTTTTGTTTCTGTTACTATGTAATATGCATTAAGAAAGTAAAACCGATGTAATATGAGCTTTGGATGGCCAGAACATTTTTCAAACACGATATAAATCCGATCTGTTTATACCCGAAGCCGTACTGAAAGCTAATCTGGCGAAAAAGAAAATTAAACACTCGTTTAAAAATCACAAAATCTCTTTTTTTAATCTGCAAAATAAAGTAAATTAGCAATGATTAGCAACGTGTTATATAACTGAAAGCAAAACAGCCCTGTTTCACATAAATTTCATTAACACACGAACGCGATTTTAATTGACGCAATTTACTGCTTAAACTTTATTTGACTTTAATTAACACTTTAATTTAATTTTTTACATATTGTCACAAAGAGAAAAAGATACGGAAATCTTTCATCGATTGTTAATATGACCACACACAGAAATAAATAAATAAAATAAAATAAAAATAAATGCATTAAAAGCTATTGATTGAAAATTGACCCAGGTGCATTCAGAGTTGTATTATTATTATTATTTTACACTATGCTAAATTTTTTTTCTAATTAACTGTGCATTTTTGATGTAGTACGAAACGAAGCACTCTTTTATGCTATTTTATTATTATTACTTAATGTAATATATTAGTAGTAGTAGTACTGTTATTATTATTATAAATATTTTTAAACTAAAGGTTTTTTATTTAAAAGATATAATTTTTTCATTTAATATATATATATATATATATATATTTAAGGAAAAAAAAAATGAATAAAGAAAAAAATCTCGTAAAAAAGCCTACAATTTTCTTATGCATTCACTTCTTTTTTAATTAAGAATAAAACAAAAGGAATAAAGGAAAATTTCATAAAAATGCCTAAACACACAAATAATGACACATTTATTCACATTTGTTTTTAATAATAGTTATTTAACTTTTATAGCCTATTAATTTCTTATCCGCATTAAATAATAATAATAACAATAATAACAATAACAAAGTTAGAATTATGTGAACTAATTCATATCAACCACTCTGTTATCCAAAAATATGCGCTCGATTCACCCTGACATTCTTTAAAAAACATGCAAAGAGACTTAAAAAAAAAAAAAAAACACGAAATACTACAAGTGGGAGAATCGGATCATTCCATTTTTATAAGGCATAACTTACTGCCATTTAAAAGGGGAGATGGATAGCAGTTGAGAAATTCATCAGAAAAAAGCAAATATCTCACGGAAAATTCAAGACTGGGACATGTAAGTTCCGTGATCCCTGAGAGAGACTCCTTTAAGGGTCACGGAGCCCCCTAAATGAGCCCCTCCTTTAGCTCAGCCACAAAACCCTCCCTTGGTAAAAGCGGGGTGCGGTGCTATACTACAAAATAGCTGTAGGAACATTGCACCTATAGCTATTACAGAAACATTGTTATTACCTTATTTTATTTTATTTTCTCTTATTTTGTAGTTTGGTATTAGACCATTAAGGGTCATCATTCATGCTGGTTCAAGGAAATTTCAAGAAGGTAAAGATCCAGAGACTAACAAAGAAGTTTTCTTATGAAATGGAGAAAATGAAACAATTCCATAGAAATTTCAATCAGAAGAGATCACAAAAATAACGTCTATTTTTTTTTTTTTTTTTTGCCGTGCGATTATAAGAATTTGGGAATCCGAAACGGTTATAAAAATAAAAACTTAATATGACTCAAAAATAATACTATTAATAATAAATATCAAATCTGCGTGAAAAAGTATATAAAGATAAATATATGAAATGAGAAATAGATCTAGGTTTTATTTATTTATTTACTTATATTTATGAAAAAATTATCAAGCAAAACCTACTATTTAAAAAATAACTCCTGAGTTTCAATTGGTTTTAACCCTGCTGTTCTGTTCCCATTTACTATACATTATATTTGTACCATTTTAAAAAATATAAAAATATATAAATAAAATAAAAATATTTTCATGAAATTAATGTATGTCCCACACTAACAAAGTCACAAAATGGCTAGAAAATATTTATAAACAGTCATTTCTTTATAAAGAATTGAAAAACGTTTTGGGTCAAATAGACCCGAACAGAACAGCAGGGTTAAACAAGGGCAACTCAGAGCCTGATTAAGGGGGAAGCACACATTATCTCCGCTCTCACTGGAATGTTTTTACAATTATTTTTTACTTCATGTCATAGAAATTCCACGCTTTGACGAGGAAATATTTTTTATAAAAAATGAACGGTGTAAAACAATCCAATTTACTCACCATTATTAGACACCAGAATTCTTTTAAAATAATTTTTAATGAGAATTTTCTGTTTATTATAGGAGGAAAGTATTTGTTAAAAAATAACGGTGTAAGTATAAATAATGTGTGCTTCCCCCTTAATCAGGCTCTGGTGCTGCTAGTAAAAAAAAAAAAAAAAAAAAGGCAGTTTTGGATTCGTAAGGGCACATTTAGCATATAAAATCCATACTTATTTCAAAGTTCTGTTACAAGTATGCGTATAATAATTACTTTTTTTAATTTTAACTTACTTTACTTTTTCTCATTACTGATGAATAAATAAATGTTGATGGTCACTCATACACAATAGTTTTACTCATTATCATTTATCTTCAACGTATCATAATTCTTCAGTTTGTAAGTTGTTTTCTGCTAAATTTGGCAACGAGGCAACAATGGTGCCATTATTTTTAACAAAGGGGCAAGAAAAGTACTATTATTGGATAAATGGCAACAAGGGTGTTTTTTTTTTCTTTTCTTTTCTTTTCTTTCTTTCTTTCTTTCTTTTTTTTTTTTTTTAACCAAAGCACCCTCCTGAAAATGTCTCGGGGGAAACTCTGATAACTCTATCATGTTTAGTATCAAATTAGTAGTGTTTCATAAAAACAAGTGTATAAAATTCAGTATTATTTGAAATAGGTTACCTTTTGAAATAATATTGAAAACACAAAAATTTATAAAAACATCATTTTTATAAAACAAAACTTTGTGATATACGTTTTGTGAAGAAATGTTATGAAATGGAATTAAAGGATCCGAAACTAAAGAAGACACTATAGAATTAGAGGATCCATATTTTCACAGGGATTGGCCCATGAAACTTCTTGAACCAGTTTGAAAACGTAGTAAAAATTGAAGAGGGGAGGGGGAAGAGATAAAATATAAAAGGGCAAAAATTTAAGAACCCTTGAAAATGTTTAGAAAATTTAGCAATTTCAGGTAATGGAATCGTCACAAACTTTGAGATTATAAAACCTTGCAGAACAATTTAAAAGATAGGAAAATCAGTAATGGAAAACAATAATTCTTTTTAAGATTTTAGAAATACTACTAAAATTTGAAGAAACTGAAAAAATGAACGTTAGAAATAACTGGACTATTAAAATTTTAATAATATTTATATAATAAACGGAAATAAAGTAGTAAAACAAAACTACTATTTTTAAGATGATAAACAATGATGATTATACGATGATAAACAATTAATAAAGGGTTATGTTGTTAATGAATAATTATTAAAAGTTAAGGCGAATCGAAGATGTAATATATAAAACATTTTGCGCACATATTTCATTCAATGCAAGCATACATTTTATATGTATGTAATGTTTAAAATTGTAGCAATCTATATTTTAATATATAATGTTTTTATTCCTACTAATTTACATGTAAATGCGAAAGTAGTATGAAAGAAAAATGCAATATTTAGAAATTAGTTATATTTTTTGGAAGGAAGAAAGATTGAGCGAAAACGATGGTGTACGATGAAAAACGAAGTATAACTATATACTTATAACAGTCTCGTTTTCATTTATTTATCTCTTGCCCCAAGATTAACAAGCTTTGCTCGTGAAACAATACAGGAGGGAAGAAAAAAATTTGAGAAAAAAAAAATATATATATTAGAAATTGTGTAACCGTTATCGATTTGAAAATTCTAATTATCTACTCGATTTAATTTTTTATGTCGCTTTATAATTTAAAAGAATACTTCCTTTGATAAATTCATTGTGTAGTGCATTTATAGATTGATCCTTTACTATACCATGAAACCAAATTGAAAAAAAAAAAGATATATGTATTTGATTTATAAATCAGTAGTACAAGTTTTATTAATATAATGTACATGCAATATAGCTTTTATTTCGTTTTTTAAGGAATACGCCAGCTGATGAGAAAAAGGAGGTTTTTCAAGCGATTAACATTGGTTCCCTAATTAGCATTTCGCATTGAGATAGATTTCACAAAGATTCATTGATTTGAGATTCATTTCACAAAGAAAATTAACACTGTGGTTTCTTTGGACACAAACTATCCATATTTCTCTGTAATCAAATAAATACATCGTAACTAAAACCACAAAAATTTTGTGATTTTTGGTATGGTAATTAAAACAGAGAGTGAAAGAAATCGCACATTTTGAGAGAAAAAAAAAGAAACTTATTCTTTCAAGAATGAAAAATAATCAGGCCATAAATATCGAAAACAAAACTCATTTTATACATTAATTAATTCTTAGTTTAGCAGTGAGTCTTCTTCTTCCTTTTTGTTTTCTTTTTCCAATTGTTATTTAAACTACCTTTACAAAATTACTCTTTTTCTAGTTTTAGTTACTACATTCACTTTCCTTTTCTTAGGGAATGGTAGACGTTACAATTTTCTTTCTTTTTTTTTTTTTTTTTTTTTTTTTTTTTTTGTATTTACTGTTTTAGTATTATAACAATCTGAATATACATGAGTTGAAATGTGTATTCGAATATTAACCAATATTAACCGATACACAATGAATTGAAATACAACGAGAATAAGTATTTAAATGCCACTGAAATTCACATTAACCAAAAAGAATTAAATTATAACTAAAATAAATAACCTGTGAAGACTAATATAAATGTGGGAGAAAAAAAAAATACAATAACAATACTGTCTTAAATTATTATAGGTAACAAGACCATAATAAAATGAGAGTGAATCCATATACATACATGATGCATATTATCCATACACATACATATAAATACATTTGTGAAATTTCGCATTTTACAGCTTTAAAATGAATTATTAGAAATTTAAAAAATCAGTTTTTGAAAAATGAGGCACAATTTAACAGTCAGGAATTTTTTGAATGTGAATAATAATAGGAAATTTTCTCTCCATAGGAAACATGGAAGTTAGATTATATTGATACTCACTAATAGGGGTGGGGGGAAAACCTAAATTGTCCCATTTCAGCAAATTTATATATTGTCCCTTTGAATCAATCCTAGTTTTTTATAGGCTCATAATAAATACGGGATTCTATCAAGTACCACCATTTTCTTTTTTGAACAAACGCATTTTGTATAAATTCCAAAGACTTTACTTTGATTTTTTAAGAATTGTAAAATCATCTTATTTACAATAGAAAAGTTAATCTGGTAGTACATCTCAACTGAAGTATGATTTTTTATTTATTTAATTATGTGTTTATATTTTTCCTAAATTGTCCAAGCCTTTTTATGTGGGAATCGTGTATTAGCAATTCAATATAATTTTACCCGAACAATTGACAATATTCATCAATAAGACGTTTATAAATTAGATTTTGTAACTCAATGAATATTTGAATTGCCCTAAAAAGTTATTGATAATCATTTTTAGAGAGCTTTGTCCTTAGTTATTAATCATTTATATTTATCGAATCTCTCTTTCACGATAGATGATATTTTACGTGTATCCTTGTTATCTATTATTCAATCATTTCATTTCAACAGATGGAAATGATTGTCCCTTCGGGACATCCTTGTCTTCTAGAGATCTGGATGTCCATAACAAATGCAGATATTCTCTAAATTGTTGCCATTTCCTTTTTAAAAGAATCACCTTTTTTGTGCAATTCATAGAAATCTCCTATAATTAAATTTTGTATGATTTCTTAAAATAGGCTGTAAATAGACAAAAACGTTATGGTGGTATTTATATGTTCAATGTACTATGTTCTGATTTGTCAATTCAGTCTTAAAAAAAAAAAAAAAAAAAAAAAAAGAGAGAGAGAGAGAGAGAGAGAGAGAGAGAGAGAGAGAGAGAGAGAAACAAGATAGCATTTTGCCAGATTACAGAGTTTTCCTTACACAGTTTCAGGATGGTAATGCAACCCTGCCTATACCTATTGGTTAAAATAAATAAATAAATAAATAACGCCTTTCTTACCATTTGATCAAAAAGATCGCACTCTAACATACCTGCCAACATTCTTATTATGCTTTTTTTCCACACCAATATTCTTCTAGAGTATTCTTTTTTTCTTATTTAATCGCAATTACATTTGGAAAAAACTATATTCTAAATATTCAGTGATGTGGGAAATAAGGGGGCGAAACTAATAATTTTACGAAATATTAATCAGGATGTTTACAAGATCACAAGTTTAGGAAAAAACAACCTTCATACCGAAGAGCAAAGATTTATGATACACACATTAATAAAACTTGTGTATGACCATCGACATTTATTTATACATTAGTAACAAACAAAATTTTAAAAAAAAGTTAAAAGCCAAAAATATATAATGTATGCATACTTTATAACAATTCTTCAAATGAGTGATGAGATTTTGAAGGTTTAATGTGCCCTGAAGGGTTCAAAAATGCCCTCAAGAATCTGAACAGTGTATTAGCACCACCCTGGCTTTATATATATATATATATACCTGGGGGAAATTCTGGGTTGTATTTCACAAAAATAAATCGACAATAATCTCTTATAATTTCTAGATATTAATAAACGCTCATTAATTAAATATTTTTCCCAATTAGTGTTCAAATTCATCCTAAACGATTACCAGTTATCAATTTTATGGTTTTTCTTTTTCTTTATTTAATAATCACTTATAATAGCAACGGACCTCCAATTTTCGATAGATCATATTTCGTATTTCGGCTTTATCTATTATTTAATCAATTCATTTCGGCAAATGGAAATCCCTGTCCCTTCGGAATTCGCTTCGATGTTATCAGTATTTTAAAGATCACACTTTCCCTGCTTTAATGTCCCTATGATCTTTAACACGAAGAGGGAAAAAGGGAAAAACTTGGGGAGGACGTTTAAGTGAAAGCCGAGACTCCTGAGAATGTATAAAAAACGTACATTGACAAAATCGTTGTTAGGAGGTACGTTATAATCTGCATTACGAAAAGACCCCGTTTTCGCGGACTGTCTTCAACCATGGGCTTTTTTGGGAACGATGTCGGACGCCACTTATCGTTTTATGAACCATAAACATTAAGATTGGGGTCCCACGTTCATTAAGGGAAAATCTAAACCACGAATTTGTATTTAATATACTTCCTAATTCCGCTGAGGTGTGGGAAAATTGAGGGAAACATTCAAAACAATAAGAGTATTGTGCATTTGAAAAAAAAGAAAGAAAGAATCTTATAATGAAATAAGTTACTAGATATAGAATTGTATCATCGGCGATAAGAAACATTCATTTATTAGGCTCAGTAGTCTTTATAGATCCCACAGTAAAGAAATGAGTATCGTTAGATATTTCTTTTTTAAAGATAAAAATATATATATTGTATATTTTTAAAAGCAAAAAAAAGTATTTTTCCTTTTTGAAGATGCATAGCAGATATTTTGAAAAGCAATTCTAGTGTAATAATAAGAAAAAAAGTGGAAAAAACAAATGCAATACAGGAATTTTTATATGAACAACTATTGTATGGATAAAACATTAACATTTATAAGAACAGTTAGCTAAAAAAGAAAAAAAAAAGTCACAGAAGAAAAATACAGAATTGTATCGTCCGTCGGTGACAAGAAACATTCATTTATTAGGCTTAGTTGTCTTTATAGATCCCATAATAAAGACATGAGTATCGCTAGATATTTCTTTTTTAAAGATAAAAAAACATATATATTCTATATTTTTAAAAGTAAAACATTTATTTTTCTTTTTTGAAGATGCATAGCAGATATTTTAAAAAGCAATTCTAGTGTAATAATAAGAAAGAAAGAAGAAAAAATACAATACAGAAATTTTTATATAAAAAACTATTCTATGGATAAAAGATTAACATTTATAAGATCAGTTAGCTAAAAAAGTCATAAAAGAAAAATTCCTCTGCAATGTGACAGTTGCAAAATTACTATGTACAGCTAAAAGAAACAAAAATAATTAGTTAAAAAAATTTTTGGGAGAAAAGCAGTTTTTTTAAGAGCAAAATGTTCGTTGATCGCAAAATGTTCCTCATTATACTTTATCTCCTCGAGACTCATTGTAGATAACGTTTGAAATTTTTTTCACTTTGGTAACTATAGTTCTGGTATTTAAAGATAAATTTATGTTTATACGATCATTCGGTGAAGTATAAATTTATTGTTATTCATTTTAATGCAAAAATGTTTTATTTATAAGACGAAACAACCAGTTTTAAATCGTTTTTCATCTTTAAAACTTATAAATTAGGCTTTTTTTTTTTTTTTTTTTTTTTTTTTCTTTTTTCTATCTGGGATTTGTTGGATTCTGGAAGAAAAATTTCTTCACGGAATTCCGCTAATTAACGGGAAGGGTTGTTGGAGGAAGGTATCACGTGTTTATATTTAGAAAATAATAGTAAAGTTATTAAAATGTTTTTCATTCGGTTTCCTTTAAAGAAATAGCAATCTTTCACATGTGCTATCATAAGGGTCTTATAAAATGTTTAGTTAAGGCTATCAAAATTATGAGAGGAGAACAGAAGGAATAAACTATTTAAACAAAGAAAAATCTCACAAAAAATATTATGACACGGGTGAAAACATGATATTTGTAAAATATTTCCTTAGAAGTGTTTGATTAATTCTCCTTAAAATTGGAGGACGAATCCTCTCGCCACATAGAGAAGATTAATGTATGTTTGTATCATTATTCTCTTATTTTTATATCAAATTAAAAAGGGAAAAAAAATCATCAATTTGAAGAACTGGTGCCAAAATTTGTCAGAATACTGCCTAAATACAAAAACATGCGCAGACACAATAGCAATAACAATAAATTAATAAATAAAAACTAAATTAATGAAATATTATTTGTAGAGAGACGACAATTCTGCGAAAAAAAAATTGACAACGGTACAACTATTATCAACTATAACTTAATACACATAAAATATACCGTCTCATTAAAGATTAAAAAAAAATTAATTATAAGACAGAAAATTTTAATTAAAATATACATTTAAAAACAATTAAAAATACAATTGTTTTGCGAGTTTCGAAACGTCCATTTACATTTTTAGTTGTTTTGAAATGTACGTATTTTTTAAAAGTTTTTGTTTCACAATTAAAAAGTTTTTATTTTTTATTAATTGTAATTCTTTTGAAAATATAAAGCAAAGTTATCAATAGGGAAACGTAAAGTAAAAATACAGTTAGTCGGGAAAAAAAAAAAAAAAAAAAAAAAAAAAAACATTTTAACAATAAGTAAATACTGAAGATACCATTCGATAAATTAATGAATACTGGCAGTACTGCTACTTCAGCAGGGATCAGTATAACATTAATCCTGTGATTCATCATAACTTATTTGCTGTATTTTACCTTCGGTTGTTCCTTAAAGTATAGAATATATGTACTCATTCGAGCAAATAGTGAAAGCCACTTGTTAAACGACAGAAATAACTGGACTTACGAGATCAGTATTGCATAGAAAAGGTTTCTTTTTGCTGATAACCACAACAGGAGAAAAGAAAAAAATGAAATACCTTTGTTGATGCTACCTTTCTTTGTGATTGATTTACGATTTCTTACGTGTTCGATTAAGATTAGACCGTAGTATAAGCAAAAACAAAGCACATATTGGGAGAATTTACAAATTCCGTATTTAAAAAAGTTATATTTATATTATATATTTACTTTATTGTAAATTATAAAGGGAAACTATAGATTCGTATAAGCCTCAGAAATTTCACATGAGTTTGAATTCTCATAAAATAAAATTATTTATTTTGATTGGCGACAAATACAGTCGATGCTCGTTATAATGAGCACACATTATAAAGACCATCCCATTATAACAACACGTGATAAAATCCTCAAATGTTCTCCTATGTACTGTATGTCCTTTTTCTTCCGGTATAACGACCATTCAGTATCGTCTAGTTCCAATATAACGTCCAAATTGAGAGGACAAACTTCCAAATATTTTTCTAAATAGAACATATTTCTAAACATCATATAAATTTTTTAATAACAACTTACAAAATGGACGATTGTGTCCCGACCGCGGGGTACAATGGTCCATGACATGGGGTACTATGGACCACAGGTCAAATTTAAAAAGCGTACTAATGTAGTATGTTTTTTAATAGTATAAAATGTAGAATATATTATATTTGTTTATTCATGTCTTCGATTCATATAAATAATGTAAATTAATGAACATTAAAATTAGAAAATGATGCGTCAAACAATTTTTGTGTCACTGAAAATCTGCTGTTTTTTTTTTTTTTTTTTTTTGTGAAGTTGTAGGGTCTAGAAAACTCATCATTACAATAGCTTGAAAATTTGCAAGAGATATAGGAACACTCTCAGGAAAAGATGTAGAGATATTAATTAAGTTTTCGTTGCATGAATCTCACAAAAACAGATTATTTTATAGAAATTCTGTTTACAGAAATCTTTTATTTATGCGATTAAACCAACAAAATGTAAAACCGTCTTTTTCGTCAAATTCTTTTGTATTATCATTTTTTAATTTAGTTTGTTATAGCTGTATGCAGGGGTCATAGCAAAGGAATAAAAAAATATAGGAGTCTAAAAGAAAAAATATAGGAGTTTAATAGAAAAAAATATAGGAGTTTAAAAGAAAAAATATATAGGAATTTCGAACGAAATATAGGATACATAGTAGTTCGGAGCACATGTACACAAACAAAACTGAGTACCATTATCCATAAAATTCTAAAATGTGTGTACCCAATTACAGCCCTAATAACTTCAATTTTTAATAAACATCCTATAATTTCAAAAATACAATAACGTATGCACGATTCTATTAACACATTTTAGAAAAATAGCCATCATTTAATCCCATATATGAAAAAATTAGATCAACTGGAATTTTGCTCACCTGCGGAATCCCGGAATCTGATTTAGATCAAGGATTTCAGTGCATGGGCCTGCGCATTCACTTTGATAAGGGCCTCCAAATCAGAGACTATTACCTCAAAGGCCCTCTTCACTCACCGCCGCCGGAAGCCGAACCTAATGTTATTCTATGGGAAATTTTTCTTTACAAATAACTTATTAACTAATACATATTTTTAAATTCTGTTTTCACATTCCGAAAATTCCCAGCTGTTAAATTGACGCACCTTTTCTAAAATATTATATTTTAAATTTTTTATATTTTATTTTGAAGCTGCAAAATACGAATTTTCAATTTTCAATATGTGAATTTTTTTCATTTTGCAATTTCAAAATAAAATATTAAAAATTAAAAAAATACATTTTTAAAAAAGGTCCGTCAGTTTAACAGTTGGGAATTTTCTGAATGTGAAAACAGAATTTAAAAATATGTATTAGTTAATAAGTTATTTGTAAAGAAAATTTCTCCATAGAATAACATTGGTTCGGGCTTTCGGCGACGGTGAGTGAAGAGGGCCGTTAAGCGACAAATCTGTCAATATTATTAAAAAACAAAGAATTTTTTTTTTTAGGGGGGGGGGACGGTAGTGTAAACAAACCAAAGAGTCAATAAACTTATCAAACAATTTTGAAAGGCACTCTTATTCTATATTAATATTATACACAAAAGAATGAAACTACTCCATTCTTCTGAAAGTTCAACTAAGTCAAGCTTTTAAAGTTAGTAATGTTGGTAAGTAAATGGGCATATCACACGGGAGCATATATACTCAACACAACATTATACACAACATGTTCACTCAGCATCGTTCAAAGTTGGGGAAACTGAACGAATGAGAAACCGATCAGCTGCCCCTAGGGTTGCCCCGAACTGATAGCGTGATGTATTCCCTTCCCTAAAGGAATTCCAGGAAAAAATCATGTCTATTCCTCCTATTGGTCAATTTTGATGAGCACACTCAACACAGTCAGCTTTTTGTAAATGGCTTAGAAAAAGTTGATCATCTGAAAATGTGCTGTCCTTGAACAAGGTCAGGTTGAGTGTGTTGGATATAATGTTGTGTTTAGTAAAAAGATGAGCGAAAAACTCACGTGTGATATGGCCAAAACATGTCTTGTGAGAGCAAAAATATATTGTCGTAAATTTGGAAATTGATGAAAGGATTTTTTATTAGCTTAAAAAGTTCATTATAAAGAATATGAACCAACGGTTTTTCTACTTGCATAATTTAAAAAAAAATTTCTAAGCTTTCACCTATTAATTTTTTAAAATGTAAACATGTCAAAGTGGTAGAATCAGTAAGAAAAAGAAAAGTTCTCAGGAATCGATATGAATGGGATTGCAACTGGCTCTTGATCTTACTTTCTGGTATAAATTTCAGGAAATATTCATTTAATACTTCTCACTGGTTGATAATTCTAGAAATGACTGGTATCAGTGTCATCCACCTATTATTTACAAATCTCATAATTTCTCCTTTCTTAGTTCCAACTTCGATTTGGACACCTCTGAAATCTTCTTTGCAAGCCGAATATTTATGAAGAAATTTAAACACAGTATCCAAAAAATCTTCAATATCCCAGTGACTAACTACTTGAGTCATTAAATTCTTGAAGGAATTATGCACAATATGCAAGTTACAAGACCTATGATAAGAGGCAGAAAATCTCTATCATTTAGTTCACTGTCAATTTCTTAAGTCATTTTTGGTTAACAAGTGGTCCATCAGAGCTTACAGATAACAATTTATTAACTGGTAACTTATCAAGTACAAGTTTCAAATATATCTTGTTTTTCAAAATATCTGCTTTAGCATGACCCACTTCAAAAGCATGCAGGAAGTTACTAACAATTTGGTTACGCTCTTCATCCCAAAATTTTATAAGTATATCTAGTTGTTTTTTTCCATTATCAGTTGTTTCATCGAAAGCAGAGAAAAGAAATTAGTTCATAAATCTTCAGAGTATTATTTGTAGAGTAACTTTTTGCAGTCTGGATATCATCTAACAGTAGACGTAAAAAAAAATATAGGAAATATAGGAGTTGGTGTAAAAATATAGGAGAATATCTGCCAAATTGAGAAAATATAGGAAATATAGGAAATATAGGAGGACTATGAGGCCTGTGTATGATATTTGTAAAAATATAAGAATGCAAAAGTAACTGAATGGTTATTAAAAATAAATAAGAAGAAACCTTAAAGCAAATTGCTTTCTTATTCATCTTTGAAGACATAATAGATCTAATTAAGGTTAACTCTGAAATTTTTATGTATAATTTATAGCTAACACTTGAAAAATTCAGATTTTGTAAATCAGTTTATTATGACAGAGAACTGAGGTAAATGATTAAAAAGATAAAAAATCATCTTAAAAAATATTTTAAAGAGATTAAATATAATAAATAGATGACCTTAGCTCTTTATTCTGCTAAATAGCCTGTTCCAGATCATTATTCCTGAAAGACAAAAAGACAAAATGTTTAACTAAAAATATTTACTTCACGAATAAAATGGCTAAATTGTTAGTTAAGCATGATGTTGCTGGCTAAGTTTCATCATTGCAGTGCTGATATCTATGTACCAAAATACGAACCATAAAAATAAATAAATAAATAAATTATAGGGAGCGGTCCATTGTACCCCATTCTCCCTTATTGCCTTGCCAAGCCTCGCAGATGTAGAGTCTAGTCTACAGTATAATATAATGGAAAATTATGTTTTGCAAAAATCACATATGGAGAAAAGACAAACAACTGTTTTTTGATATTTTCCTGAGAAAATTAATATTTTGTATTTCTATAATACCTTTTTTCCTTTATTTATTAATTTGAATTCTATTTTAGATAAAAGTTCAGTTTTAATACAAACGATTTAAAGTAATCCAGTTATTTGGTTGGAATCTTATTAAATATCGTCCATTTTTACTGAATTGTTGAATGTGCATGTGTAATTTTTTTTTTTTTTTTTTTTTTTTTTTATAATATATCCACTATAGCGACTACTGATTTTAAAGACTTGCTGTTGTGGGACACAGAGGGTTGTTATAACGAATGTCGACTGTAATACTTTGAATATCTTAATAGGAATATTTGGAATTTCGGATATTCGAGTCAGCATAATTGAAAGTGATAAGAATCTTCCTTATACCCCACCTAGATGTTCAGGGAAATTTTTCAATATAATGGTTTTTGTATTTCTTACGGAAGGACCTTTAAGCCATGTTATTTACTATCAATGCATGCAAACGAGACTTGTTTGAATGGAAATTTTGAAATGAGAAAAATAATTTATGAATATTTTAAATTCGCATACTTTTTAAGGCTTCGAATGATTGACTAATAAGGTAGTTCAAAATACAGTCGAATTTGTGAAATCTCCAACAGTTGGGACCAAGGATTTAGCGGAATATAGAATTTTACAGATTATAGATCATTGCCTTGTTTACATACATTTCTCTTCTTATTAGCGCATAAACTGCATTATTAACGTAAAAATTGAAATATAAATGATAATAAATAATTTAATTATTTAAAACAAAATCATACATATAAATTAATAAATAAAACAAGGGAAAATACAGATCAGCAACTATTTTAAATGCAATTAAAATAAAGGTAAAATATAAAAATCAACAATTAATATGGAAAATAAAATCTGAAAGGAACTATAGTGTAAAAGACAATTTAAATTGAATATTCATTTGCTAGTTATGAATTTGTTTACTTCAAAGTACAGCTATCCAGAGATATTTTGCAATTGTAAAAAATTTAAATAATTACTCAAAAATGTCCATTTTGCAAAATGTTTGCTAAAAAGGAATGTTTTTCATACCAAATAATTTCATTGAAATCCTACTAAAAATTCTTCTTCTTCTTCTTTTTTTTTTCTTTTTTTTTTTGAGAAAAGTCATTAAAATTTGTTTAATTGTTTAACCGTTATTTTTATTGTTTACATTCGGAAGAGAGCTCAGAATTACAGAGAATCGCGCATTATAGAATCGCAGATTTCACATAGTTGACTGCCCCGTGGCAGAAACACGGCGACACGGCGACAATGTCGCAGAAACAGAAATGTTCTTGCAGAAAGATTTTACATAAGTCAAATAAATTTTGACATTGTGTTAAAAAAAAAATAAAAAAAAATAAAAAAAAATAAAAAGAGAGAAAGAAAGAAAGAAACTCAAAGAATGGTTTATAAACTGTTCTACAGAAAAAAATTTCGTTTCTGCAGATACGATCGCCTCAATCCTAAATAAGGAGAGGAGATAAAGCAGATGTAACTCACTTGGGCTGCTTTGATACGGCATGCATTAGCGATTCGTGATGCGGTGATATAATTCGGTGTATCTACACTTTTCACTGGTAACCTCTTCACACCGTAACTTCATTTTCGTGTCTCGAAACTTTATTTTCGCGCCGCGCCTGCCGCTAGTGTCGTGTGTATTTATTGTATTGCAAAAAGATGTTTTTTCGAAAGAATGTGACTTTGCGACCATTTTCCGAATTTCATATTTCATGCATTTTCAGATTCATGCATAACAAAATAGCTGCATCCAGTGATTTTTTTTGTTTAAATAAGTGCGTGATTGCTGCTGTACCGATTTTCATAAATTTTCTGATTTACGCACGACAAATTAGTTTCATCTAGTGATTTTTTTTTTATGTATGCGAAGTGTGCATACGTGTGCAGTAGTAAATACACGTAAATTTTTAAAAGATGCATTAATTTTAATGTTTGGTTCAAACTATGCAATACATGTCACAAATATATACAGAAATAAGACTATGGGGGAAATTTGTAACGTTTGTAGTTATACGCAAAATAAAAAATGAAGCTGAATGCTTATCTTGCTTCAAAAAATAGAAAATTAAGAAATTAATCTTAAAAATACTTTGATTTTTAGCATTTTATATGTAGTAAAAGATCTTAGCAAAAAATATTAATGGGTATCTTATAATATAACTGGGTATCTTAAAATAACTATATCGTTATAAAACTGGTAACTTTTCTAATTATTTTCTTTACTAATCATTCATTATTTTAATTGTGATTAAAATTCTTAGCTTTAAATTTTGTTGTTTAAGCATATGAAGTCGTTAAAAGAATTATTAATTTATTTTACAAAAATACTCTTATCAGTAATTTCTACAGCTTGTTCATTCCATTTTTAAACATTTGAATTTTTAAAAAATGTTTATTTTTTAAATTGAAATATTGCAAATTAAATAGTTATTTTGAATAAAAATCAAACCAAAGGTTTTGTTGAATATCTTTTTTTTTTTTTGCAAGCAAAGGAATTTTATCTAATAGTACTTGTTTTGAATAAATACTAATTAAACAGCAAATGCTTTTATTTATTTATTTTTATTTACTTATTCGTATAGATATCAATATCAAATATTACTTTTAATTGATTTCTGTTTATTTCATTCATATGTAATCATTAGCTTCTATTATATATTTTATCCATGAAATTTGTTACATTTCCCATTTCAGCATTTTCTTAAAAATTAAATATTTCACTTGCCTCAATCTTTACGAAAATATTTCGACTATGCTTTGTCTATAATTGTGTTACTTAGATCTTGTATTCTGTTTTACTTTATGTATTTAAATGATGGTATAATTATACATTCTGAATTCTTTAATGTCGAATCATATTTTTTAGATTTCAAATACACATCTTTATGCTTTTTGTATAGAATAATATAATATAAAAAATGAGTTTTGTGTATTAGAATGTTATCTTGCCTCTTTCTAATAATCTCAAAAGCTATAAATGTTGTAAATTATTTATATTTCATTATGATATTCAGTATTCTATATTAATTTTTACTTTTAATTTTGAGTTCTGTATTCTATTTTATGTTGTTTGGTTTGCACCTTATGAAATAAGTGCATTTGTGCATTTAAATATATATGTTTCATATAAAAAAAATAATGAAATTTTCAAAGTATTTGTAACAATTGTTTAATTTAGACATTTCATGGTTTAAATTTGTAGATTAGTTTTTATGTGTTACTGCATTTTATGGTTTGAATTCATTGAATATTTTATAAACAATATTGTATATTAATGTGAAGAAAAAATCTGAAGCAATTAAGATCAATAGATTTATTTTCACTTTTCTTACAAAAAAAAAAAAAGAGTATTTTCTTGCAATAGTGCAGATATATGCATTTGTGCCTAGTTAAAATAGAAATACATTGGTTATACTAAATATTATTTACTATTTAAAAATAATGTATTTTAAATTCGTAAATGTTAACTTCACAAACTATCCCTGCAGAAAGATTTTGGTGTTGATGAAGCTTGTCGCAGAAAGCATAGTAAATTTCTGCCACAGGGGTTGACTGCATTATAACAAATTGTTATTAATAGTCTACATTAACCACTGGACTCTGTTATTAAGGGGATTGTAGAACTGTCGCATTTGCAATGAATGTTTTGTTTAAAATTTTTTTAATAACACTGATTTCTTTAGAATCGTAATTTAAGACCATAGTAAACAGTTCTTCTATAAGGGCAAAATAAATTAGTTTGCTATAGTAATAATAACAAAGGCATAAAAAAAAATAATAATAGAATTAAGTACTGATTATTATTATTATTATTATTATTTCTAAACAAAATGTCTCAAGAATTAATATATGAGTCGTTGAACATTATTTCTTTAATGCAACTGAAAATTTACTCATATTTACTTATACATACATATATGCGTCAAACATTAAACATGGTTCCTACACTATTTCAAGAAGAGAAAATCCTGACTTTTTCAGGTTTTTCTTGCCTTATTTTTATTGAAATTTCATGACTTTTACGTTGAATTTAAAAAAAAAATTGAAATTCAATATTCAATTGTATCATTTTGGTAAATTATGCAGCTGACCCTATGTTCTTATTTTTCTGAAAAATGATAGAAAACAACAATTTAATTTTATATTTATTAAAATAATAAATAAATATCAAGAGCATAATGTTTGCCATGTTATGAAAATCTTATATTTAGAAAAACTTGTGAAATTCTCAAATTAAAATATTCATAATCAGTTATGTTCAGTCTAATCCCGTATCATAAAGGATACTTGAAAAACGCTTCGATGGTTTTACGATTAAAATATTTTTCCTAAACTACACATGTTTCAGGTTTAGAAATTTAATAGATAGAAAAATATAATATAGATAAGGAATGAATGGGTTAAAATTTCTAGTGTAAACGATGCATTTTTCTTGAAAACTACTCCAGATTTTGTTTTTTAAGCTCAATTTGTTTTCTTGACTTTTTAAGTTCAGATGTGTTATTTCCTGACCTTTTAACTAAGATTTGCTTTTTCCTGACTTTTTAGCTCAATTTTGCTTTATCAGGTTTTTCAAGATTTTTCTGACCCATAGGAACCCTGTTATTATAGATAAACGACAAAGTTCCAGTTTTAGGACGATATTTTTTCTCACACTAACTCGTTTTTTCGTTATTCTCTCTCTCATTTCCTGTAATGTATGTCGACGTTTCTTTTTTTCTTTTTAACATTACACCTGTGAGAGATTTCAAGAAGCATAAACATAAGGAGATAACACACACACACACACGAAAAAAAAAAAAAAAAAAAAAAAAACTTAACAAGTGAAAATGCATTTAGAATCGTTTCCGGGTTGGTAAAGACGAAAATGTAAAATAAGGTTAATTAAAAAAAAAAAAAAAATGCAACAAATTCATTAACTAAAGAGCTGTTTTTTTCATCAAAATATATCAGTACATATGAAGAGTTATAAACAGGAAGGAAGAAATATTTTATAATTTTTTACACTGATTTTACAAGAGTTTAGAACGTCGTGAAGTAGGGTAAGTGCACCAGTGATTGACACTTTTAGAGCAATCTTTGATGTTTTTACTGTTCTAATCAAGAGAAAATATTTTTAGAAATCGTAAGTTAGTACATATGGCATGAAAGACATTCAGAACTACATATATATTAAAATATATACATTTGATATTTTTTTTTATTTTTATGTGACACCCACTCAATGTTCCAGTAATTGCCACTGCCAGTTTTTCATTTTATCAGTAATTGGCCCCTATGTTCCAGTGTTTGACACTGCTAGTGATTCATTTTACCAGTTATTAGCACCCTATGCTCCAGTGTTTGAGATAAAATGTTAAATTCTTATAGGTAAAATGTATTATTTTATTATTTTTATTATTTATTAATTATTTCGCGATAGATGTCAATTACTGGAGCACCTACCTTACTACGAATTATTTGATTTTTTTTTTTTTTTTTTTTTTTTTAAGAGATGCATGTGGCTATATTTAAAAGTAATTGTAACTAAATATTAAGGTTTCTTATTAGAATAAAACTTGCATTTTATTCTAATGTGAAATTCTCATCATAATGTAAGAGAGCATTGGATGGATTTTTATCAGTTTAACCATTCATTTATCTTTTTCTCTTACGTTTCTGAAATTTTTCAATATGTTGATGTATTTTATTTTAAATACATTTTAATCTTCCTTTTATTGAAAATTTTATATGTCTTATTTTCTTATATTTTAATTTAAACTTGTATTTCAAACATAATTTTATTTCCATTTTTAAATACTTTTTTACTCTCTATCTATATATTATATCAAATCGTATGAAATGCATAATAATAATAATAAATCAAACTGATAAAGTAAAATTACAAAATTAATATACCTTTAATTTATTCCACGATAGCACAAAATATCCCAAACGTAAATTATCCTTAAAATATGCCATCAAAACAGAATAAGCTCTGCACTTTATATCAGCACCGCACAAGAATAAAACCCAGTTAGTTAGTCCAGTCAAAATAGGAAAAATAGAAGAAAAAAATCGTGTAGTTTTGAAATTTTGCATACTCATAGCCGAAGGGGTCCTGAACAACATACTAAAAGTCCCCGCCCGTGGGGGGTGAGCGGGGGGCAGGGGGGGCATTTAAGGGGGGCAATTTTCAGTTTTTATTAAATATCTTGAAACCTATCGCATTTAGAGAAAAATGTCAATTACAAAATTAATCTACGTAAAATTTCCTACAAAAATGTATAGTACATTTTGTTTGTACGATCATTAGTTTAGAAGATATAGGGAGATGAAATAACACATTTTCTTGAAAAATTCTTTTTTGCAATAGTAAAATCAACTAAAGTGTGCAATTAAAAGGGTTCTCGTCAAATATTTTCTAATGTAAAAAACAAATATATACATAGGGAATATGCAAGGATAATACAGCATGTTTTGTAAGTTTTAAATAATTTTAAGGCTAGTAGGCGCAAGTGGCGGTTTGAGTAAAAATCTGGATAAGTCCAGTCAAAATAGGAAAAATAGAAAAAAAAAATCGTGTAGTTTTGAAGTTTTGCACACTCATAGCCGAGAGGGTCCTGAACAACATACTAAAAGTCCTCGCCCGTGGGGGGGGAGCGGGGGGCAGGGGGGCATTTAAGGGGGGCAATTTTCAGTTTTTATTAAATATCTTGAAAACTATCGCATTTAGAGAAAAAATGTCAATTACAAAATTAATCTACGTAAAATTTCCTACAAAAATGTATAGTACATTTTGTTTGTACGATCATTAGTTTAGAAGATATAGGGAGATGAAATAACGCATTTTCTTGAAAAATTCTTTTTTGCAATAGTAAAATCAACTAAAGTGTGGAATTAAAAGGGTTCTTGTCAAATATTTTCTAATGTAAAAAACAAATATATACATAGGGAATATGCAAGGATAATACAGCGTGTTTTGTAAGTTTTAAATAATTTTAATGCTAGCAGGCGCAAGTGGCGGTTTGAGTAAAAATCTAGATAACAAAGACCCAAAACCGATCAACATTAAAAAAAAAAAAAAAAAAAGAAAAAAAATCGTGTAGCTTAGAAATTGAGCACAGTTATAAAGTTAAGTGCCCTGAATAACATACTAAAAGTCCCTAACCATGGGGGGGGGGCATTTAAAGGGGGCACATTTCAGTTTTTATTAAGTATCTTGAAAACTATCGCATTTAGGGGAAAAAAATTTCAATTGCAAAATTAATCTACGTGAAATTTCCTAAAAAAAATGTGTATTCTATTTTGTTTATATGATCAATAGTTTAGAAGATATAGGGGAACGAAATAACACATTTTCTTGAAAAATTCTTTTTTTTTTTTTTTGCAATAGTAAAATCAACTAAATTGTGGAATTAAAAGGGTTCTGATAAAATATTTTCTAATGTACAAAACAAATATATGCATAGGGAATATGTAAGGATAATACAGCATGTTTTGTACGTTTTAAATAATTTTAAGGTTAGTAGGCGCAAGTGGTGTTTAGGTAAAAATCCAGATAACGAAGACTCAAAACCGATCAACATAAAAAAAAATCTTATAGCTTTGATACTGAGCACAGTTATAAGGTTAAGTGTCTTGAACAACATACTAAAAGTTGCATTTTCTTTAAATCCTCTGTAAGTGATAGTAGATATAAAATACATAAAATGTGAATGTTATGATACATTAAAATACTTTAAAATTACTTATAGCAAGCATGCATTAAAAAAATTAACAATATATTAGTATAAATATTTAGATTACTCTCTATTTATTTTAAAGTATAAAAAATTTACATTTGTCTTCCACTCTTTAAAGTTGGTGCATTGCGCGCACACACACATACAGATATTTATATACAAATATTTATTTGTATGAGTAAAAAATATTTAACCTGAACCTTTTTAATTACGAAATATAGTTTTTATTACTATTGCAAATAACATAAAAAATTAAATAAAAAACACAGAATAGGGTTGGGGACTTTTAGTATGTTGTTCAGTAAACTTAACCTTATAACTGTGCTCAATTTCAAAGCTACACGATATTTTTTAATGTTGATCGATTTTGGGTCTTCGTTATCTGGATTTTTATTCAAACCACCACTTACGCCTACAAGCCTAAAAATTATTTAAAACGTACAAAACATGCTGTATTATCCTTACATATTCCCTATGTATATATTTATTTTGTATATTAGAAAATATTTGAGCAGAACCCTTTTAATTACACACTTTAGTTAATTTTACTATTGCAAAAAAGTATTTTTCAAGAAAATGTGTTATATCATCCCCCTATATCTTCTAAACTTTTGATTGTACAAACAAAATGTAATATACATTTTTGTAGGAAATTTTACGTAGATTAATTTTGTAATTGACATTTTTTCTCTAAATGCGATAGTTTTCAAGATATTTAATAAAAACTGAAAATTGCCCTCTTTAAATGCCCCCCCCCCTGCCCCCATGCTCACCCACAACGGTCGGGGACTTTTAGTTTGTTGTTCAGGAAACTTAACCTTATAACTGTGCTCAATTTCAAAGCTACACTATATTTTTTAATGTTGATCGATTTTGGGTCTTCGTTATCTGGATTTTTACTCAAACCACCACTTACGCCTACTAGCCTTAAAATTATTTAAAACGTACAAAACATGCTGTATTATCCTTGCATATTCACTATGTATATATTTGTTTTTTACATTAGAAAATATTTGACAAGAACCCTTTTAATTGCAAACTTTAGTTGATTTTACTATTGCAAAAAAGAATTTTTCAAGAAAATGTGTTATTTCATCTCCCTATATCTTTTAAACTAATGATCGTACAAACAAAATGTAATATACATTTTTGTAGGAAATTTTCCGTAGATTAATTTTGTAATTGACATTTTTCTCTAAATGCGATAGGTTTCAAGATATTTAATAAAAACTGAAAATTGCCCCCCTTAAATGCCCCCCCTGCCCCCCGCTCACCCCCCACGGGCGGGGACTTTTAGTATGTTGTTCAGGGCCCTCTCGGCTATGAGTATGTAAAATTTCAAAACTACACGATTTTTTTCCTCTATTCGTCAAATTTTGGCCTTCGTTGCCTGGACTAAGTATATTATACACTTAATCACGTAAGCGTAAATTTCGTACAATGAATGAATGAACGAAAATCACGTCGTATAGCACATAACGGGTGTAATATCTTGAACGCAAGTGAATATACACTTCAATGCCGCCGCCAGAATGGTTACCCAAAATGGTTCATAAAAACAATAAAAAGAAATTAAACGAAAATCACCTCGGCAACAAGGTCGCAACTTATATATATATTAATAAAAAAAGAGAGAGAAATAAAGAAAGAAAAGAATAAACATCTCACAGGAAGTAAGCCACTGGGGGACATGATGGAACTTTATCTTCAATGACCTCAAAAAGATCAGTTTATCTATTTTTTTTTTTTTTCCTCTGGACCTCTTCTCTGCTATTTCAATGATAAAATTAAAAAGTAGCAGACAAGTTATAAACTCTAAGAAAATACTTTCTGTCGTTAGATGATAGATCGATTAAAAAAAAAAAAAAAACTTTTTAAAAACTTTTAAATCGTTTTTATTTTATTGCTTCGCTAACGTAGTTAATAACATTTAATTAATCCTGGCTATCGTGTGTAAAATGATATATAAATAACACTTTTAAAATTATGAAGGCCAAAAGCATCTATCCTGCAAAGGCTATTTTATAACTCCTTCAACTATATCATACATTAACTACATTGTAAATAATATGTCCTTATTTGCTGCCAGAAATTCGCTGTAATTTGAGAAATACGCGTAAAAATTACGTTGTCAGAACGAATTTTTCAAATAACAGAGAATTTCTGGCAGCAATAGGACATGTTTTTTACAGTGATAAGTAGAGAATCTATATAAATAAAAGTAGCAGAAGTCGCAATCTCTTAATACTTTCAATACCACTATTTTTCAATAATAAAATTTGTTTTAATTAATCATCGAATTTCTACAATTAAACAAAGAAAAAAAAAATCTCAATCAAAATGTCATGGTATTCAAAATACAAGAGCGACTCTTGAATATAAATATAACAATCTCAGTAGCAGAAACAGTGAAACGGTAGCGAACGCTGTAGATTGTTTAAAGCTCTGTAGATTAATTTATCATTTAAAAAAGAAATGCCAGGCTTAAAAGTACAAATATAATTTACATCATATCTCTAAATTACTGTCCTGGTTGTATATTCTTAATTTATTTTCTTTGCAGATTCAAATTTTACACATTTTATGAATTGCTAACACGACTTGGTCCGACATTCCTGGATCGTAGACAAATTTTGTTTTGCTGCTGACAGATACAGAAAATTCTGCTACTGGGATTATACAGTTTGCTAAAATTATTGTACGTAAATGACGTGTACAATATTGATACGAGGCCTTCTTATATCAAATCTGCGTATATTAGAATATTTTACAAAGAAATGCAGTTATAAAATTTACAACATTGTGTTATCTAGATTATATTGAGAAAAAAAGGGATAATATAATTAAAAAATACATTGGAATATTTTATCTGTTTATTTCGTAACTCGATTATAAAAATAATAAAAACAAGTTTTAAAGTTACAATCGGGGTTCTTTTATGAAGGCCTGGAATTTCTTTGACCTCAAAACTATTAGTTTCTCTCTCTTTCTCTCCTTTTCTTTTTTTTTTCTTTTCTTTTATTTTTTCTTCCTTCTTTTTCCCTCTCTTTTTACTTTTACAATGATAAAGCTCAAAAGTAGCAGGCAAGTTATGAACTTTTTGACCCAAAAATTCCTAATGTCACTGGATGATAGATCGATTAAAAGAAATTTTCACTGCATTATTTTCCTCTGGGAGTAACAAGCTTTGGCGAAAACCCTTATTATTTGTCACATGTAAAAATAATACAACTGTCAACAGGCACAGAACAGGATGGTTAACATTTGATCCTCTTGATTTTTCCTCACTTTTCCACGTTATTTTCTTTCATGCATGACATTTTATAAATCAACATTTTTTTTTTTTTTTTACTTTCAAAGGTGGAATCGAAGTCTCATGATTTTTTCCACCCAAGATTTAGTCGAAATTTCTCGACTTCTAGAGATTCCCGTGAAATTTCCTGATATTTTCCATGAATTGTCCACAACTCTAAAGTTGCTATAACCACCTTACAGAATATAGGATTTAAAATGAAGTCTCCTAAAAGAAATTTTAAGATTTGGCGTCTATTATAATTAATGCATACAGAGTTGGCGGTTCAAATTTCATTATCTATTTGATCTATTGTTGATTGGAATAGACATCAAGAGGGTTCTTGAAAAACAAACAGATTACACCTACAGTCGGTAACAAAAGTGTCCGAACACTAGCAAAAATTCCTATGTAGAAAAAAGTACACTTCATACGGTTTTGTTAAATAAATCCTTGTCGAATCCTGTTCTTAGTCAGTGTAAGAACATGATTCGATAAGGATTTATTTAACAAAACCGTAAGAACAGGATTCGACAAGGATTTATTTAACAAAACCGTATGAAGTGTACTTTTTTTACATAGGAATTTTTGCTAGTATTCGGACACTTTTGTTACCGACTGTACAGCACAATGTTTGGATACAGCACCCTACAAATATACAGTGAAACCCCGATCTATCGTTTTCCCGCATTGATCGTTTTATTTCTAGGGTCCCCGCACGAATTGTATTTAAATAATGATAACAAACCCGCATGTATCGTGCTTCAAAAAGTCAATTTCCCGCATTCATCGTAGTAAAATTTTTCTCCTGACCTTGTAAAAATTTTCTCCTGAAGGTCAAGCAGTTCAATATGGCATACAAACTGGAATTACTTCTTTTATCCTAAAATAACTCTTTTCCCCATTTCCATGGAGGATCAAAAGTCTGATGCCATGTCTCCGGACAATCTATTCACTTTGTAATTTGAGCATGGCAGGAAGTAACCTCTTTAGAAATTCAGAAAATTGTTTCATGAAAAGCGGTTACGTATGAAAAAAGATGAAGAATACTAAACAGAAGGGTAAGAAAATGATGACGATAATGATGCTGACGATGAAGATGAAGAGTGTTTACGTGTAGCACCGGATGCGTCCGGCACAAAATTTAGTGATAATATTTGCATTAACCAAGACGTTGCGACATGTGGTATCTTGAAGCATAGAAGAAATGTGTGATTTCACAGAATGAAAATAATAGCGAAGAAACAGAGGCTAATATTCACGCAGAAGACTTAATTGTGGCGTTTAAAAATGCATGAACTTTTATATAAGCACAGAAAAGGGCCAGAAAAATATTGTAAATCTGGAAAAATTCCCTGTTTAATTTTTAAAAAGGAATAAAAAACCCATCATAAAATTATTGATTTTTAAAAATAAATTTTACTTAATGTTCCACAACGCTGATTTATTTCTTTGACAGTATGGAAAGTAACAAATTAGTGTTTATTAGTAGTACACTGTATACATCGTGTGATGTATTAATCCATAAACATAGTTTTCTTCTTGTTTTGACTTTAACCCACATTCGTTGTTTTCCCGCTTTGATCTTTTTTTTTTTTTTTCTTTTCTTTTTTCACGCACCCCGTGAAAAACGATGGATCGAGGTTCTACTGTATATATATATATATACATATATTATAGGCAAACAAAACTAAAATAATTTATTTTACTAACTAAGAAACAATCCATACTATCTTGAAACAGTGCAGACGAAAGCACTCATCTCATTATAGAGGATTAGGTGACACGTTACACTGACTTTCGGAGTAAATTTAGCAGGCAAGATAACCAGTCAAGTCTTGGATCCATCACTTAGGTCTTCGTGAGCCGTGAAATCGCGAGATTTGAAATAATGGTTGAACCGTTGTTTCATGAATGATACGTATAAATTAAAAACGGGGATTAAAAGGAGACTTTTTGAAAAAGATCATTATCTTCTAAATATATTTAAGTCTCGATGCATGAACTAATGAAAGCAGAGAGACATACTTGAATGGTTTTTATTTATTCAATAGATTATGCATGTAAATATTTCACGCATTTTTCAAGCAACATTCGACAATTAAGCATTAAAATATTCTTTAAAGTGATCCGTTAGAATATGAAATAGGATACAATGACGATTGAAAGGAAAAATAAAATAAACAGTCGAGCCATCTGAGTATAATTTACTCAAAATTCGCAGAAAAGGCAGATTATTATTTTTTTTTTTTTTTTTTTAATTACTGAGGACTATTAGTCTCAATCTGGGATTTTTGCGGTGTCATTTTTCGATAGTTGGACATTTATCGAAATCTAAAATTTATCGAAAGTATAAGTGAATAATTTGAAAGCGATGTTATAATTAAATAATAATAATAGTCCTCCGTCCTAAACTAAATTCTGCTTTTGCCCGAATTTCACCAAAATGATTTTTTTTTTTTTTTTTTTTTTTGAAAGAAAAAGAAAAGAAAAGAATAATCAGATCAGTATCGAAACAAACGATATCGAAAAAGTTTTTTTTTTTTTTTTTTTTTTTTTTTTTTCCAACAATTAAAAATGTAAATTTCCATTTTTAAAGCTTTTACCAGGTTATTTTCGTATTTTAATTAATTTTAAAAAATCCAATCAAAATTTAGTTACAAATAAGGTACCAAATGAAAGGAACAATTTTTCTGAATCCGTCGGATTAATTAACTTATCGATCGGACAATTACATTTTTTTTAAATTAACTAAAGTATGAAAATCTGATGTCAACTTGCGTATATATATATATATATATATATATATTTAATCTCAACAATGGAAAAAATAAACAATTTTTTTTTTTTTTTCTTTTAACCAAATTTTAATCTAAACATTTAAATTCCGAGTCTTACGGTTTTGTAACTGTTTGTTAAGGAAAAGAACTGGGAAACTGTATGTTAATATGACATTGATATATTAGTAAATGTAACAGTTTGTACATTTTTTTTTTTTTTTTTCAACCATTCATGTATTAAGTCACACCAAGAATGCAAATCAATACTATACATGCGTACTTTTATACACACACACGAAAAAAAAAAAAAAAAAAAAAAAAAGAGAGAGAGAGAGAGAGAGAGAATAAATATGACTAATACAACTCTAGTAGACAACGTGTTTCTTAACTTTGTAATACCTACATAATCACATTTTACTGCAATAGCTGTTTATGAAAAAAGTTAATATGTATGATTGATATCCTAACATACACAGACACAGCGATGACCAAGTGTAGAATTTTTTAACAGTTCCACATAAGCTATCTTTATGTTGCAATACAACCACATACCAAATCAAAATCAGAAGAACGAGAACGCATTTAACAATTTTGTGAGTGTAAATGTAGGCTCATCATATATAAACTGACATAAATTTACAAGTTCCGCTGCATTAACATTGACAGTTATGATAAAATAACATAATTTCATTCATTTTTTTGTATAAAGTAAATATGTATTGCTAGAAACTTCCTGGGGACAAACTTTGCACTCCAAGGAGTCTGCGGACCACATGATGGGAAATACTGCTCTGCTAAATAAATATGCATATTTTAAGACCACCTTTTCTTAGTTTTCTTGTTTTACTTTTCTCTCTTTCTCTCTCTCTCTCTCTTACAGTCATTTTTTTTTTTTTTTTTTTTTTTTCATTAGTTATAATGACATTTTACCGATATAATTTACAGTGGTTGCATAAGCAGATGTGAAGTTATGCAATTTACATACAACTTCATGTGCATTGATGCTGGAGTTAATAGAATTTTGGGATACCTCTTCTTAAAAATTATTCATTTTTGTAAAAAGTGATGGCAATGTAATATCAAAATTAAATTTTAAGAACTGCCATGAAATACAATGACAGTTTGTTTAATCATAAAATTTTAAGGAAGTATAATGTGTTTCGAAAATATTAATATCTTTTTTTTAAGGCACAAAAGAGACAGCTTGCCATATCAGAAGCACTGTTCTCATGATAAGCAAATGAAGCTTTGTTTATACAGTCAAATCTGCCTAAACCGGAATCTGTGTAAAACGGAAACCTGCGTAAAACGGAAAAAATTTTCAGTCCCTTCAAAAGTCTACGGGAACCTTTACTAAAACATATATAAATGATAAAATAGTATACAAGATAAAGACTTTTATCAATTTTATTTTTTGTATAATTAGAATTTAATTTGGTAGTAATTTGATGATTTAAAAGTTAAGAATTTCTTCAGAAAGTTGATTTTCTGTTAGACACGGCAAATTTACGGCAGTTACATGGAAAATCTGCATAAAATGGAAATCTGTCTAAAACGGAAAGTTTTAACAATCCCATTCTGTTCCGTTTTAGACAGATTTGACTGTACTTTAAAGTACATGAGTGTACTAAATTTTAACCCTTCCACAAGCGGTGGTATATATTTTATACCACCTAATTTCAGTTCTCAACTGCAAAAATTCCTCCTAGAAATTTTATATAAAATTTTACTTTTTTACCTTATCTGAAAACATTCATTTATTACTTTTCTTCTCATCTTGATCTCAGACTGGTGGCATTTGATTTTAAATGAACTTAAATTGAGTGCCCCTGAAGGGGTTAAATTTGGAAATAGTGCGATATCTCTAATATCTTTCTATCCCTTCGGGAAGAACTTGATAAAGTTATTTAATACGACCAACAACCAATTATATAATATTTTCCTTTACCTGATTGTAATTCCACTGCATATTTATAAAGAAGCTGAACCTTAAAATTTATGATAATTGGTAAATATGAATAAATAAATGACCCGCGTGATATTTATATAAGCCTTTAATTCAAATTGCTAAATTTCAAACATTAATTAACCTAATATTTGATTGCTAATAATTTGCATTTCTTACATATAAGTGGAATTACTAATGATAATTTACGCAAAATCCGCAAATACTGCACATTTTTTGAAGATTAAAATTAAAGTTTAAACTTTTAGGTTTAAAATTATCCTAAAAAATAAACATGATATTATTTTTATATGAATTTGAAAAGCAAATTTGGAGTACACTGAATCTCTTAATAATAAACACGATCCTAAAAAATCTAACTTCTATTTATAGTTTTATTACAAGAATATACCTGTTATACTTTCAGACATGCCAAGTCTTCTGCTTTTGGCAGGAGTCTCCTGATTTTTGCTTGCTTTTCTATGCTCCTGATTTTCCACTCATTTCGCCTGCTTTTCTGATATAATTTTTATCTATCCCTCTTAGCATAATTTATACTTAAAATTTGTGGAATTGGGTAAAAAAATTTGAAAGAAAATTGAAATTTATCTTGCCCTGCAATTTATCAAGTTCAGTTTGAATGTGAATTACTATACAATGCTTTGAAACCAATTTTTTCTAAGAATAAATTTTTTATTTTCATTTTTGCATAATAAAAAATGTCTTATTATCAAAAGATTTTTTTTTTTTTTTTTTTTTTTTTTTAATACCATAACTATTGAAAACTTAAAGAATTCAAATTTCATTAGAATATAGCTGATATTTTCATTTCTTTATTACCTTTACTTTTACAAAGATAATTAAGATTCTTATTGTTTTATATTAGGAGCAGAATGATCAAATCTGTCTATTTTGACTTAAATTTTAAACAACTGTATGTCTGAGGTTTTTTTTTTTTTTTTTTTTTGATAGTTTGTTTTACTGCAAGAGACATATTATTCATTTAATTTTAATACTGATGCTTTGTAAAATACCTCCTAAACTTATAAAGCTTTACTTAAAATTAAATTTGGATTATTTTACTCATTTTTCTAACAAACTTTCTTGTTGGAAAAAGTCTCGTGATTTCTGTTAAAAAATCTCCTGCTTTTTAGTCATTAGAAGTTGGCATCTCTGTGCTTTTAATATCGGTCATATTTAAATTTTAACAGAAAATATACAGACAAATAATCAAAGGGTGTCAGTAAGTTTATTTAAAACGGAAACGCAATGCAGCGCAGTTTGCTTTTATTTATTTATTTATTTTTTTTTTTTTCTTATCTGTCATAAGGATCAAAATATAAAAATATCGTATACAAAACTGTCAGTGGAAGTCGGTAGAATTTAGTGTTTAAAAAAAATTTTTTTAACCTCTTTTGGGCATTTTCGACGCCATGTGTTTTCCTACATCAACTTGATCCATCTTTACATCCCCATATGTTCACTATGTTGAAGAAGATCTGAGCGTCTTAGCTGGAGGTAATGCATGTGGGATGAGACCGCAGGAGAGACATCCTTGTTTTTATTATTATTATCTTTCTTTCCTTTTTTTTTTTTTTTTTGAGCTGTATTTATGTATAAAAAATATAAAAATCTTCTTGTAGGAATCAGTTCTATCTGTTAAAATGAAGGACATTAACGGAGTGCTTGGTCCCGTTTTGCTTCCTGTGGGGCAAATGATATTTTAACGGTTTTCTTTTTATGTAATTATATATGACACTTACAAAGACAAAAACAAATTTGGGTTGCTTTCGGCTCAGTATAGTTTTAGACTTAATTGGTTCCTTTTTCGCCACTACTTGTACATATGAAATAGAATTTTAATTAGTATAACGATGTTTAGTACGGTTTGTTACTTTTTGGCGCGGCCGTTTTGGCGCTGCCGTTTTGGCGCGGCCGTTTCGGCGCCGGCCGTTTTGGCGCTGGCCGTTTTGGCGCCGGCCGTTTCGGCGCCAGATGTTTACATTCCGAACTTTTTAAGTATAAGAATTTTTTTTTTTTTTTTTTTTTTTTCCCGAAAACTTAATAAATAGTCGGGAATATTCAAGAATTTTATAACTGTTTATTATTATATGGATTAAAATAAACCCGCGAGTTAATCATTATTGACTTTATTTAAGTGAAGGCAGTTTAAGAATTGGTTAAGAATGCATACCTTTTCTTTATCCTGTTTCTTGCTAAAGTTAACTTTTATTTTATCTCAGCAAGCTTTATTATATAGGAAATTTTAATACGCAAACTGTAAATAAAAATAAACAGAAGTCTTTAATAATTAAATTCTGTGTAACAACAACAAAAAAAAAAAAAAAAAAAAAAAAAAAAAAGAAGAAGAAGAAGAAGAATAGCAATGATAACTTTAAGATAATGAAAACTTTATAGAAAGTTATTTTTTATTTTTATGAATTTTTTTTTTAATAACTGGTGGAGATTTAAAAGTACAGGATATTTTCATCTGGCACTTCTAAACGTAAATTGCTCATTTTTCTTTTTATACAGTTGATTTTTACTGATTTAGTGATTAATGAACCTAAGTCTACATTTTAACTGTGGGGAGTTACTAAGTTACAATAAATAAAGTAAATAGTAAGCTGAGGGGGGAGGGGGATGGTATTAAAAATTAATAAGTTGTATGGAACTATTGTACTATGTGTAATAAGTTTCAGAAATTTAGAGCAATGCGAGCTTTAAGTAAGTTATTAAAAAAAAAAAAATTAAAGCAGGTGTGTATTTACCGTGTAATGGTTTTTGCCGGTTTTTACTATCTGGGCCAAAACATGTTTTTCCCATGGTTTTTACCACCTTCAGAAAAAATAAAATTCCTATTTTTTTATTTTTTTATTTATTTTTGTTTTTTAATTTACCCCCAAAAACCTTCGGGACATATTTTAAAATTTTTAGTTCTCATTTTCCCAATATTATTTATTATGAAATTGCCATTCTTTCATCCATTTCTAACAACAATATTTTGAAAATAAAAATAAAAAAATAAAAAAAAGCAATGTTGACGTCATGAAATTTGTTTTATTACATGATCAGTTTAACCCTTTATCAGTTACAAACATTTTTTTCTGTCACTCAATAGTTGAAATAAAAGGCTAATGTGACAATCTTAAAAAAAAAAAAAAAAAAAAATTGGAAAATAAGATTATTATTTTCATAGTAATAAGTTTAATAAATTTTAACTACAAAAATCAAGTTCTTTTCTCAGATTATCACTGGCTCCTTTAAATTACGATTAATTCATCAGTAATATATAATATCAGTAATATATAATACATCAGAATAAATAATTAAAATATTTTTTTGGTTCATGCATAAAATAAATAAATAAATAAATAATAATAATAATCAGAAATGACATTGTTTATTTTATTACGCAAAGAACCGCCCGACGATAAGTTTAATAAGTTTTAACTAGAAAAATCGAGATTTTTTTTCTAAGGTTATCACTGGCTTCTTTAAATTGCGAAAAGTTCTATTCATCATTAATATCATTAATAAAATATTAAAAATATTTCTTGATTTAAGCATTAAAAAAAAAAAAATAATAATCTGGTGTGTCACTCACTCGACTTTCTCTCACCCTAAAATTTAATACTATAAATACAGGTTGGATATTAAGAGGTAAGAAAACGATGTTATGTAAACCTATGTTAAACAATTCAAAGGGAGACTTTTATATGATAATTAGTTCTGCGTGAGGGGGGGGGGGCTACCGCTCCCCCAACCCCCCGTTTCATTGTCATATTTATATAGAACCTCCGTCACATTTATATAGAATTTAATTCAGTTATTAAAAAATAATTCTGTTTTTAAAAAATAATTTATTAAAATTATTATTTTAAAAAATTATCTTTTATGAAAATGAAGACGATTTCCATAATACACAAGTAGTATAACACCAAATATCCAAAAAAAGTCCACTTTATTCTCTCTCTCTCTCTCTCTCTCTCTCTATAAATATATATATATATATATTTAAAAAAAAAAAAAAAAAAAAAAAAAAAGATTTTTTTTCTAAGTTTTTTTTTTTTTTTTTTTTTTTTTTTGTTAAAAGTAAAAAAAATCGATAACTTCGTTTTAAATTATCGCAGATCGATGGTTCAACCATTCGTTTTAAAGGTATTGGCGAGCTCTTTTGAAAGATACCCATCATGAAAATTTACTCCCATCGAGGTGGGACTTGCCCCCCAGGGGGAGAGGCGAGGCTCCTACATACACAAATGACTAATTTTAATAATTTTTAATTGTAAAAATCTAGTTTCTCACCTTATCATTGGCTCTTTTAAATCACGCAAAATTCTATTCATCATTAATATATTTAGCAAATAATTTAAAATATTTTTTTGTTTACGCATAATATATATATATATATATATATATATATATATATATATATATATATAAAGTCAGAAATTACATTGTTTATTTTATTACCCAAAGACCCGCACGGCAATAGGTTTAATAAGTTTTAACTACAAAAATCGAGTTCTTTTCTCAGATTACCACTGACTTCTTTAAATTACGAAAAATCCTATTCATCATTAATGTCATTAATAAAAAATTAAAAATATTTTTTGGTTCAAACATTTAAAAAAAAAAAAAAAAAAAAAAAAAAATCAGAAATTACATTGTTTATTTTATTCCCCAAAGAACCTCCATCACCAAATTGGTTAGAATCTTTAGAATTGCTGCGTATGTGTTGCCATCTGATGACTAAGTTTAATAAAAAACAAGTTTCTAATCTTATCATTGGCTCCTTTAAATTAAGCAAAATTCTATTCATCATTAATGTATTTAATAAATAATTTAAAATAGTTTTTTCTTCACGCATAATAAATAAATAAATAAGAAATCATATCGATCATTAAATAAATTTTAACTGAAAAGGCTGAGACGAAAGCCGCGGCCATTTCGTGAAGGACAGGCTGCGCAAAAACGGCCTCTCCGAAATGGATCTCGCGCCAAAACGGCCGCGCCAAAACAGCCGCGCCGAAATGGGTTTCGCGCCGGAACGGCCGCGCCAAAACGGCGGCGCCAAAACGGCCGCGCCAAAACGTCCCATTCCGTGTTTAGTATGACTTATCAATGAATATGAATATTTTATTAAGAGATTTGTCCATTTGTTGTGTTATGTATATATGTATATTTCGAATCTTTCGCGTATTTGTTTCTGAAAAAATTAAATCATGTCTTTTAAATATACGAAAAATTTACCCGAAGATCTATAATGCACATTAAGATGAAATAAAGTTAACAATCACGGGTTAATCCAGCTTTTTAAAAATGGTACCTCATTTGTGAATTTATAAAATAATTTGTGAAAACATCAAGTAAGTCTGTGAAAATGAATGATACTTCAGAACAATTAACCGAAATACGCAAAGCAGTTTTTTAATTTTAAAATACATTTAAAAAATAAAATAAAACAATTGTAACATATATATATATATATATATATATGTATGGGCGAGTTAAGTTGTTTCTTATATGCAAGATAAGAAGGTGTTTAATTATATATTTATAATTGTCTGCAGTAAATATTCGAATTGAGTGTTTTTTTATGTGTTTGATGCAGTGAAGCTTATAAAATTTTTTAGTGTGAAGCTACATGGCTGAAAGTTGAATTTGTGAAGGTACCGCACTGCTAATAATTGACTTTGTGAAAGTGTCTCAATGCGGCACTAAATCTGTTCTGGATTCACCTCTGACAATGTTCAGTTGACAAATCTTGAAAGACTGACAAATACTAATACCTCTGTATAATAACTAAATTTACACCAAAATTTATTTTTGACTTATTTTATCTTAAAATTTTCTAGTATTCCAAAAAAAACTGTTAGATTTTAGAAAAATAATCAACTACTAATAATAAATCCAGAAAAAGAGGAGTAAGGAGAGAGGTGGAAATTATGAAAGTTTTCTTTCATGGAACTAACATAGTGCAGATTAACGTTTTGTAGAAATACAAATAAATATTTCAAAATTACATTAATGGAAATTTTTATAAGAAATGTTTCTCCTCTTTAAATGGGGTGGTCAGATATGTCCCAAAAGCTAGCAGCCGTTTGAAAACTATTTTTTTTCTTCATACAATGAAAGAAACAAATTAAAATATATTGTTTCGTGAGTTGTAAATAACATTTGCATATTTTATAACATATAAACGATAAAACATAAAGCAGAAGCCGTCACTTTATAAAAAGCGTAGCGGTAAAGAATTCTAGAGATCAATATAATGATATAGTGGTCTATTTAGTAATATCATTATGAACTGCTGTAGCGTCAAGTGGAACTTCTATCAGATAAAAGCATATTTGGACAATTTTTACCAATTTATAAAATTATGAACTGTAAAAGCTAGCACGGACAAAAGACTAAAAGAAGAAAACAGATTTTATATGAATTTTCGTTAAAGGCAATTTAAAAACAATGCATGGCAACAGATTTCTAGCAGAGGAAACAATGGAAGTCGTCGCCATTTTAACAAAGAAACGCAATTTCTCAAAGTTCTAAACAAAGGGTTATAATTTGATAGAAATAAACAATACGAATACTTTCTTCTTCAACCGCCATTTTTTGCACCTCTAACTTTATTCCATGAACGTCGAATTTAAAAAAGAAAAAACAAATGAAATTCGAATTCTCTTTTTCGTTCTTACTGTTATTTCTTTTCCACTCCGAATCAGCCATATACATGCCTTTCTGCCAGCCTGTCTGGAATGGCTTTCTACGGCATTCTTTCAAGCGTGGACAATTACAAATGTCTACCATGTTCTTCGCAAGGGAAAAGGGGCGTTACAAACTACTGCTAGGCAAAGTATGATGCGTGATATTCCTTGCGAATTTTAGCTTTGGTCGTTTTGCTTTGTTTCCAGAGTATAGCCATTCTGATTATTATTATTATGTCGATCATTAACATCAAAACTTATGTCTTAGTACAGAATGATTTTTCAGAATTTTACTTGCCCACCAAACCTAATTTCGTCTGAAACTGGGGAAATCAAACTTTTACTATTCCACAGTTGCCAGGTTTTGTGTATTTGAATACTATTATCTTAAAATAGATTTTTTATGTATATATTTTTTGCCTTATATATAACTGAAGAATTTTAGTCTTTGAATAAAGTGAAAGTTTTCCTAGTATTAAAATGTGTAAAAGTTGGCATCTATTCTTAGTTTTGTGCGTTTGATACATTTGAAACTGAAACTGCGAACTTTTAAAGTGTCTTTTAAAAATATATTTTCTTATATTAAGGACAAACATTTCTTAATTATTATTATTATTATTATTATTATTATTATTATTATTATTTTACTCTATCTTTTATTATTATATTTAAAGAAATGTATATGAGTTTTTATTCATGATTTTGAAATACTATTTTTGAGTGCGCTTTAGATGTCTTGCTTTTTATAAGCACGGACAAGAGCTCAGTAAACTTTAGAAGAACTCTGAGGCATGTCTTTAATAAAGAAAAGAAGTTTCTAATCATTATACAACATACAACATACGACATATTTATTAATTGTTTATCTACATTTATACACATTATAACTATAGACCTGTACTATGATTTCAATGATGATGTATGGCCATAGGCGTCTGCACGTGAAAACAAGATGGAACATTTCAATCCTCCTAGAAAATTCTAATTGATGAAAAATTTTTATTTAAAGTTTTAAAAGTATAAGTATACCATTAGAGCTTAGCTGTCTATTTAAAATGCCAAAAGGAATTTATATAACAAAATGAGAGCCAAACTGATCTTACCCATGGGTTAGTTTGATTCAAACCTTTTATTGCGAATAGAGTTCGAGTCGATTTGACTCTAAATATTTAGGGGTTAGGGTTGACTTGAAACAAACTGTATAACTTTTATAAATAAATGGCATAGTAAAATCTGTTGTAGCAGATGCTTTTACAGAGGATTGCTTAATCCTGTCAACTAACCCAACCATATAAATCTCATTGATTTTCTAAACTATATGGAAACTTTTGTAACTTTAATTTTGTTTCCTCCTGAAAAATTTTTTGGCAACGCTGTTGTGTACTGTTCCTCGTGCAAAAAGAATGTCGTCTTATATATACTATTCGTTTTTGTGTTCGATTAAATGTGTAAGAATCTTTTGCTTGAGTACATAGTAATACCCAGGGTTGGTATTTCTGCCGGGACATTATTTAAGGTATTTTTGCCAGGACAGTAGCAAAAACTGGTAAAAACCGGCAAAAATGGCAAAAATCAAAATTTGTATAACTAAAGGCAGGCAGTGATGTAGTTTATATGAAAAGGAATCGTAAGAACAAATGAAAATAATTACTTTCTTGATAAAAATAAATAAACAAAAGTACAAAATAAAAATATATTCTTAATATTTATTTCCCTTGCACAACTCTCTTCTGAAACTGAAAGAATGAATTCTGGCTGAAAGAATGTAGCGAATATGTTTCACCTCAGTTACCAAGAAGTACTAGGTGGAATAGTCAGTTGACTTGCCTAGAAACTTTTGAACGAAATCATAATTCATATGTAAAAATATCGAATGACAATTTACAAGAAATGGACCAAAATATTGTTGCTCGCATATGTGATTTCAATTTTTTTGCAACAAGTAAAAGATCTTATTAAGCAATTAAAACCAGTCTCAACAGATTTAGACACTTTGTAGGCTGATTCAACAACAATAGCAGACGCTTGTCATATAGGGTGCAATTTGCTGAAAGGCGATAAATTGGAACCTCATTTTGCTTTTGCAAAAGTTAATAAAAGGTTTGAACAAGCAATTTTGCCCTGACATCTTTCTTGTTTATTTGTTACACCCAAAATAATATTGGGTGAGCACCTTAGTTATGAACAGAAATAAAAGGCCAGAGAATTGCTACAAAAAATAAATTTGTCTTTCCTATTATACCACTGTGAACTTTGAACTGAAGGAGAAACATTTCCAAAGTACATTATTTCCAAAACAAGTAATTATGACAATTGATATCAGTAAATGGTGGAGAAGTGTCTCAAAGTCATGTGAAATTTCCAAAGAATTTTGTGAGTTAATAGCGCATCTGCAAGCATGCCCATCCAGTAGTGCTTTAATCAAGAAAATATTTTCTTTCCAACTTCTCTTTTGTCCACTGAAAATTTCGAAATAGGTTGAATATAAGTACTGTTTCCAAACTTGCTTTATACTATGGAATGCTTACACAAAACTTATTTTGTAATGATGATGAAAGTGCAACTGTATGTTGAACGTGTAATTTTATTTTTTGTACTATAAAAAATTTAAATTTAAATAAGAATTTTACTTATTTTATTTTAAGATTCCACTCATTTCAACACAATATATATTAATATATTTAGTTATTACTATTGCTTATATTTTGACATCTTTGAATTATTGCATTATGTTGAATGATAGGTTGATATATCTTATTTTTAAAACTTGAAGTGTTTATGATTTCTATAGATTTTTCAATATTGTTAATCGAAGCATAAAAATATATAAATCAGACTAACAATTTGAGATTTTTTTTTTCTTTTTGATGAAATTTATAATTTCTCAGTAATTAAGATGAGAATATTATGCAGTCATCCTAATGAATTGTAGTGCATTGTTGTCATTCTTTATTTAAGATAGGTAACAGAAGTGAAACGTGCATTTATATGTAAAAAATCTGTTTTTACTGGCGAAAACCTATTTTTGCCAGGACAGTTTTAATCGGGTTTTTTTTACCTTGGTTTTTTCCAAAAACTTGCCAACCCTGGTAATAGCAGTATATTTAAAAACGTATAAACACATACACGCACAATAAATAAATGTAAAATATAAATAAATGGATACAATTTTTAAAAAAATTACATATAACACAAAATCTATATTATTTTAACAAATTTATTATTTGCTAAGGAATTAAAATCTATATTTTAAAAGCATTTAAATCAAACTATGCGCACCTCCTTATTTCTGTGATCTGAAAAGTGAACAAATATTTTGATGCAGGACGATCAAGGTCTTCGCTTTAAAAAAAAAAAAAAGCTGTAAAATGAATTTTACAAACTCCTTACTTTTTTATTATTCAACCAACTTTCCAGCTTGAATTCGAGAAACCTATCACGACTCTTATACTGTTGTTATTATTATTAAGTCAATTTCATTTTGGAATCCATAATTTGATATCACATACCCCTTGCTTCGTTGCAATCAAAAGGTTTAAGATTTTAAAGATAACAATAAAAAATTTAGTAAACCAACGTCCAACATTTTATCTTTTTTTTTTTTTTTTAATTGCTGAAATACAATTATGTTTTTGATTTTGCTTTAATATTTCTTTGGAAATTCGTTCACATAGAATACTTTTTCTTTTTCTTAATAACGTGTTTCATTTCTTTATTTTTATGTTGTTTTTTATTTACTTCAAAATAAGTTTAACCACACCCAAAGATATGTAAGAGAAAAATTCATCCACTTTAAAGAGTAAAAAAGCATGTAATGGGAAAAGTAGGTCTCTTTAATGAAACTTTGTGGTATTAGATAACATACTACTAAGAATAATAATAAATAAAAAGAACTAAGAAAAAAGAAATGAAAATGTTTTTAGTTTCATATCAATTTAAAAATAAACGTTTGAAAAGTTGCACGTTTTAATCTGTTATTTACACGATCCAAAAATAGGTTATGAAGTCAAAGGCTTTTTCTCTCTCTCAAAGATGAAACATATCAGATATAAATAAAATAAATTATATGAATTTAATTTGATATCGGCATATTTAATTTACAAGTAACAGGCAAGTTCAGGAACCTTTGAAATATCACGTTGTAATAGCATTGATAATATACGATAAGAACTATTTAGATAAAATTAGCAAGGAAAAAAAAAACTTAATTACTCCATGAGTTGTTTTACACAAACCAAAATCGTCTGAATACATTAGAATGTTTTTACATTGAAATAAATACATAGTAATGTAATACCTATGGTAATACATAGAAAATTGTAAATGTACTTCATAACGAGTAGGGGGGGGGGATGTTAACTCGCTCGTTTTTATTTTATTTTATTTGCAGCCTCAAACTAGGTAAAGTCAGATGCTAAAAAAAAAATAACAATAAAATAAATAAATAAATAAAATATCACATGTAAACGGTATGTTTACACAAATTAAATTTGGTATCACCCTGAAACTGCATTCAGTATGTACAAAAGTAACGAATTCCGACTTGCAACGGAACTGCCTTTTTTCCCATATTACTATTTTTATATAGTAAATTTATATGATTATAGAAACATGCTACAAAAGGTTAAACAAATAAAGATATTCATTTTACATATTCGTCTTCAATAATTTAGCAAGCATATTTTTAAAACATTCACAAAAATAAAAACCTTTCGATTTAGAAAATTTTTGTATATATACATCAATTTAAAAGATTTAAATGTTTTTGCTATTATTATAAACACTTTTTTTTTTTTTTAAGCTTACAAACATCATAAGCAGCAACATAATTTACATGTAGAACAGAAATCAAAATTATTAATGATTTTAATTTTGTTTTTAACACAAATGAGAAATTAATGCACTACCAAGACAATAACCTCTTTCTATTATACAATATCGGCTAACGTACTTCAAACACACGATTTGTATTTTTCACAACTTAACATAATGTGAAAACAATGACAAAGTTAAAAACTTAATATATTTATCTCGTTTAGACGATCTTAATCCTAGTATGTCCTCATTATTAACAACTTATGAATGGCAGCAGTGACAAAGCTGTTTTTCAGTTGTTGCCTTGTTGACTAACCGGTACCATTTTAATTGTGTATATAGAAAGGTAACAATAAATTACTGGCGAGTAAAATTGGGTTATCTCAAACACAAATGGCATCGATAAAAGTACTTCTTTCAGAAATAGAAAATTTATTTTCAATACAAAACTATTTATTTATTCCTTCCCCAGTGATGTAACAACATTGTTAATTTTTCCTTAAAATTAATTGTATGAGCTGAAATCTTCGATTCAACATAATTTAAAATAATTTATTGATATGACAAAAAACAATGTCATACATTCAAATGAAAATAATTTTCCCCAAACAGCTCTAGTATCAAGGGACCGGAATGCAATGTGTAATGACTTACTTGTGGCATGACATTATTTGGCGTTTCGTTTCTATACATATTGATTTGTCGTAGCCGAGAAATCCTACTGTCAAAACTGGTAAACGGGAGGTGAACGATCACGCTCGTCTGACTAGCCGTTCAGAGTTTTCCGTGGTTTTCTCTGAAACTTACATAAATATGGTCTAAGACACCTTAGAAAGACCCCCACGAAAGGCACTCTATCTAGGCCTACGCTATGATTTCACATTAAAATTTTAAGCTAGAATTTATTTGTTAAAAAAGCAAATAATAATAATAATAATAATAATAATAATAATAATAATAATTAATCGAAAATACACTTTATTTAAAGAGTAAGTTAAAGATATTTGGATGTATCCACATAATGTCACGCCTAAATATTTTATAACAAAACATGAACATTTTTTATATTAAAAACTAACGTTTTTTGAATTATTATACTCTTTTATAAAGGGAAAAAAAAAGGGGGGAACCTTTTTTTTTTTTTTTTAATTACAAAATCGAGGAATAAAAAATTATTACAAATAAATGTGTAAACGAGCAGCAGGGGGGGGGGGATGCATTTCAGTGAAATTTTTTCGATGTGGATTCACGTACTCAAATTTTAAACAATAAACAGACAAATATTTCTTTAAATATATATATATATATATATATATATATATATTATGTCTTTATATTTAAAAAAGAAGAGAAGAAGGAAATTTCGTATTAACTATATTTTTAGAGACTAATAACAAAAATAATTTTATTCTTTAAAATTTCTTTAGAACAGCAGACGAATTGTCTGTGATATTCTAAATGAAAAAATAAAGTAAAAATATTATCATGTTTAACAGTGGCAACGCCGGAAATCATCTGCTCCACTGAGACGAACATACAAACCCTCCTCTCGCGTGGGTTTTCAAAGGTGTTTTCTAATTTATGCTTCACACGTGTCCGACGTCACGTTTATAACATACATGTTAAGTTAGGTGGAGTACAATTAAAAATACTCTCTGGATGAAAAAGTTAATCAAGCTTAAAAGAAAGAAAAAAAAAAAAATGAAGAAGAAAAGGAAAGGGAAAAATACTTCGCAAAGAGGAATTTTTAGTGATGAATTAAATGTATTACCTAAAACTAAATATTAATTAGAATTAAATAAATGTTCAAAAATGAAAAGTTTTTATACTTGAAATTTTTGTAACATGGCTGGAAATTGGATATTTAAAAAAATTTTAAATGCCAGATTTTTTTTTTTTTTTTAACATTAAATTAATTTGAATTTTTATTTTTGCGAAAATGAATTTTAAATTACAAAACGTAGAACTTTTTAATGATGAAATTCGCACAAAAATAAATAAATAAATAGCATCTTTTCTGATCTTGCGTCCGGAAATTTCTAGTCGTTTGAAACATGAGGTAATTAATAATTTGAAATACGTTTAGCAGGCATAGACAAATTAAAACAATAAACGATGCTTTATTAAAATAATAATTTAAACATATATAATTGAATAAAAAAATAATATTATACACTGCTTTATGAAAATATATTTCTCGAGCAACTATGTAATATTATATTTTAAATTTAGTTTAAATTTTACTAAATTATATCATGCGCAGGAAAACTATCAATGCAAAAACTGCATAATAAGGTTTAAATAAAGAATGTAGTTTTGTTGATAAAAATTTCTTCTTTTAAAATGCGTAAAACGATAAAAGTAAAAGAAGTGTTCTACCAGATTTTTTTTCTATCTGGTCAGCAAAATTTTTGAAACTGGCAACACAAAGTTTACGCGAAACAATATTTTACCTTACTTTTCTGAATTTTATGAAGCCTATGTCTATTAATTCAAAAAAAAAAAAAAAAAAAAAATCTAAAAAATATTTTTTTTAATACACAATTGAATTCAGCAAAAAAAAAAAAAAAAAAAAAAAAAAGACAACCGAAAGAAAATTATTTTGAAAGTTGTATTTTTTGTGTAGTATTTAACAAAATACTTATTTTGCTTCGTGAATGTCAGTCAGTTACACGTAAAATTGTCGCTTAATAACTTTTTAAAAGTATTTGTAAATTATATTCATACTTTAGCGCCTAGCATATTTATTTGGATTATATAATTTTATATCGCTACAGAATCTATGCAGAAGTTTTTAATGTTTTTAAAACATATTGTTGTCTTTAATATTCCTAACTAAACGGGGGGGGGGGAGAGGAAGAAACAGCCTCTTCTTAAAAAAAAAAAAAAAAAATGGCCAGTAAAAACACTGCTTCTTGGCCACTGGCAACTAATGGATTTTTTCTCAGGTTTGCCCTTTCCGGGAATCTTAAAAAGAGTAAATAGAGCAAAAACTCAATTTCGAAAATTTAACAATACTTTCTCGACCATAAACAGATAAGAGAAAGTACAAAAATAAAATGGTCACCAAAATATGAATAACATTTCCATGCATCAACAATTAATTATATTATACTAAGTTTAAAAATAAATATAGCAAGTATATTAAAAGCTTCAACTATTGACTCTTCTATTTCTAGGTATATAACGGTTCTTTCTTTCCTTTTTTTTTTTTTTTTTTTTGTCTGTTTGTTTATTTACCTGAACTTGCACTTAGAAAACATGCTCACCAAAATCTAAACAACTTTCGTTTTGCTCCAACAACTGGTCTGTATTAGTCACAACAATATTTACTTTAGTAAACGCATCGTTGCACTACTTACTCTCGCGACAATCGTAAAAATAGTGCATCTTTGGAATAATTATATCTTTCGTTATGGTGGCTGGTTAACAGTTAACACACATGCGAAAAGGAAAAGTAAATAAATAGACAGCTGATAATTTTTATTTTTGATTAATAAAAAAATATATTATAAAATACTAATTTTAAAAAGGAAGAAGGATAAAATTTTTCACATACGAATAATATCTACGATGTATTTAAAAATATTTTTCTCAAATATTTTAAATGATTATGTGATGTGATCTCAGTAATATTTTTTTTTTTTTTTTTCTGCATTTCTCTTCATTTTCATTTTATCTTACGAAAATGGTAAACGTTATTTATTTATTTATTTATTTATTTTGTAAATATCTAACTTAGAACTGAGAAATTTTTTTTTAAGCATATTCATTGAAATATATGCTAAGTATGTAAAAATTGTTCGAAAACTATTTAAAAAAATAATAATAATAAAATAAATAAATAAAATTTTTAATCAAAAAAAAAAAAAAAATTAAAAAAATTGCACCTTTTTTTTTTTTTTTTTTTTTCCTTTAAATTTTACTTTATAATAGTAGTTAACATTCTGAACCTATTTGCATAGTACTTTGCATATATTCATTAATGAGTTAATTTTTTAAAAATATTTTTAGGATTGAATGCATTATGTTTCAGTTGACTTACACTGTATTTAATTTTAATTTGGAATTATCCATAATTTTTCCATGGGTTTAACGCAGTGTTGCTAGATTGGGGACTTTTTTTATTCAACTTTCTCCAATAATTTTGGGAAGTGATATTTGATATAAATAATAGACGATTTATCTTCGAAGTGATTAGGCAACTGTTACAATTAAAATTTAGTGGTGGATATTGAATTAAAAAAATCCCCGATCTAGGAACACTGGTCTAACGTCACCTTTGGCGCTTATAGTGTTAACAAAGTCTTGCTTGTTTAAGAAGAAAAACTGACTTGCTTAAAGAATGCTTATCATTACTTTTTTCAACATACATAAGAAAATACTAGATTCGTGAAACTTTTTGAACTCTGGTTTTCGATGAATTTACACGTACTGAGATGTACTGAATACGATTTGACCATTTTTTGAAAAATGTCTATCTGTGTGTATCACACTTGTAATTTAATTGGACTTCAGCACCTAAACTGGTGCTGATTACATTTGGGGATCAAGTCGTTCTACAAATCGTGCTGTCATCCCATTTTCTTTTCATAATTTTAAATATGGAAGTATAAAACAAAATGCCGTATGAATGCACATAATGAGAATTGCTTTTAACTTTACAATGTTAAGTAATATATATACATATGTATATATTTGTAATAGTAATAATCAACCAGAAGAAACATTTTGTATAAGTAAAGACACCGCTTCCCCCTTGGAGGGGATGTACCCCTCTGGGGGTGAAATTTTTATGTATGGGTATCTTTCAAAATAACTCGTCAATGCTTTTAACACGAATGGTTGAATCTGTGATTATTTATAACATATTTATCAATTTCTTTCTTTTTCAACAAAATAAATAAGTAAATAAATAAAATACTTATAATAATAATAATAATAGTAATAGTGTATATATATATATATATATATATATATATGGTGAAAAAGGTCTCCCCTGACGATTTTTTAACCATTCTGAGCTATTCCTAATTGAAAAATAATCTGTCAAAAACAATGTCTCGATTATTATTCTCTCACTGCTTGTCTGAATGTTTTGTTTTGGATTTCATGTCGTGTTTTAACACACAGGCAACATTATTTAAATAGCAACTACCTAGGAATATTCTTAAGATAAGTTTGAAGTTAATTAAAAAAAAAAAAGAATCAATTAGTAAAATTTATATTGTTTCAAAAAACAAAAAGTAAAATCAATTGTTTCAGAAATTAACAATCAGCCTCCACAGGTAATTTTAATTGATGAAATTTTATTCTTATTGGTCTATGTGGTTTCAGTGGTCTTAAATCTGTTGCTCGGCTTATAATACGTTAAAAAAAATATATTAATTAATATATATATATATATATATATATATATATATATATATATATACATATATTAAACGCATTTCCTAAGGTATTTTTTGTATAGCATAAAATTGATTTTCTTTAGATTGTTGGTATTTTGCTTCTCTGAGATGAAAAATCGTCTGCATTCATCATGGAAAATAATTTTGATAAATAATAATTTTAATAAATTACGTAAATCTGTACGTATAAGAAAATATAGAAAAAAAGTCTTGTGGTGGCTAAACATAATGGTTATTATAATTTAAATAAAAGTTGAATGGATAGTTAAAAATTTAATTGAAAAGATTTATTTTCCATCAGAGACAGTTTCAGCAGTGTTCTTTGTCTTCTCTGCCCATTGATTAAAAAAAAGAAAGAAAAAGAAAGAAAAATCAAACAAACAGAAAAAAAAAAAAAAAAAAAAAAAAAAAAAAAATACACCCTCAGTTCCTTTCTAAGTCAAACACCAAATACATATAATAATTTTTTAAAGCAATTTCTTACTTTTATCATTTATTCTTTTAAACTCTTCACAAACAAATATTTTTGCTTTCATGCCTGAAATTATTATGTGAAAACTACATATAATAGTACGTATAAAAACGTACAATAATAATAATCTTTTTTTTTTATTATTATTAAACATTTTTAAATCTCACATTTATTTTATTATTACTAATTTTTTTTTATTAATATATTATTCTTTTATTATTACTATTATTAATTTGTACCTTTTTAAATTTTATTTATGAAAAGTTTACCATCCCCCCCCCCCCAAGCAAAGCAGCATCTTGTCCTGAGTTAAACTTTGGTTGAGCATCATCAATAATTCTAATAATTATCCACTTATTAGTAAAATTAAGCTGAAAAATATAAGAAAGCATACCGCTCATAATTAATTTTTAAAACATTTCCACTCTTCGAAAGCTGAACTATAAAAACTGTTTCATAACAGTTACATAACATAAGAAAGATAAACATCTTTCTTGTTATCACTTTTCCTCCTTTAAAAATATCAGATGGATTCTTAGATTCGTTTTAATCCCATCCTGCATAAAACTTTAGATATTAAAATCGGGAAAGAAAAGAGAAAAAAAAAAAAAAAAAAAAAAAAAAAAAAAACACTGTTTTTTATGTTTTTTCTTAAATACCATAAATTTTGAAAGCAGGCTAAAAGATAACTAGTATGTTGTAGCCACCACAAGACTTTCTTCTATATTTTCCTATAAAAATTCACTGAGTAACAATATTAAAAAAAATAAATAAATAAATAAATACGATATATATTTTTTTTTTTCGTTAAAAGTAAAAAAAAAATCGATAACTTTGTTTTAAATTATCATAGATTTATAGTTCAACCATTCCTTTTAAAGGTATTGACGAGACCTTTTGAAAGATACTTATCTTGAAACTTTACCCCCCCCCTTGGGGGGTTACTTCCCCCCAGGGGGGAACCGATGCCCCCACATGCACATTTTTTCCCCTAGTTAACTACTACTATTATCAATAATTCATATTAATTTTACAATCAGGAGTTTAAAATAACTCTCATTATGCACATTTATACGAAATTTTGTCCTATACTGCCATGTTAAAAGTTTACAAAAAATGCGATCACAGCGCCACCTGTTGAGCGATTGATCCCCAAATCTAATCAGCACCAGTTTATGCCAGTGTGCTACTAAATACCAAAGTTGGTAAAATTTCATTCATTGGTTCGTGAGATACAGTGTCCACAAAAATCGTGATACACACAGACAGACATTTTCTAAAATCTATCAATTCGTGTTCAGGACATCCCAAAACGTGTAAATCCATCAAAAAACGGTGGTCGAAAATTTTCAGGAATCAAATACTTTCTCTATATTACATATAGAAGAAAGTAAAAAACAATACGGTTACAACTAATTGGCGATGAGTGTCCAATAACTACTTATATAAATTCTATATTTTCCCCTTTCATGAAAATGGCAGAATACGCCCCCTGGTGAACTTTTTATTTGACAACATTAACAGGCTATTATTGTCCGTTGCTCTTAAAAAAAAAAAAGTACTACGCCCATCTTAATATCGCGATGTCCGCGTTACACAACGTTTAGCAGGTGTGGGCTGGAGGTCTTTGAGGTCTGTTGTGGCGTAGGTTTTTAGAAAGGCAATTAAGTCGCGTGGCAGATGTCAGTCCTGAAAATGACTCAAAAAAGAAGAGAAAGAGAGAGGGAAAAAAATTATATATATACAGGGTTGCTACACAAATCAGAAGAAAAAATTCCCTGAGTTTTCCCTGAAGTGTGTAGAAAATGTTGCAGTTTGCTATATTATAGCGACAAAAGTCAATATATTCTAATTTAAAATACCAGTTAATACATAACTATAGTAATGAATCAAGAAGAAATTTTACGTCAGAAGATTAAATGTATTTAATTTAGAAATTGTAGGTATGCAAGTACGAAAGTTCAATTAATTTGTAAGTTTGTGTTTCGAAACTATTAAGATGTAGAAACTTTTGTCTCAAAATAAGTCAGATTTTCCCCCAATACAGATTCATGCACAAAGATCGAAGATATAAGATTGACGAAACTAAAGTTTACCTGAAGATTTTTTAATGTCCCCTGTGTTCGGTAAAATGGGCGCTATTTTTACGTTGTATATAAATACACATTTTGATAATTTTGGTTTTGAATACAGTATGTCATCGAATCGTATTGTCATTTAGGACAATTTTCCGATTGCTAAGTTTTCCTCCAAAAATGCTACCATGATCAATTGATATATTCAACTTGTAGCCATGGTGTACTTATGCATAATTAAGTGCGCCATTAGCAAGTGATATTAATTTGTATGAAGATTTTACCTTCTAGCCATATAACTTAAATTTATGAAGTTTATAATCCATTTGCTTATTCCAAAAAATTAACCAATTAAAAATACAGCAAAAATAATGATAACATGCATGCCTTTTGAACGTGTGTTAGTTAAGAGTCTGAAAAATTTAACATTTACGATTATTTTTATTTTTATGAAACAATAATTTGAGAAATATAATAACAGAGACATAAAGGCACACAGTTACAGTGAAGTAATCTCAATTAACCAGGAAGTTAAAGAGAGCAAAACAAGAATGCAGAAATAAAGTCGAATAAATAAAAAGCAAGCGTAAAGTTAAAGAAGAGTACATTGAAAAATCGTCTGCAACTTAGTTACTTACTCTACCGGAATCTTGACTGTACTAAACCGTGGCTTTTAGCTTGACCAACCTTGCACATCGCAATTTTTGAGTTCTTTTGTTTTGTTTGAAGAGTTGGGATTTTTTCTTTCTTTCTTTTTTTTACCCCTTAAGTTAACCACAATTCGAAGTTGGTGGTGGCAAAGCATGAAAAATCGCGTCGTTTCGTGGTCCGATGACTGAATAGAAGGGAAAGTAGGGAGAGAAAAAGACAATATATTGTCAACAGCTATTTCATTAAGTTAATAGCATGTTCCGGTCAAATCCGATTAAGATGCAGTAATCGTAATCTTTAAGCGTTGCCTAAAACGGTAAAATTCCACTTAAGGAAAGCTTGACAGATTTAGTTTTTTTTTACTCATTAGAAAAATGATATGTACTTTAGAATCCTGAGTGGTGTAAATGGATGTATTATTATTATTTTTTAATAGAAAGGTGGGAAGGTTGTTGATTTTGCACGGGAACAATGTGATATGTCGATGGTTCAGAAACCAATTAGTGTAAGTAAGTCAAAATAAATGAAAGTTGACTTATGTATCGTGAAAGATAGAGAATTACAAGTACTTTCACAGGCACAAATAAGTGAATTTCCTTATTATTTGCCAGCTAGCAGCACTGACAATGCCCCCTGAACTGAACTACATACAAAACTAACAGAATATCAGCTGGGTTGATTTTTTAGACATCTCCCCGTCCCGTTTCACTTCTCTTCATAAAAAGGAAAAGAAAAGAAAGGAAAACGAAAACATGGCATTCAATTTTGTGTTCTAGTCGCACATTTTTTTTTTTTTTAAGTGCATTGTGCATGAAAAGTCTATATAGCTTTTAATCCAGATTTCAATATTCCAGACTTACGAAAATTCTTCCAACTTAATATCTTGTGTTGTATGAAATGTGTCCAATCTACATAGGAGGAATTAAATATTGAGATAAGCAGAAGTGAAGAATTACAGCAAACTAACTTTCCAGCAGTGAGTACATTTTTTTTATGCGTCAAGTTGTGAAATTTTAGGCAGCAAGAAAAAAGGTATTAAGAAAGTTCAGTACAGGGTTCATACTCATATATGGGAAAAAAAATTCCCTGGGTTTCCCTGAGTTCCTACAATTTTCAAGATAATATTAGTGACATATTACAAGAAACGTTCCTCTAGACAGGACAAAATACACAGCTACTTCCACTGTATGGTGTCATATTACTGTCGACCATGATAGAAATTCAGGTAAAATCATTATTTACATGCATATTTTCACAATACTTAATCAATTGAATTTTGATATGAAGCTAAACAAGAAAAATATAACTTGCGAGAAAGAAAATATTTGTTTTTCCAGGTTTTATAACTGATTTTCCCTGACTATTTTTAACAAATT